>CM070025.1:27715422-27940941 GCA_036247105.1 Cirrhinus mrigala | reverse complement strand
TTTTTGTTTATTTTCCGTACTTCAGCCGCTACGGGCCATCATACCAATAATTTGTAACCTTTACCAGAATACCAAAATCATGTAATGAACAAGTGTGCATTTATTAGACGGCTTAATATCACGTTAGTTTGTGCTTTCAGAATCGGCGAATCTGCCGGTCACCAGTTAAACCGTAACACCGGCATTGTAGGCTACTCTCCCAGGTTCAGAAAAACAGTCCTCCATAAAATGCGCTGCACACACTCGAATATTTGCATTGTACTGTTCTAGAAGAGTGTTGTAAATATAACTTAACCACTGATTTGTAGTTGTGTACTCATTTAGAAGGCCAAACAAAGTACTTTCGCAACGAAACACACAGCGTTTCCACAACATGGTGGCGGCTATATCAGTGCTACAAGAATTTAGTAGAAGAAAAAGTTACGCCTTATTTTTTTTTGCATATAAATTTAGGCGGTGTTATGCAAATCTTTCCACACAGTGACATAGATTTGTGGGGGGTGTTTAAAGAAGCTGTTTTAGGAAGATATAGCTGAGTCTTAACTTTTATAAAGAATCTTTGGGTTTGAGACTTTTATCTTTGCAACTTACAGATCTTATATATGCAAAAATTTTCAAAAATGAACATTTTATGTTTATCTGCTTACCCCAAGGGTATCCAAGATGTTGGTGAATTTGTTTCTTCAGTAGAAAACAAATGAAGATTTTTAACTAAAACTGTTGCAGTCTGTCAGTCATATAATGGCAGTCAATGGGATCCATGAGTATATATATATATATATATATATAATATATATATAATATATATATTTACCTCTGATCCACCACAATGTCCAACTGTCCTGAGTGCGTTCACAACAGCTGCGCTCAGAAGTTGGGAGTTGGTAATCTTTTAGTTTTTAATAAGTTGCAACAATCAGGATAAGCACAAGTAGTTACCATTTTGAGTAGCCATCGTACCCACAATCTCACTGTATAAACAAAGAGTGACGTATACGTACAACAGATCGCTTCTGCGTGTGCATCTGCTGTGCCGGAGCACGTTGATGCGTCAAGCACAGTTTAATTTGGGTTTGTCGATGTATGTTTTTTTGACTCTCAGAGCTGTGGATCCCATTGACTGCCATTATATGACTAACAGACTGCAACGGTTTGAGTTAAAATTTATCATTTGTGTTCTACTGAAGAAACAAAGTCACCTACATCTTGGGGGTACCCTGGTGATACCCTGGGGGTAAGCAGATAAACATCAAATTTTCATTTTGGGTGAACTATCACTTTAATACTACAGCCATAGTAAAAATATGATAATTCTATTTGCAGGATAAGTCACAAAGGTCATTCAAATTTAAGAGGGATATGAATTAGATGTTTCATACCAACATATAAAACCGCCATTACAGAAAACATATTTATGTGATTGGAATTTTAAAAGGCTTATAACTAGGGCCCCAGCCTCCCCTGTTTCATATCAACATTTTAAAAACACCCAAATATGATAAATATAAACATGTTTTTTTAAATTTTTGTTCAAAGAAAGGAAATTTATATCAGTGTTGTTTACTTAAACAGGTCACACAGGAATTTACCAGTGATGTTGCACGTTACATACAACACACTTACTGGTACTGGCCTCTTGTGAAGAGCGTGACGATCAAGATTCCAAACTGTCGTGAACTCCTGGAACACATTGTGCTTCTTGATATTCCTGGGACTGGAGACTGTAACAAGATTAGAGATGACCTGTGGAAAACTGTAAACATTATACTTTTTTTTTTTTTTTTAAATATGAAAAATATGAAAATTCTGTCATTATTTACTTACCCTCATTCTCCATCCTCCATCCATCCATGTCATTCCAAATAAGTTTGAGTTTCTTTCTTCTGTGAAATACAAAAGTAGGATTTTGAAAAATAACTGAATCAACTCTTTTTCATGAAGCTATAATGACAGAGGACTAAAACTTAACCTTTAAAAAGGGGACATAAGGCAGACTGTAAAAGAATTGTGCACTATAAGTCTTCTGAAGCCATATGGGAGCTTTGAGTCCAAAATGATTGCCTTAGCTCTCCTTAGCTTGCAGCATTCACAGAAGAAGTAGTGAGGTCTAATTCATAAACAAATAATTCTGTAATGCTCTGAGTCATGAGGATGACAGTTTTGGATGACAGAATTTTCATTTTTGGGTGAAGTATTTCTTTAACAGTGAAATGCATATAAAGTGCAACATAAGGAAGCAATACTACAGATTTGGCAGATATGCACATATTTTATTCAGTTTCTTTCTAATTCCATAGAAACTGAGAGAGTGCTCTACTGTGTGGATTGCAAGCAATATCAATCGAGCAATCGATGACAGAGACCCCTGGGGGATATTACAGCACTGCATTCAAGACTTGGGACCAGGAGGAGAGTGCAGAAACATAAACTTTATTTGTACAAAGACAGATGACATTGATTCGGACGAATATCTAAGGTTAAAAAGATCTTTGCCAATAATTTGCATTTCATTCAACACAAACATATTAACATATTCTAAGTATTGTTTTTCCTTTTAAAAATCATTGAATCTATTTTATTTATCTATTTTTAGATTTGTATGCCACTCTGGAGAACAAATTTCTTTAGACAAGGTTTGATAAATTTACAAGCAAATATAGCATATTTTCTCTGCATTATTCTAATGCAGTTTTCTAAAACTTAAGTGAGATATTTACGGTCTGCCATTTATGACTTATTTTGATGGAGGCACCTCATTTGATTTATATACCCCTCCCTCCACCTCCCTCTTTTTTTTTTCCAGAACCCGAAAACAGGGTGCATAATTCATAGGAACAACCGTGCAAAGAAAATTGTGAAAGAGTTGTTTGAAAATTATGATAGCATGGTAAATATGTGAACTCAAACAGTCTATTCTTTATGCTTATCTCATCTTATTCTTATTCTTATTCTTATTCTTATTCTATTCTTATTCTTATTCTATATCAGAAATCAAAAGCCAGATTCATCACTGATGTTTTCACTGTCAGCTCCAGGGCATACTGGAACCTACTGAAACAGGTAATCAAGTAAAACAGGAAAACGGAAGTTTGTTCATGTGTCTTGTTACTTCTACTCATTTAAATAAATGTTGCCAATTACCGGTAGAAATCCCAAAGCTGCAGGATATTCTGAAGAGCACTAACAGGAGAATTAACCGAGAACTGACCAGAGATTATGTCAATCAAGCAAAGGTTTTTTTTTGTCCTTCATACAAAGCATCCAACTAGATACAGATGAACAAATGGTATGAGTCAGAATTACTGATATTTCACTTACAAATGTCTTCTGAAACCAGCCAGTAGGTTTATTCAGACATGTACTGCTACATTTCTTTGTGTTTTAGGTAGAGAAAAAAGCTGAAGTCCATACAAAGTTGCAGAAGAACCTTGCAAAGGCACTGAAGGAGTTGGATTGTCAGTTTGACTCACTTTATAAGATTTTGGATCAATGTCTCTCAAAAGGAGTGGAGAAATCAGTGGAACAGTGTGTTGACACCAAAAACTCCATGATTGAATCTGTAAGTGTGATTCTGTTGTGTGTAAAATGTTGAATATGTTTGAAAAGCCATTTTCTGGGCTTTCTAACTACAGGGATATTTTTGCTTTCTGAATTAGGTTGCACCAAATGATAAGAGGGGATTCCATAAAACCCTTCAAGCACTGTACAAGAACAAAGGATACTATTGGCCAAAAAACTGGGATGCACCCCTAGATCTAAACATGTGCTTGGCCAAACACATGCATGAGAACATCGATGCTGAGTTTAATTTAATTTTTCCGTATGTTCTGCTGTCATTCCCTATCCACTATATACCTTTAGTTGAGAAAAACAAACACATTTTAGAATGCAAGGTCAACTGTGTATTGAAATATAAAAGCACATCTACATCAGCTAATGGTATATATACACACACAAATACAGTGCGAGTGGTGGTATGTGTTATAAATGACAATACTGACACAAAATTACAACATATAATCTAACTGTGAATTTATGATATTCAAAGGCCTTTAATACAATAATTCAGTCTAGGATGACCTATTAGAGCCATATTGATATTTTGTCATTCTCTTTTTTTTCTCTCATTACTACAGTGTTGATGCCAGTAACAAAACAGGAATATCAGTGCAAGAACAGATCGACAAGTTTAGTATCATCCAAAGTGACGGTGCTTACTCACCATCTTCCATGCTATACCACATGGAAAACGTCATCAAAACAAAGGTGATGTTTGTTTGTTTGTTTGTTTCCTTCTTTCTTTCTGTCTTCATTTACTTCATTTATACAGCATGTATCTACAGGTAGCTCTATTTCAATGAATGATTAAAGTGCAAGCAAAAAGTGTCTTTATAACAAATCTCTTTCATTGTCACATTGTCAAGTCTCAAATGTCAAAATGCAAAGGCCTTCTCAAGCAGAATTTTATATATATATATATATATATATATATATATATATATATATATATATGTATATTTATATTTATTACATTTATTTTTTTTATTTTTCTGCCAAATACCGTCTTTTAAAAGAGTTTTTAAAGAGTTATATGCAATTGGGTAACAGGTCACTAATAGTTATCTGCTTTATCTCTTTATAAGGAAACCGAAGTGAAGGCATTGCTCAAAAGAGAAGTTGTTGATAGAAAGAAGAAAATCTATTCATTAATCCAAACAACAATTAAGAATCAAATGACTGCTGGCTATGAACGTAAGAAAGCATTTAAAACAACACACACTAATTTTAGTTTATTTAACTGTTGCCCACATTGGGTTGTACAAACTCCATGGCACATGTGTTAGTTTTAAGACCACAAAAGAGACCAGTCTTCACATTTTCTTTCTTATATAAATACAATTTTGTTTTCTTTCAGAGACATTTTATGTTTGTATTGCTTAAATAATTTGAATAAATATTGAATGTTACCTAATACAGAAGCTGCAAATTTGAGAGGAGATAAAGCCATGGAGAAGAGGGAGAAAAAAATAACGGAAACAATTGAACTGTTAAAACACAGCATGTTCAAAGATGCAAAACTGGAAGTTCTGAAGCAGTTCAAGGATTTAAAGGTATTTCTATTTCACAGATTCTCTTCTTAAAGATATATGCTGCTTCTTTCTGAAGATACTTACAAACACAAAACTGTCTTCCTTTTCTATATACCTTGACTAAGTATTTTCTGTTGTTTCCTTTTAAAGGAGGATATATGCAAGACCCTTGAATCTGTGCTAAAGAGATCAGTGGAACACTCACTTTCACAAACCAGCAGAACCACCCTTATGGGTAAGAGAGAATTAAACAAAAACAGTTTTTCAAAATGATCTGATGCATAGTAAAGTATTTGATTGATTATTCTGAATCATGGCCTTGTCTAAATCATCACAAATATTAAAACATAATACTTTAAACTCAGGCTGAACACCCAGTAATATGTCTTTTCTAGATGTCTCCAGAGAGATTGAAAAGCTGGAGAGACTGTCAAGGGAGCTATCTGACTGAGGACAAGAGAAACAGCATCTCTGCATTTTTTTAGTAAAAGTTATTTTTAGGATAAATGTTTTTGTATTATCAAGCGTGCTTAAAGCTCTGTTATGCTGATTTATTTGTATTTACTTTTTTCCAATCCTTTAAATTGTTGGACCACACTTCAACTTTGTAGCTAATCACATAAGAAAAACTATTTTGAGTGTATTTGTAGACTATTGCTGTTATAAGGAAAATAATTAAACACAGGCTAAAGTAGAATATTAAAATGAATCCTATGTTACTTCATATGAATTGTAACTTGCTTGTAGTTCACTGATTATGATTACGTTTCAATTCTAAACACACTGAGAACCAGTAAAGGGTAAGGGATCAATTATTTTGTATATAGACCATTACAGGTTGTCCAAATTCACATTAGTTAAAGGAACACTCCACTTTTTTTTTTTTTTTTTTAAATAGGCTCATTTTCCAACTCACCTAGAGTTAAACAGTTGAGTTTTACCGTTTTCAAATCCATTCAGCCGATCTCCAGGTCTGGCGGTTGCACTTTTAGCATAGCTTAGCATAGATCATTAAATCTGATTAGACTGGTGCCCATCTGCAGAACCTGATTTTACCAAGTACGACATGTTCCTGGATCAACATCTTTGTTGACCCTGGAACAACATTGTGATTAACCAATCAGATTTGAAAAAACAGTTTATAGTTTTTGTGAAGTTTAGGCATACAATCAGTGTTTGGTACTTGTACATCAGTGTCATTTATCTATCATTTTAGGGATTACTCATGGGTAAGGTTAGGTTTAGGTGTAGGGATGTGGTCAAGATTAAATTTTTGGATTAAAATGTTGTTCCAGGGTCAACAAAATATGTTGACCCAGGAACACATCTAACTCAGCAGAATCAGGACGTGCGTTAGCATCTCTCTCAATATTTTTCCTATTTAAAACTTGACTGTAGTTACATCGTGTACAAAGATGGCTGAAAGTGCCTGAAAGTGATCAGCACTAAGTTTGTCTGAAAAGCGACCGGCACTAAGTTTGTGTAGATGCAGAGTTGCAGCCGGCAGAGTTGAGGGCTGTGTAATATCATTGTGCCTGCTGCACCCATGGTACGGCAGCAAAAATGAGAGTATAGTTCCTAGCCATATCGACCTAGAAATTCGCAACTTTTCATTTTTCGTCCGTCTTTTTATACTTCTGTAACTACACAAGAGCCAAGTTTTAAATAGGAAAATTATTGAAACTTTCTAATTCTAATCAGATTCAATGATCTATGCTAAGCTATGCTAAAAGTGCTACTTTCAGACCCAGAGATCGGCTGGATTCGAAAATGGTAAAACTCAACTGTTTAACTCTAGGGGAGTTGGAAAATTAGCCTATTTTCAAAAAAAGTGTGTTTCTTTAATGCAGGGGTGTCAAACTCCGGTCCTGGAAGGCCACAGCCCCACAGAGTTTAAACGCAACCCTAAAAAAACACACCAGATCCAACTAATCAAGTCCTTCAGGCTTAATTGAAAACTGCATAGTATGTGTGTTGAAGCAAGGATGGAACAAAATTCTGCAGGGCTACGGCCCTCCAGGAACTGAGTTTGACACCCCTGCTTTAATGTTTTACCTGATATGTTTGTTAGGCAAACAAATATTGAATGAACGATACATTTAATTAACATTCATGTATATGTTAAAAATGTTTATTTTTAGTTGTTACCTAATGCATTAACTAATGTTAAAGAAATGGGTTGAAACAAACTGCGGTAGTTGCGCTTATGTACACAGGCAACATATCTATTCAGAAAAACAGTAAGACTTATCTTACAATAAAAACCTTCTGATGTGCAATTATTCTGTATTCATTATTATTCAGAGATAACTAGAAGACTTTCGAAGACAGACTTCCTTGAGAGTGTACACTAGGGATGTCACAATTCTCAATTTAATATTGAACCGTTTGGTACAACATCCACAGTTCAATACGCGCTTGTGAATTGCGTTTTTTCGCTTTTGCATTTAAATAACTTCCTTGTTTTATTTTTCTTGGATTTTGCTGTATGTGTGCCCGCGATTTCACGTGCTGAGATCAGGAAACACTTCCCCGCTTATATTTGAAAAAGCAACACATGCAGAGCATCTTCCCTCCTAATGACATGCAATGATAAGCCTTCCTAAACCTATTGTCCAACAAAAGAGTTATAAAAACAAAAGCTTATAAAAACTTGTTTTTAATTCACAACATCAGTCAAGTGTTTGAAATAACTTCCTTATGTGAGCTGATGTGGATTCTTATCACCGAACGAGGCAGTAAATAAGACAATAAATTCCATACTCTTATTCTGTGTATGTCGATTAGCAATGGCTTATGAAAATACACGAGATGGCTTGAAGAACACAGATAAACCATATATTATTGCAGACGAGTGTTTATTGTCCTTACATTTCATCATTCAAAATGTTTAACGTTATATTTTGTTTTTATTACAGCGATGCCTTTATCCATTATTAGAGAAGCTAGAACAGAAGGTCATCAGTGATACTTCTTTGATGCATATGTGGATTTTCTGCACAGAATGAATGAAACCCATTCTATTTTGCGTAAAAATCGAGGAATATTTTGTTAATTTGTTGCAAAAAATCAAAATAAAAAATACACTAAAGAGGCAAGATATCAGAACCGAACCAAACAGAAAACCGTGGTTTAAAACCAAAGTACGCATTGAACCATGAACTAACTGTATTGTGGCGTCCCTAGTGTACACACTCAAAATATACATTTTTCCAAAGCAACTTTAAAGAAAATAGTGCCTTAGAAATCAATGTCATTATGAATATCAGTAAGAGATTAGTGAACCATACTAGTTCCACAAAAAAAGAAGAAAGAAGATGATGAAAGGTGATGAAAAAAAGTGATAGATGGGAAGTGAAAAAATAAATATGATGAGGATGATGAGAAAGAGGAGTAGCAGATAGATAAGATTGTGGAGGAAGATTTGAGACAAGGAGGAGTAGCTGTGATTGTTTTGGCTGATAGTTAATGCATGAATGACTTGACATTAGCGTCTTCCTGGTTTGAAGAATAAAACAAACTCTTCCGATGGCCTGAGGGTGAGTACATTTTCAGCAGATTTTTGCGTGAACTATTCCTTTAATTGTATTATTTCTACACAGACAAAAAAGAGAACTTGGAGAAAAAATTAATGGCCATTTCATCTCAGTATATTAATAAATAAATAAAAATGAACTGTTAGTTAATGTCATTTTCTTTTTTTTTTTTTTTTTTTTTTTTAAAAAAGATTGTCTTAACTATATGTTGTGTCTGTAATAAAATGAAATAAATAAATAGATAAATAAATAGATTGTGTTAACCATGTTGTGTCTATAATAAAATGAAATAAAATAAAGGTAAGCTATGGCTTCTGGGCCCCCTGAACATCACATTGACTTGTAAAATCATGTTCCAGGGTTAATTTATAGTGAAAAAACTTAAACCAGTTTAACCAATAAAGCAGAAAAAGCTGTTGTTTTTTCAGGTTGTTCTGTAAATGTTACAGAATGATTCTGGCAACCATAGTTGCAAGAGTCCCTACACGATAACAGGATAAAATTGTATGCATAATAAATATATGATGGTGCTTCATTTTTGATGAAAAAAACAAAACAAAAAAACATTGTGTTAACAATGACAAACAAAAAGTTGGTTAAAGAAATCTAGTGCTTTAATCTGAGTGTAGATGAGTCATTATTTGAATCTGTAAAGTAAACTGTAAACTGTAAAAACATTGTGCTTTTGTAAAAGAACTGCGGTCACAAAAATGAACAGAACTCAGTAGACGTGTCGCACAGTTTTTTTTTTTTTTTTAATTTAAATTTGGTTTTGTTAATGTGTTAATTATCAGTGTTGGGGGTAACGCATTACAAGTAACGCAAGTTACGTAATAATATTACTTTTTTCAAGTAACTAGTTAAGTAACGCATTGATTTTGAATTTCTAAGAAAATATCTGAGTTACTTTTTCAAATAAGTAACGGCAGTTACTTTTTTTCCCCCCATTTATTGATTGACAAATCTCCTGTCGGGAAATTGGGAGTAAACATGATGTTACTGTATTCTAGACTAAATGTGAACATGCATTAATTCATCTCACTCACATTTCAAACAGATTCAGTATTCCTCAAAATGAATAAAAACAGTGAAATGCAAACTCAGAATATGACACAACCATACAAAAATTAAATATGTTAAATAAAACAAAGATCCTTTATGTATTTAATCCCATTTTATTAACAAGTGTCTTTGCTGCTGACCTTCAATGATGCAATTCAACCATACTAATAAGAAAAAATTACTTCAGATAAACTAGCATATGTGCTTAATTTCTTTTATAGCTGAAGAGTGATCTCCTGCATAAATGTACTTTTCTTTCAGCCTGAGGTGAATTAATTTCACTTTTGGTGTAAAAGGGCTTTTACCTTAGAATTGTTTTATGTTAAAAACAAAGAAACAAGTCCTGCCTGGATTTAAAAAGTAACGCAAAGGTAACATAACGCATTCCTTTCCATAAAAAGTAACTAAGTAACTACTTTTTCAGGGAGTAACGCAAAATTGTAATGCATTACCTTTAAAAGTAACTTTCCCCAACACTGGTTAATTATTTATGTAAAACATATTTTGTGTCTACATTGTAGACACTCAAACCCAGACGAGAGCACTTACTCTGACAGAGGAACTGTTCACTGGATATGTCGAGCCGCCTCAGACCGCCACATTCAACAAGTTCAGAATTTACTTTTTAAATTTTGTCTTTTGCTCTGTTTAATAAGTGGTCATAGTCATGCTTTATTGTGAATAAAACACAGCTCCTGACCAATTAGAATCAAGGACTGGAACTGTTTTATAATTCTGATTATAATAATAAATACCTTGACTATGTATTTTCTGTTGTTTCTTTCTGAAGGAACATATATGCATATACTCACTTTCACAAACCAGCAGAACCACCCTGATGGGTAAAAGAGAATTAAAATTAAAACAGTTTTTAGAAATTATCTGATGCACAGTAAAGCATTGAACGATTACTCTGAATATTGGCCTTGTCTAAATCATTACAAATATTAAGACATACTTTAAAATCAGGCTGAATACCCTGTGAAATATCTTGTGTAGATGTCTCCAGAGAGATTGAGAAGTTGGAGATACTGTCAAGGCATCTTATCTGACTCATCACTTAAAAGCAAGGACACAAAAAACAGCATCTCAAAATTTTTCAGTGAAAGTTATTTTTATGAAAAATGTATTTCTATTATAAAGCACACTTTAAAGTGTTAGTTCACCCAAAATGAAAATTCTGTCATTAATTACTCACCCTCGTGTTGTTCCAAACCCAAAAGTACCGCCTTTATTCCACATTTTCGTCTCTACTGGGACACTTGTGGACGCGCGTTCACAAGAATACCCGACCCATGCATGTGCCGGTGTTATGTCGAATTCTGACCCCCGCCAGATTACTACCCCCCTAGTATTGGTAGGTTTAGGGTTAGGTGTGGGGGTGGGGTTAGTATTAGGCAAATCACGTAGCGATTTCAACGAGAGGGGGTAATAATTTTGCGGGGGTCGAAAATGGGCACAACACTGGTGCTGCATGTAAACGTACTCTCGTGAACGCGCGTCCACGAGTGACATGGTAGAGATGAAAATGTGGAATAAAGTCGTACACAAAAAGTATTCTCGTAGCTTCGTAAAATTACAGTTAAACAACTGACGTCACATGGACTGCTTTATTGATCATCTTGGTACTGGGCTTTGAATGTGGTAGTACCCTTGCTGTTTATGGGAGGGTCAGAGACCTCTCAGATTACCTCTCAAAAATATCTTAATTTGTTTTCCGAAGATGAACGAAGGTCTTACGGGTTTGGAACAACATGAGGATGAGTAATTAATGACAGAATTTTCATTTTTGAGTGAACTAACCCTTTAAGATCTATTATTATGATTTTTTTTTTTTTTAATTATTATTCTTTTTATAACTGTATTTTCCCTAGATGAATTAACTAGAGTAAAAATATTAATGAATAAATAAATAAATATATAAAATAAATATGTTATGTTAAAATAACATTAGTAAAGAGTTCCACAAGCTTTAAATAGCTTTGGTGTGAAGGTGTGATGCATTTTTTTTTTTTTTAAGGTTAGTAATATAAAATACATATATATGTATTTTCTGAGGTAATGAAATTATATTTATAGATTTATATTGAGGACAAAGTGTAATATTTTATTTTCTGTTGAGTTTCAGGCATGTCATGCTTCATAAAAGCCAAAAATGTGTACACAAAATAATAACACCCAAATCATGTATAATACTATACTGATATAATATAAAAACAGCCAATATGTTTTGGCGCACAAATTACATCTTTACGATCATAATTATGCGCCCGTACTTTGCACACCCACACACATCCTGTAAGCTGATGTATGTCCACATCCTGTGCAAAGAAAAGGAAGTTCATAGATGCAGTTAGACATAATGTCTTATAACACAGTGATGAGCAGCATTAAGAGAAAAACAGTGCTCTAGATTGCAGTCTCAAGATACAACTGACACCTGAGATTCTTCAGACACACACACAGACGAAGGATAGGGTAAGCTTATATGTAATTGTATATTCTAGTCCATTGAGTTTTCAGTTTTTATACTGACGGTGTTAGGAAGGATGGAGGGGAACATCAGTGTCATAAACTGCAATCGTAAAAGAGAAAGTCCAGTACTTATATACTCCAAGTGTCTTGAAGCGCAAATTTTGCCTACAGACAAAGAACACAGTGTCTTTTTATTGCTTCACTTAATGTGCTTTATGTTTGATAATAAAAATATGTTGAAGCAAAGAGCAGTTTCACCGCTATGGTTTCTGGGCCCCCTGAACAGCATATTGACTCATAAAATCATAAAATCCTGTCCCTACAGGATAACTGGATCAAATTGTATAAATAATAAACATATGATGGTGTCCCATTTCTAATAGAAAAAAAGCAGCATTTTAACCATCACCCTGTTTGGACTTATAAATATATATATACTGTATATATAATATAAATATATTATATTATAAAAAAATATAAAGAATAAGTCATACAGGAATATTTTTTTCTTTCATAGCTTGAATTATAGGGACATGAACTTCAGTGTAGGCTTTATCATGTAGTGAATGCTTTTAGACTTTCAAGACAATATTGAATATTGAATATTGACAATATTGAATTTGACCAATTGACCAACTGTTATTTAGTTTGTAAATTATCACAGAGAATATATCATATTTCATTTGCCATGGTACGTAGAACAAAGGTACCATCACAATCTTGAACTTGCTCTGATAGTGAGACAATTAATTGTGTTATAGGCCTAATCAGAACAACAACTCAAAAGTTCTTAAAAGGTTAGTAAGAAAACAATTGATCTTCTTTAATAAGAATATATGTTCTTTCCCCTCCAGGACTATCCATCGACCCTACAATGGCTAGCCAAGGTATGCAAATTAAGATCTTTGTACAGTCTGTGATTAAGGAGAAATAACGATATGAGATTAATTCTCTGATAGGTACTAAACGAAAACGAGATCATGAATCATCTGACTCGAGTATAGAGACACCACTGACAACAGGTAAATAAAATATGAATCTGTTCACCTCTATTCTGTGTTAATAACTAATCAATTAGTTGCCTTTAAAAGGTCTGCAGAATTTAGACACACACACCCCAAGTTTAAACGGGTCATAACACATCCATCCATCTATTTTCCAAACAGTTTGTCATATGTAGCATCATAGGGATGTAATTCTCTTCTTTGTACACAGATATGATCATGGAGAATGCAAGGCAAATTCTGCAAAGAGTCAACTCAGATCAAATCGATAAAGGCAGCAGGAAGAAGGCAACCATAGGGATTTTTGGAAAATCAGGAGAAGGAAAGAGCTCCCTTTTAAGTGCAATCTTGGGGAAAAATGAATTTTTACCATCTGGTTGTTTTGGTGCCTGTACAGCTGTTCTTACTCAGTTGGAAGCCAATCTGAAAGATTCCAACTACACAGCAGAGATTGAATTCATCTCTAAAGAGGTTTCCTCATTTATCCTACCATGCCTTCAATGAGAGTCCTTTATAAATACGTAAATAAATCAGAATGGGCTGCGTTTCCCATACAACAACGTAACTCGCCAAATAACCTCCATAATACGATGCATTGTTCTGGAGACTTCGTCGTTTGAACCACATTAGTTGTAGGGCCGTTGTTAAAGACGTGACCGAGTAATAACTGAGCAGAGATCTCTAAAATGCAGCTATACTGAACATGGCATCTGATGACTAATTTACTATTTTCTGTTATTTCACTTTAATTGATGTTTGATTCATCGTGGGTTCCCTCTTAGGTCATACTACGGGGTTCCCATATATGGCATGCGCACTATTCAAAAACTGCGCTTACAGAGGACGTGCAAAAATACATAGACTAAAATGCATTTATATTTAGATAGAATGGAAGATACAGATTGCACTGCATGCTAGCTTGCTTACTGTGCCCAAGAGCCTCATTTATTGAACCTATACGTATTACTAACAAGAAACTATGCTTCTAACCACAGGTCGAAAGCTGTAGTTCCAACCAAGTAAGTTTGTGATGCTGTTTGCAAATGTTCGTTTGAACTATGGTTTCGGGAAACACCGAATCGTTGAACTGTGTTGGTAAAGACGAAACTTGCGACCATAGTTGGCTAACGATGCTTTTGGGAAACGCACCCCTGGTCGGAACAGAACCAAGCCTTATGTTATACTGTGTGCTGTGTACCTCTGCAGGAGTGGGAAAAAGAGCTCAAAGATCTTTTCAGACACATAAAAGATGACAGTGAGGGGAGGAATGGGGACTTGTTTGACATTGCTGTAGAAAAGATCACTGCGCTGTATGGAGCTGGTGCAGACAAGAAAACATTAGAAGAGCTCCAGAATGATGATAAATTTGCTGAAATTGAAACCTTGTTGTCTATCGGTACGAAAATAATCTCAGACAGTGATGTAAGTTTTATGATTTTACCATTTAAATGCTTTGTTAGTAGCATTACTGTTGCTTTTAATTTGCTTTTCATCAAAGTAAAACAGCAATTTATTATCTCAACAGTTCTCTGAATTTACCGACAAAGTTGCAAGTTTCATACAACACAGTGAGTCAAGTTCTGGTGGCTGGTACTGGCCACTTGTGAAGAGTGTGACGGTCAAGATTCCAGACTGTCGTGAACTCCTGGAACACATTGTGCTCCTTGATCTTCCTGGGACTGGAGACTGCAACAAGACTAGAGATGACCTGTGGAAATCTGTAAATATATTTCTACACTCTTCTCAAAGAAACATTTTGCCAAACACATTGTAAAACCACACAATAAATATATTGTGCCACTATAAACCATATGTCCTATTTTAAATCCTGTAGAAATTGTCAGAGTGCTCTTCTGTGTGGGTTGTAAGTGCTATCAATCGAGCAATCACTGACAAAGACCCCTGGGGGATATTAAAGCACTGCATTGAAGAACTGGGACCAGGAGGAAAATGCAAAAGCATCAACTTCATCTGTACAAAGACTGATGATATCAATCAAGGAGCGTATATGAGGTATTTTGTAAATATATTATAGGACATGAAGGGACATTACTTCACTGCATGAAATAATTACAGTAACCTAGTAGTAAGCATGCAACACTTCACAACTTTTTAATGTTCTTTTTTAGATCTGCACGACTTACAAGAGACCAAATCACAGATGACAAGGTTTGGAAAATGTAGAAGGACTGTACTAGCAGTGTTTGTGTAGTGTGGCCCCTTTGTTTTCATACAGCAGTACTTAATTTAGCTGTTCGTTTCCTCGTTTCCCCATTTCCCCTGTAAGTTTGTACTGTTGGTTTTATGTCAGTGAGAGCTCATATTACTGTAACTGCAATTTAATGAATGTAATAATTTACTAAAATGAAAAGGTATCTGTATGCGGGTAATCTGTATAGTACATCATCAAACCACAAATTAGATTTTACAATAGGCCAACAGTATATGAATACATACATTCATGTGTGTGTTTTGTTTTTAATTATTCTTTAGGATCAGAAAAAAAAAATGCATACTTCATAGAAATGACCATGCCAAGACAAGGGTCAAAGAAAAGTTTGAAAATTCTGAAATCAAGGTATTAATTTTCTTAATAATTTTCTTTATTACCATTACTTTTTATAAAAATATATAAAAAGAGTTTTTTTCATTTTTTTGGTAACACTTTATTTTGATGCTCCCATTTGAACATTCTGTTGACAATAAGTAACAATGCACCTACATGTTATTCGCTCTCATTAGAGTATTAGTAGACTGTCTGCTTAATATCTGCTAACATTTTATTGTGCTGGTGTCCCGACAGACATTCTACTGCTTATAAGTAACTCTGCAAGTATATGTCAACTTATTCTAACCCTAACCCTAACCCTACCAATCTACTTTAATGAGAGGTAACAGACATGTAAGAGTAATGTTACTTATAGTTAATAGAATTATTATTATTATTTTATTTATTTATTTTTAGAAAATATTCAACACTGACAATCAGTTTCAAGTGTTTACTGTGAGTTCCAGTGCATTCTTTGACCACAGTTTAAATCAGGAATCAAGTGAAACAGGTAAACTATCCTCTGTCTATTGTTTTCATTTTACCACTTTTTTCATGATCAAAAAAAAAAAAAAAAAAAAAGCCCCAATCACATCCTCGTGTTTATTTGTAGAAATCCCAAAGCTGCAGGATGATCTGAAGAATCTTAACAAGAGCATTAACAGAGAAATTACCAGAGATTATGTCAATAAAGCAAAGGGACATTTGTCCTTGATGCAAAGCTGCCACCTGGATAAAGACAACAAAACAGTATGAGTCAGAATTAGAATTACTAGACTTAGTGAGTCTTCAAAATGCTGCCATTGTGTATTATAATGTAATTCACTGCTGTTGTATGTGTTTTAGATTGAAATGAAAGTCAATGAATTTCAGGAGAATCTAAGGAAGTCACTAACTGAACTGGACAAATATTTTGACAGCATTTATAATGATTTGGAGCAGCATCTCTCAAAGGGAGTGAAAGAGTCAGTGAACTCATGTGTTGATTCCACAAAGAAATTGATAGCATCTGTAAGTGTGATTCAAATGTTTTGCACCATTTTAATAATTACTGTACTTTTAAAACTGTTTTTTTTTTCTTTGTTACTCAGAATACAAATGGAAGGGGGTTCCATAAAATCCTTGGAGCTTTGTGCAAGAACTACGGATGCTATTGGTCAAAAAATTGGGATTTCATTCTAGACCTGAACAAGACATTGGCCAAAAATTTGCACGACAACATTTATGATGATTTCTGTAAGATTTTTCCGTAAGTTCTGTTTTATCATTCCATTTCTAGTCTCCCTTTGTGTAGTTTAGAATAAAATGCAATAAACCATTTACAATGCTTGTTGTTGATTTTTAGGGCATCAACATGATTAAGTTTTTACTTAACATTGTTGTTAATGATATTATTGGCATTTTGTTAACAAATTATTAACATTAAATTGTAGTACAGACTGGAGCACAGCTTGTAAACCTGGACCAACTGTAGATTACAAGTAAAGCAGTAAACCAGCAAATGAGACAGAGGCCAAGGAAGATACAAACTGGCTGTAGTTTTGTTGTGGCAGATTATTTGTCCTAGATTAATTTGAGGTCAGGTGTTCTCAAGGAAACAACATACTTATGTTTGTCGCACATGGCATCTATGCAGGACCCAAAATATGAGTGGTTTTATACTGTTTTTTCTGCTAGTGATGGGTCATTTAGGCCAGTCGCTTACACTCTGTAAATGATTTGCTCACCTCCCAGGTCCTGTCTGGTCTGAATTTTTTTGTTAATTTGTCATAGGCTAAATAATAGTAATATAAATCAAACTTTGTGTTTTTGAGAATTTAGCCTTTCCCATCACTAATTCCTTCCAGTAATTCTCAGATTATATATCAAGGATTACAAGTATATTCTGTAAAATGTTTTAAAATAAACTCTAAATGGTTTTCTTTTGGCTGCAGTGTGACTGGAAAAACAGGGAAGTCAGTGCAGGAACAGATTGATAAGTTCAGTATCATCCAGAGTGACTCTGCTTACCCCGGCTCTGACATACTACATCACATTCACAACTTCATCAAAATCGAGGTGAGTTCAGCTCTATGTCTGTCTTCTGTTGAAGTCTATGTGAATCCTAATTTCTTATAATTCAGCAGGATGTTTTTATTGTAGCACATTCAGGGTAATTAGATCAAATTTAATTGATTCAATCAGGAATTTAATCCAAATGATTCAGAATCGACTTGATTAATTGATTTAGAATTAAAATTTTACACTTTATTAACTGTTCATCCAGCGAAAAGTTTCACTTAGTATATCTTACCAATTCTGGATGTGTATATTATTTCCGTGGCCATCGGATTATAATATAAACACAGTATTAGGTTGTTATGAGCTAGGTAGCAAAAACTTGGCACAGGCAGTAGCTTCATGAACAAAAACAACAAGACAATGTTCTTTCCAATGAAACAAGAATTTATTGAACTACTCTAAAGATACATGAACTAAACTACTAACAATTACACACACATACACACACTCACACACACATGCATACGGTTCAAGGAATGAGAATTTATGGAGTTTGAAGGGAATCCCAAAATTTCTAGTATCTGCTACTAGTTTTTAAATTGCAACCTGAGAAAACCACAAAAGCAGAGATTTATCTTTTAGCTGCTTAAGTTAATTTAGCACCAGTTCAGCAAGAGATTAAGGAGACCTTGTTTTACTTGCATTCAGGTTTTCCTCGGTGGGCTCGTCTTAGCAGAGGGAATCACGCCACTTCTGATTGGTTGCCTGGTTCTTTGGATGACGTCTTTGGGAAGCCTTCGGTGGTGATTGGACAGTTGGCGAGGCTGGATGAAGCTTCGGTTGGTTGCTTGGTTACACGGATGATGCTCTCGGAGCTCAGGTGAGAGCTGGCAAAGTGTTTCTCTCGTTGTGAGGGTCTCACGCTGTTCACACCGTCAAGGTGTTTCAAGCTGCTTCTGCTGTTCGGTGTTTCGCCCAGTTCGGTCAGTTCAGGCTTGGTTGCTTGGTTACTGAGTGTGATGAGCTTGAAGTTCTTTGAAAGTCGGATTTGCGGGGTGCAAAGACTTTGAAAGTTTCACGAAGCTTTAGCTGGTTCTGTAGAGTTATGGATGGCACAATCGCGTAGTTGGTCAAGCCGGGAGCGCTGGTGAGAAGGCGAAAGGCAAAGTTTGTTAGGAACATTTTGATTTTAACCGGGCCGACGAAGTCCGTTCCATAAAGTTGTGTTCCAATCATTTGGGTTGCAAGGCGGGTCTCCGTCCTATACAGTTACCCATTTGTGCATACCTTTGGATAATGTCTTTTGGTCACGTGGAGGCAACTTTCTGCAAGAGTTTGTTAATCTCTTCAATAAGTGTTGTAATGCAAGCATCATACATAATATCAACTTTTCATTCACGTCAACATCTTGGAAATAATATGAGCTCTTATTTAACACTAAACATCGGGTATATTTCATACCATATTAATAACTTTGTCTACCTAACGGGTTATATACATATTGGTTAGCTTCGTAAGTTACAATAAACACACCAAGCCTATAGGATGTATAAAAACATACTAATGCATATTGTTGCTCTAACAGCAATACTCAAATAATTGTCCTTCCAAACTCGTAAAGTAAATGTAATTCGTGATGCGCATTCGTATGCGTTCTTCAACGGAGCAGAGGGAAATGTGGAGGAATGTGAGAGGAGGGGGACACTGGAGGTCCAAAGGGTCATGAGAGTCACGCGGGATGGATCCTGTGAGCCCTGCAGGCTGGACGTGTCAATGTAAATCTGTCTTTTCGTGTTTATTCGATTACCAATTTATGAATAGCTGGTCACCAGTTACACTGACCATCTGTTCCGTGACTAGTCTCAGAAAAGGGGGAGCATTGTAAATTAGTCTTTTACTGTGTTTCTTGCATGGGGTTGACTGCGGCTGGTCAAAAGGTGCTGATAAAGCAGTTGTGGCTTCAAGTGGTCCCAGCAGAGAACAAGAGTTCTCTGTCCTCCTGAATTGATATTGATCTATCACTGGTTCACCCCTGCGGTGAGAAGTCAACGTAGGACAGGAACTGGTCAAGACGCGCTGGCGTCATGTAAACTCCCAATCTGTTTTTATGATCGTCCCAAATGGCTCACAGAAGACTCTGAGTTTTTCTCTTCTCTGAGACATTATAAACCAGTAAAGACTGAAATACACCAAACATCTTTTATTCTAGGACTAAAAAGTTTTAGCAGAGACTTAATGTTTCCAGATTTTGTCTGACTTTTTTTGTGTTTTTCCCCTTTTAAAAGGAAATCAAACTAAAGGCAGCGCTCAACAGAGACATTGTTGACAGGAAGAAGGAAATCTACTCATCAATACACATGACAATTGTGATAGAAATGGCTTCTTGCTATCAGCGTAAGCTAGCATTAAGAGTTACAATTAATCAATAATACAAGTTATTTTAATCATTTAAATCATTCAAACGCACATCTAAGAATTGATGGGTGTTGTTTGTTTTAGAAGCTGCAGCTGTCAAAGGAACAGGATCCTTGAAGAGAATGCAAGACCTGTTAATAACCACAGTCGATGAGCAAAAACATGACATGTTCAACAAAGCAAAAATGGAAGTGCTAGAAAGGTTTAATTACTTAAAGGTACTGATCTCATTCATAAAGATGATCACATATTCAGCGGTACAATGACTATATTCAAATGGAATCTTCTCTTATTCTTTGTAAAGCTGGACATAAAGAGTGCTCTTGAAAATGAACTACAGGAAGCAATAGAACGCTCACAATCACAAACCAGTGAAAGGACACGGAAAGGTAAGAATGTCATCCTACTACACCACAGAAACATGGGTTTAAACAAACAATCTTTTGTGATGTCAAGTATGACTGCCTCATGTCATATCTTGTTACACGTTTCTAGATTTCTCCAGAGAGATTGAAGAGCTTGAGAGACTTCTACAGCAACTGTCTGACTGATGCTCATCAAGCAAGAGAAACGTCTTGGGTTACGCATGTAACCACAGTTTCCCCGATATGGGATCAGACACTGCGTTTCTAAAGGAACACACTGGGGAACGCTGCCAGCATGACCGGTGTCTGAAGCATGTTTGAAACAACATCAATCCTATTGGTCCATGTGGCCTTTGACATCATAGGCAGGTGCCTGGAAGAATAAAAGGGCACCAGCTCAATATGTCACCAACTTATTTGTCTAAATGAGACGTAAACTGGCAGGCCGAAGGCATGGTGTGGGAATGCAGTGTAAAATTCCCTAGAAGGGGAACGTCTCGGATTATGCATGTAACTATGGTTCCCTGAAAGGGGACGAGACTAGGGCTGCATGATAAATCGCATGTGATATCCATGCGCATTTTGTCAGTAAGGCCGGTTCTGTAATCAGCAGTAAATCTCCATCACATGCATGCTTTCCAATCGAGCAGCATTTAATTTACAGAGCCGTAGTTTACCAACAGGCTACTAAAAATTATCAAATAGCGCTGCGATAATAAAGTTCCTTGTGTAGCTTCTCAGTGAACCATGCCTGTGTAGTAATGTAAATGTGGCTACTCTGAAAGCATGTGAAAATAACAAATTTAATAACATGTTTTTACTTAAAACTCACTTCATAACTTCAGTTTAGTGATTGAAATAAGTCCTTCTGTGAGATGATGTGGCTTCTTACACAGAATAAGGCAATCAACGTATTTTATAGCATTCTAAGCAGTAATAAAAGCAATGTCGAATAGCATTGCATTGTTATATACTGTATTATAATGAAAGTTATAATAAGAACTCAGATAAACAATATATTGCCATAGTCGTGTGTTTATTAGTCATGCTAAATCAATGAAAGCAGTTAGATCTTCTGTTTATTCAGCTGCAGCGATCGTTATTTTCTGGATTTCTTCTTCAGGGCGTATTTGGAGTTTCCGTGTGAGAGCGCCCTTTGACCTTCGCGTGGCGATTTACTACTAATCACAGAACCGTGCTTCACTGACAAGATGCACGCATGAATATCGCAGCTTTTCCTAATATCGATTGCGATATTGTTGCGATTTATCGTGCAGCCCTAAACGAGACTTCCCCCCTTCCAGACACGTATGACGTCACAGGCCATGTGTTTCACATGTGCTTCAGACACCGGTCATTCTGGCAGCATTCCTCAGTATGTCCCCTAGGGGACACAGCGTGAAGTTCCCTAAGTGGAACAGTGCAAATCACAAAAGAACCATAACAATTGTGCAAGAAGTGACACATTTTCAGTCAATGTTTTCTTTAGTTTTACAACAAATATTTTTTTTTACTCAAATGTATTTCTATTTCTTAAGTTGATCATTTTCATAAAATTTCTGAACTTTGGGTTTGATTTTAGGATTTCACAATACCCAAACTGTACTGATTTGTTGTTTTTATTATAACCGTTTTATAGCGATACACAGAAATTACATTAAAAAAATGTAGCTGTCTAATTTTCAAGAAACGTAAAACAATTTATACATTTACTGTATAGACTGGAATGTAATTGCAAAAGTTTTTCTAAAACATATGCAGTAGTGACAGTCAAGACAGGCTGTCGGGATATTTCTAATTTCTTGATGTATTTACAGGTTTGGAAAAGCTTTAAGCATATAAGTCAGAATAAAGATATTCTTTTCCTGCCTATTTCGATGTATCTAAGTAAAGTGACTTCTCAAACAGAAAAAAAGGTCAGAGCTTGATTGTCAAGCAAGAATTGAGTGTATTGTACAAAGTGTATAAAGTATTGTGATTGTTTCATGTGAGTGACAAGTTGTTGGTGGCGAGGGATTGAAACCACTGATTTAAGACAGAGAACATGTACATGTTATTGTACAGTCAACAACAAAACTACTGCTGCAGATGTTCATAATGTCCTTCATCCAAATATGGTAATGCTGATGCTGTTGAAATGTTAATAATTATTTATTGATAAATTGTCTTGATCATAAAAACTTAACCCTTGTCCTGAAGAAATTGTGGTTTCAGTTAGAGGTCATATTCTTTCTCAGTATGTTCTCAGAAATGTAACATCAGGTCGCTGACTGATAACAGACCTGAGGCCTTTACATTCGCAATAATGAAGTTCTTTGATTGTCTGATATGCAAACACTTGGCCTACAGGGTGAACAGCAAAGCTTTGTTTTCACTTCATGTGCTTTCACTTAATTGTCCCGGAAACTTGTAACTATTCTTTTGTTAGACCAAATTTCAGGATTTAGTAATTAATTAGTAAACCATTTGTCACTGGACAATTTCAAAAAGAAGTCCGCACCCAAAGGTGTATTAGATTTAACATTAAAAGTCTTATTCTTTGCTTAACTTGGAAACTGAATTGACAGACGTGTCCTTTCCCAGAGACATCATTCATACAAGGTAACTTTTCCCTGATATTATTATTATTTGAATTTTAAATTGTTTATAGTCTAATAGTTCATAAAAACAAACAAACAAACAAAACATTAGTTCTTTTTTTAATTAATAAAAAAGTTAATAAAATGTAACAGTTTTTTTGTGTGTGTTATAAACATGGCTAAACAAGTAACACTGCACATCTGCAGGCAATGAAAATGCAAACAGAGATAAAACTTTTTATAGTAAGAAGTATTTGTGGCAAAAACTGGGTGGTAACAAATTGCATTTTAATCATTTACTTAATATGAAATGAGTTGTTTTGTTCTGTTCAGAGTCACTTCTGCTGCCAATTAATTTAGAAGAATTACATAATGTTAACAAGACTTTAAAACGGAAAACATTTCTGTAATCGTTTTCTTCTATTGTGACTGGCAATAGAACCATAAAACACCTCCAAACCCCAAAATAAAATCACAAAAGTATACATTTTATTTGTTGATGTAATCCAAATCTTCAAAATCTATGCAATTGCGAGAAACAGACCCAAATTTAAGTCTTTATTCAGCAATATTTATCCCCATCCTTACCACAAACAACAAATCCTGCGCTCGTTACATATTCAAAAACTGGCGCCAAGAAGCTTTACAACAGGTTTTATGGCAGTTATATCAAATGTTTTTTTTTTTATGGCAGTTATATCCCATTACTGGTCTGCAGAGACTTAGTTTGAAATTTAGATGAAATTGATATTTAGTTTGAATGAGACATTGTTTGGTCTACTTGTGCTACAGCGTTTGACATTTTTACAATAAATAAATCATTGTCATTCCAAGATGTTCATGTCTTTCTTTCTTCAGTCATGAAGAAATGATGGTTTTGAGGAAAGTATATCAGGATTTTTCTTCATATAATGGACTTCAATTGTGCCCCCGATTTTGAACTTCCAAAATGCAGTTTAAATGCAGCTTCAAAGGGCTCTAAATGATCCTAGCCGAAAAAGAAGGGTCTTATCTAGCAAACCGATCGGCCATTTTTTTCGGAAAATAAAAATTAATTTTTATTTTCACAAAAGCTCGTGTAGCACAGGTTCTGGCATGCGCGTTCACGACGTACTATTGAATCATGTCAAAAGGTCACGCCGAATGTAGGCGGATTTACAGACCCAGTGTTTACAAAGCGAACAGACCCAGTGTTTACAAAGCGAAAGATTCGTTCAGCAAAATGAACAAATCTTATTTCGAGTCATTTCGTTAAGCATACAAATTTTTATTTTTCGAAAAAATGACAGATCGTTTCGCTAGATAAGACCCTTCTTCTGGGATTGTTTAGAGCCCTTTGAAGCTGCATTTATTGTACATTTTGGAAGTTCAAAATCGGGGACACAATTGTAGTCCATTATATGAAGAAAAATCCTGAAATGCGTTCCTGAAAAAACATAATTTCTTTATATATACTTCTGTCCATTATATTTTGTATATTCTTTACTTTTTATGACTTAAACCTCAAAGCTCAAAATTAATTTCAACATCACATTGTTTTTTACTTAATAGTCAGTATTTAAAATAAATCAAATCAATGTTTGATTTAGTCAATTTTTTTTTAATAAAATTTAAAAGCATATTTTGTTTTCAATCACACCTGTCTTGTTTTTTTCTTATCTCTCTCTCTATTTATTTATTTATTTATTTTTTACTAGAATGATCATGTATGCAGTTGTGACCTTGCAAAATTCAGAAGAGGTGATGGTGGTAGCATCAAACTGGTTGAGCATAGACAAGAAACAATGTTACTGGCCCCCATTCAAATCAACAGAGAAGTGTATGGAAGCTGTTTAGAACAGAGATGACCCTGCAATAGGATGGGAGAAATTAAATATAGGCTTTCACGGAGAACATGGTAACAGCTACAGTTTCATAACTGCATCAAAATTAAATGTAGCAATATTTATTGTTTATTCACTTCTCAAATTTCTAAATTGCAGCCACTTTTGATCAGGCTAAGGAGCATCAAAACCAAATTCAAGAACGGTAAGTAGATGCATTTGTACAAAATTTGTTCATACTTTTTTGTTTAACAAATTATTATTATTTCTTTAATAAAGGCCATTTCAATTAGCCACTGAATTCCCTGGAGCAGCAAAAAGACAGAAACTTGAGTACACTCAAGGAATGCCAAATAGTCAGTTTCACCTGCCTTCTATACCAACTGTAATTGTCAGCTGTAACTGTCAGCTGATGGTGAGTCAACGTATTTGGTCATTATCAAATTGATGAAAAGTTGTTGCTTGGTCTTTTTTGTACTTAAAACTTATTTTACACAGCAGGCAATGATGAGCTCCTCCAAATGCTGAGAGACATTAAGAACATGGTTCAGGAAAACTCTGCCACGTTAAAAAAACTACTTAAAGACAATACGGTTTCTGAAGTCCCCAGCAGTACCAGCCTGCCCTCTAAAGATGTTAAAACAAGCATAAATCTGCCTCTTAGAACCTTTAATGATGTGTTCAGGACTGAAAGAGAGCTCAACAATGTAAAAACACGCCAAAAATATGTGAGTCAACACAACATTTAAAGAAATGTATAGGAAAATATACAGTCAGCCAATTATTATGACAAAATAAACAACACTTGTATCCTAAAGGGGTTTATTTTGCAATAATTACAGGCTGAGTTTATATTATCCTTCTCACTATGTGGCTATTTATCAAATATACATAAATGAACATGATTTGTTGTTTGGAATCCACACAGAAATTAAATGTCATAGCAACTAATCAACAATTTTAATCCGCATTATTATTCATCTGTTTTGATGGACTTACTAGCTCACATATTAGTGAACTTTAAGTTCTCTCTCACCCAGCTCTGGTTCTTTACAGTCAGTGCAAGATGGAGCAAATGAAAGATATAAAATTAACAGCAGTGTTGTCATGAACAGTAGTCAAATTAATAGCCTCATTGTGAAACTCAACACGAGGGTTAATTAGATGATTGCATATATTGCTATCAGTTTGGGATTTCATATTTTCACTCTTCTAAACTCATTCTTTCCTCACTTTCTTTCTGCAATCTGTGAAAACGTGTGAATGCGTGTGTCTATGTGTTAGATTAGTTTGTATTAGTCCGTGTTAGATGTATCCAGTAAAGTCTTATTTATAATGAAAAGAGAAGCATCTTGTGTTTTGTGCTTACAAGTGAATCTCTTAAACTGCTGACCTTGTTACCGTGCTAATAAATAGTGTTTTTACTATATTTTGGATATTAGTATCCATTGCAGAGTTGATGTTATACGGCTCGTTTATTGAATTGCGGACCGACTCAGATCAGCCGTTGAACAACGATTCTATTCAAATTCCCTATAAAATCTTAAATATTCCCTTTCAGCTAAATTGACCTGTTTCCCTTACAAATTTTTTTTTTATTTTTTTTTTTTTTTGGAACTGATAATGCCTCATTTTCATTGGTGCTAAACAACAGGGCAGCAGATGCAAATTAAATGCTTTTTATCATGATCTTCATGCACATAATTTCAGCTCAAGGGCAAACACAAGCTAAGACACAAAAGAGAAATGCAAACAATATGCAAACTCTTGTGTTTCCTGATAACACATTTACATGTGGGTCAACAACCAAACTATAGCTGATGATGATCATAATGTTCCTCAAACAGAGCTGAGAAGTTTTGTGAAGATATTCAAAACTGTTCTCCCAAAAAATCTGAACTTGATAACTAGCAATCATGCTTTTACACATTAAAAGCATCAAAACTTCAACAAAATGTAATAATGTTCTTGCTTCTGTACAATTTTTTTTTTTTTTTTTTTTTTTACAGATTTTTATACAGCAACATTATGTCAAATAAAATTCACAAAAGAGAAATTTTCCCTTACGCTTTCCATTTGTTCAACAAACAAGTAGTCCACACCCATTTAATGTCAGACATTTTACTCTGCTCAACTTGATAGCTGAATCGACTGCATTGTCCTGTTCCACAGACATTATCCTGAGAGATAAAAGGTAACTTTCACTTCAAATTATGGTGCTTAAAGTTCTAAAAGTTAGTTTGTAAAAACTTATTTTAGCTTACTTTTTCAAAACAATCCACAGAAACGCGTCTCATTACTATTATTGTTTCATTGCATTTGACGACATCATATTTAATTAGATGCAGTATTAAGCAAGAAATTCAAGGTACTTGATGTGGTGTTTAATATTAAAAGGTATTATTATTTTACTAATTTAAGCATTATTATACAAAATTATTATATTATTATTTTACTTTTTTATTATTATTATTATTATTATTATTATTATTATTATTATTATTATTATTTGATGCTGTAAGGACAGGCCTAACGATGATACCCAGTGCTGTGGGATAAGGTATAATGTATGTATATATTTTACTTCTGTAGAGTGTACCTAATTTATAATACTATTTATTATCATTTATTATTATTAGTATAGTCTAGAGAGAGTTGGGCTTGTGACCCAAAGGTTGCCAGTTCGATTCTCGCACCGGCAAGAATTGAAGGTGGGGATTGTGAATGAACAGCACTCTCTCCACCTTCAATAGCATGACTGAGGTGCCCTTGAGCAACCCAATTGCTCCCCGGGCACTGGAGCAATGGCTGCCCACTGCTCTGGGTGTGTGTGTGTTCACTACTCACTGCTGTGTGTGTGCACACTTGGATGGGTTAAATGCAGAGCACCAGTTTCGAGGATGGATCACCGCACTTGACAATTGTGACGCGGCCATAGAAGACTCGTGAGGCGTGGGATCCATCTGCAACAGCTTTAATGAATCGGACAGTGTAAACAAGCGAGGGTCACCAACAACAGACAGGGACAGAGAAGGCAAATCCAATAGAATGGTCAAAGTCCAGGCGAGGGGTCGAGGCCGGCGGCGATCTATAACAAAAGTCCGAGGGGAGAGCAAGGGTCGAGGGAAGGCAGGCAGCAAAGTATCACAAACGAGTTTAACAGTCCGGTTGGCAACGATAAAGGCAGTCCGATTGAAAACGCTCAGAGTTGGGTACATGACCAGCAAAACTTCGCGACGGTTGTGCCGGCGAGGCACGCTGAAATGGCCGCCGAAAAGGAAATGACCCGGGAGCACCCGGAACCGGAAGTAGGCGCCCAGGTACGGAATTATGGGAAATGTAGTTAGTACTCGGGTGAAGGCTCCCGCTGGTGCGGGACGGGGGAAACCACAGAGACCGTGCCTGTGACAGAGCCCCCCCCCTGCGAGTGCCTCCTGGCACGAGGAGGCGGCCGACGCCGGGGTCTACCCCTGGCACGGGGTGCTGGTCGATCCGGGTGAGCCGAATGGAAGTCCGCGGTGAGAGAGGGATCCAGGATGTCCTCAGCAGACACCCAGGACCGCTCTTCGGGGCCGTAACCCTCCCAGTCGACCAAATACTGCAAGCGACCGCTCCGGCGTCGGGAGTCCAGTATGGAGCTGACTCGGTAAGCCTCCTCGCCGTCGATGATCAGGGGGGCGGTTCTCTGCGGGCCGGTCTTGTCTAGGCTCTCCCCCCCATCCGGGGAACCAGCGGGCTTTAAAAGGGAGACATGGAACGTGGGTGAGACACGGTATTCTGCGGGTAATGCGAGTCTATAAGATACAGGGGTAATCTGGCATATGATTTGGAAAGGACCCACGTACCTGGGGCTCAGCTTCTTGCTGGGTAGGCGGAGGCGCAGATCCCGGGTCGAGAGCCAGACCCAGTGTCCTGGCTCATAAGGTGGATGAGGGCGGCGTCGTCGATCAGCTTGGGCCTGGGTGCGGCGGATCGCTCTCTGGAGATGTACGTGTGCTCGGTTCCAGGTGGCGTCGCTTCGTTCAAACCAGGAATTGATAGCTGGTAACTCTGAGGGCTCCCCTGACCAGGGGAACAAGGGGGGCTGGAATCCGAGCACACACTGGAAAGGTGTAAGGTTGGTAGATGGCTTGCGAATCGAATTCTGGGCGTATTCGGCCCAGAGGATGAACCGACTCCAATCCTCCTGATGATCATGACAGTAAGATCGTAGGAAGCGGATCAGTTCCTGGTTGAGCCTCTCAACTTGGCCATTGGCCTCTGGGTGGTATCCTGACGTTAAGCTGATGTTGACACCCAGAAGACGGAAGAAGTTGGTCCATACTCGGGAGGTGAACTGCGGGCCTCTATCGGATACGATGTCCTCCGGGAGGCCATAAAACCGGAATACGGAGTTGCACAAGGCCTCAGCTGTCTCCATGGCGGTGGGTAGTTTGGGGAGAGGGATGAGGCGGCAACCCTTAGAGAAACGGTCGATAACAGAGAGAATAACAGTATGGCCCCGGGACGGGGGAAGGTCGGTGATAAAGTCAACAGCTATGTGGGACCAGGGACGCCTTGGTATAGGCAGCGGTTGCAGGAGACCTGCGGGCAAGCGTCGGGAAGTCTTAGTGGTGTTGCAGGTACCGCAATTCTTAACAAAGGCCGTGGCGTCGGCGCGGAGAGATGGCCACCAGAAACGGTTGTGTAAAAGGTCAATGGTGGCTTCAATACCTGGATGGCCGGAGCTTGGGGTGGAGTGAACTTCTGAGAGGATTCGTGGGCGGAGCGCGAGGGGCACGTAGGTGAGGTCCCTGGGACAGTCTGCTGGCGGGGGGTCCTGGGCCTGGGCCTCCGTGATCTCAGTCATAACATCCCAGGTAACTGGTGCAAGGAGTACGGAGGAAGGCAGGATGGTGGTAGGTGGTTGAGGAGCGTGGTCTGGTTCATGCATCCGGGACAGAGCATCAGCCTTATGGTTCTGAGAGCCTGGGCGGTATTTAATGGTGAAATTGAATCGGGTAAAAAACAAGGCCCATCTGGCCTGACGATGGTTGAGCACCTTTGCGGAGCGGAGATACTCCAAGTTCCTGTGATCGGTCAGTATGACGAAGGGGTATTGGGACCCCTCCAACCAATGCCTCCACTCCTCTAAGGCAAGTTTGATGGCAAGGAGCTCCCGGTTGCCGACGTCGTAATTCTTCTCAGCAGGACTGAGCTTATGGGAGAAGAAGGCGCATGGGAAGGTCTTGGGAGCTGACCCCTGCTTCTGAGAAAGCACCGCCCCAACACCGGTGCTAGAGGCGTCTACTTCGACCAGGAAGGGCTGTTGGGGGTCAGGGTGGTGCAACACTGGAGCCGTCGTAAACCTCACCCGGAGCTCGTCGAAGGCGCGTGAGGCGTCCGAGGTCCAAGAGAGCCGGGTCTCGCCCCTTCTGACCATGGACGTGAGTGGAGCGGCCACCGTGCTGAAGTTACGGATGAATCGGCGGTAGAAGTTAGCGAAACCTAGGAAGCGCTGCAATTCTTTGAGGGTTCTTGGCCGGGGCCAGTTGCGTACCGCATTCACCTTGCTTTCGTCCATGGCCACGCCCTCCGGACTGATCACATACCCTAAGAAGGTTATGCTCTCCTGATGGAATTGGCACTTTTCTTCTTTGGCGAATAGTTTGTGCTGAATGAGTCGCTGGAGAACTGTTCTGACGTGTTGAACATGTTCGGCATATGAGTTGGAAAAGATGAGAATATCGTCTATATAAACGATGACCCACTGTCCCAGCATGTCCCTGAACACGTCGTTTACGAAGGCCTGGAAGTATGAAGGACTGTTGGCCAGGCCGAAGGGCATAACCCGGTACTCATAGTGCCCCGACGTGGTGGAGAAGGCCGTTTTCCACTCATCCCCAGCCCGGATGCGGACGAGATTGTAGGCCGAACGTAGGTCCAGCTTGGTGTACCAACGGGCGGACCGGAGCTGTTCCAGGGCCGGAGGGACGAGAGGGAGTGGATACCGGTACTTGACAGTTACTTCGTTAAGGGAACGGTAGTCGATGCATGGTCGAAGGCCCCCGTCCTTCTTTTTCACGAAGAAGAAACCCGCTGAAAATGGTGAGGTTGAGGGACGAATGAACCCCTTTGCCAGCTCCTCCTTGATGTACCTCTTCATGGCCTCTGATTCGGGCTGTGACAGTGGAAAGATGCGGCCACGAGGCGGAGTGGCTCCAGGTATAAGCTCAATGGCGCAGTCCCCGGGCCTGTGGGGTGGAAGTTCCGTGGCCTTGGTTGTGCTGAAGGCCTCCAACAGATCCTGGTACTCAGCGGGCACAGTACTGCATGGTGATGGTGTGGTTGGCCTGGGAGGTGACTGTGGGGTTGACTGGAAACAGTGCTGCAGACAGTAGGGTGACCAGTGCGTGATGGAGCCCCTGGCCCAGGAGATGGTGGGTTCGTGAAGGTGGAGCCAGGGGTATCCCAGGATGAGTGGAGTCTGAGGTGATGAGATGACGAAAAACCTGATGGTTTCCAGATGGCCGGGTTCCAGACGCAGCGTGAGATCTTGAGTGATGTGGCTGATGTGTCCGGTCCCTAATGGTCTCCCGTCGAGGGCGGCCACTGCCACGGGAGAAGAACATGAAAGAACGGGCAGCCGGTTAACTTTCGCAAAGTCTTTGTCAATGAAATTCCCGGCAGCGCCGGAATCTATTAATGCGGTGGTTTCCACAGATACGCCCTTTACACCAAGCAATACAGGTATCTCACAACGGTCTATGACAGACTTTGAAACACTCACCGCGGTGGGGGGTCGAGGAGGTCGCGTTGGGCAGGTGGATCGAATGTGTCCCGCTTGGCCGCAATACAGGCACAGATTGTTGCGAAGCCGTCTCTCCCTCTCCTCAGTGGTGAGTTTGGTGGTTCCCACCTGCATCGGTTCGGGCGGTGCGGCGGCCGAGGCCTGGGGTTGGAATGGTGCGGCGGTGGGACGATAGGGCCTTCGGGCGCGCATCACATTGTCGATCCGGATCGAAAGATCAATGTACTGGTTGAGGGAGAGATCTTCGTCCCGACACGCCAATTCCACCTGCAAGTCGGAGTTTAAAACCCTTGCGGTAATGGAGTTTGAGCGGGCCGTCATTCCATCCGCTCTGGGCCGCCAGCGTGCGAAACTCCAACGCGTAGTCGGCCGCCGTGCGGCGCCCCTGACGCAGCGCCACGATCTGTTCGCCTGCCTCGCTGCTTTCGGGAGTGGGTTGGAACACCTCCTTAAAGCTCCGGAGGAAAGTCGCGAAGGTGGGGTAAGTGGATTGTCCCAGATCCCATACCGCAGTGGCCCACTCCAACGCCTTCCCGGTTAGGAGTGAGCAAACAAACGCTATTTTGCTCTCATCCGTGGCGTAGAGGTTGGGCTGTTGGTTTACGAAAAGCGTGCACTGCAGTAGGAAGCCCTTGCACTTACTTGCAGTCCCATCAAATTTTTCCGGAAAAGCGAGGCGAGGGCTGGCAGTGACGGTCTGAACTGCGGGGAGTGGTGCAGGGGAAGGCGGGGCTGCCGCGGTGGGTGGCGTGGCGATCTGCAGGCCCTGAACCGCCTGTACCAGCTGCTCCGTTAAGGTGGTCAGACGATCCAGTTGCTGCTGATGTCGGGTTAACATGGCGGCTGTCGCTGGATCCGTAGTTGGCGAAGTTTTCTGTGACGCGGCCATAGAAGACTCGTGAGGCGTGGGATCCATCTGCAACAGCTTTAATGAATCGGACAGTGTAAACAAGCGAGGGTCACCAACAACAGACAGGGACAGAGAAGGCAAATCCAATAGAATGGTCAAAGTCCAGGCGAGGGGTCGAGGCCGGCGGCGATCTATAACAAAAGTCCGAGGGGAGAGCAAGGGTCGAGGGAAGGCAGGCAGCAAAGTATCACAAACGAGTTTAACAGTCCGGTTGGCAACGATAAAGGCAGTCCGATTGAAAACGCTCAGAGTTGGGTACATGACCAGCAAAACTTCGCGACGGTTGTGCCGGCGAGGCACGCTGAAATGGCCGCCGAAAAGGAAATGACCCGGGAGCACCCGGAACCGGAAGTAGGCGCCCAGGTACGGAATTATGGGAAATGTAGTTAGTACTCGGGTGAAGGCTCCCGCTGGTGCGGGACGGGGGAAACCACAGAGACCGTGCCTGTGACAACAATACATCATGACTTACACTTTCACTTTTTTTTAATTTGACTCCAGTTTCAAGTGATCATTAAATTTAGACTATGTTTAGTCTTTAGTCTAATTAGTAACTGATCACAACTATTAGTTATATATTAATCTAGATATCTAAATAATTTGAATACCCCATGCTTTCAGCAATTCGTTCATCAGAATAAGAATGCATCATGCCAATTTCATAATTTAATAATGAGAATCTACTACAGAAATGATAAATCAATTGTTCAAAGTTGAATCTAAGAGTGAAAGATGTATACTTGACAGCGGAGAGACACACTGCAGCATGAGAGCAGAGAAAGTGTGGAAAAACACAGAAGACCTTTTGGTTGGTCAGGATCCCATGACCCAAGGGTCACATCTGGCCAGAGGAAAACATTTTTTTACAGGCCATATGCCTAACAGTAAATATTCAATTAATGTGGGTCGACCAAAGAGTTTTTAGCCAGCTGCTGCAAAATGTCAGGAGCTCTTCTGAAAATGGCCAAAAGCTCTTCTGAAAGTGGCACTTGAGAACGCTTTGGTGGTACAGCGTTTTTCCAGCTGAGAAGCTTTGGCTGCTATGATTTGGAATATCCACAGTGGCAACGTACTAGTATCGCATTTTTTTTTAATTTTACCAAAAAAAAAAAAAAAAAAAAAAACACTAACCAGTAATATTGACTTGTAGGATGGTTGGTCGGTATTTTTACACGTACAACACATTTTAATTTAATCATTATTTAATTTTTTTTTACCTGTTTGTAAGCACAGTGTTCAAACTGTGTATTTACAATGTTAAAGTGGCTGACAACAATAAATATTCTTATTAGGAATAAATCTATAATACTATACTGATATAATATAATAACAACAGCCAATATTTTTTGGCATGCAAATGACAAGCACGCATATCACACATATATCCTGTAAGCTGAAGTATGTACCACATCCTGTGTCACCAAAAGGAAGTGCTTTGATGCAGTTAGAAATAATGTCTTATAACATCCTGATGAGCTGCATGAAGAAGAAAACAACGCTTTTGTATTGTAGTCTCAAGATACAACTGACACCTGAGATTCTTGAGACACGTATACACAAAGGATAAGGTAAGCTTATTTGTAATTGTGTATTCTGGTCCATGGAATTCTTAGTTTTTATACCGTTGGTGGTGGGAGGATGGAGGGGAACATCAGTGTCATAAACCGCAATCGTGAAAGAGAAAAGTCAGTACTCATATACTTTAAATCTCAAGCTGTGACTGGTCAGGGCTAATAGTTATGCATAAATGTCTTGACATTAGTTTACTTGGTACAACCTTTGCTGACACTTTCATTTCTGATTAAATAAAACAAAACGTAATTTAGATGGTCTGAGGGTGAGTTCATTTTCAGCTATTAACTATTGCTTTACATGTATTATTTCTACACAGAAATAAAAGAAAAATTTGGAGATGCACATAGAAAAAACAAATGGCCATTGCATCTCAGTACTGACCTGAATTCTTTACCTTCGGCTTTGAAGGGCAAATTTTGTCTGTAGACAAAGAACACAGTGTCCCTTTGCTTCGCTTCATGTGCTTTTGTCTTTCCATTTCCCCTAAAATCTGTACCTATTCTTTTGGTGGTCTAAAGTTCAGGATGAGATAACAATAATTAAGTGCAATATAATTTCAAAAAGTAAAAAAAAAAACTCTTAACCCTTTAACTGTCACTCCCATTTTGAACACAGACATAAAAATACACTATCCAGACTTAATTTTTTATAATTCATGAATGAAAACATTTTGTAATAATTTTGATGTACATTTTCCATGGTAATACAATGTCTGATTTTAAAATGCCTTTCAAATGATGAATTTTGGGATTTTAAGTTTTGAACTGATATATAATTTTTTATGATTTCTAAAGTGTGATAAGGAAAAAGGCAACGAAGAAAGTCTTTTGTGACAAAGGTCAGAACTCATGTTATGATATAGATTTTTTAAGTTGCACTCTTGACATATATTAATCTACTACTTTTCCTACATCATTTTTAACACAAAAATATGGTAAAATATCTATTTAGGAGTCTTAGACCTTTCCAACGATGTATAGTTTGTCATGATTAGATCAGGATTTATTTGTAATATGGTGAAGTAAACTGGCAGTTTACTTCACCATACTGGAAGTAAAAAGGCATCCTACAGGGTGGACGGTGACAGTTAAAGGGTTAATGTAATTTTTATTTTTTAAAGCTGTGTTAACTATGGTGTGTCTGTAATAAAATAAACAAATAAATGTAAGCTAAAAGAGTTATGTTTGATAATAAAAATGTGTTTAACCTAAGAGCATGAGCTCTTAGAAAAAAAATAATTTGCAACTCTCTTAACGTCTTGTTTGTTGAAATGTTGTATAACTGTTGTATATCGCACACCTGTGCTGATACTCAGAAAAACAGCACTCTTTATCATTTTCTTTCATAGCTTTAATTATAGGAACATTCTAACTGCAATTCTAACTAGCCTTCATTATAGTGAATATTTATGGACTCTCAAGACATGAAAAGTTAAACTTGAACCACAAATTATGAAAACTTACTTGAGCAGCCCATTACAATAGTTTGACCATTCACCATTATTTTGTTTGTAAATTACCATATGTAGAGAATTTTAATATTTTATTTGCACGATAAGTTTTACTAAAACAACAGTAATAATCTAAAGAGGGAATGGTGGTTTTACAGAGGGGATGCCTATTTTTAGTGGGATGCCATCCTCCTCTTTAGTGTGTTTAAAGGAGAAGGGTCTGGCTGCAGACATGCACTTGCATTTTCAGACTTGCACTCTCAACCACTGCACTTACGCAAGTGACTTACAGTTTTATTTTATTTTATTTAGTTATTACTTTTTAAAATTGAATTTCTCAACATTTTACAACAGTAGCAAGGTGGTGAAAACAAGAAAAAAGAAACAAAATGAAAAACTCATTTGCAATCCTTACTTGCACTCTTTGCCTGCAACGTCACTTGCAATTACACAAATCGAGCATGTTGCCAATGGAGACAAGGCGCTGTGGTGGTTAAACAATTGAATCTAATTTAGTACCATAACATACAGGGTCCTGCAAGTCATTTGTAAGAGAAAAAGACAAGACTTGCAAATCCGTGACCACAGAACAGCAGAATATGAACGCAATGACAAGTTTCAGGACCCTGTATTTTATGGTATTAAAGTAATTTTAATCGTTTAACCACCACAGCGTCTTGTCTTCATTGGCAACACGCACTATTTGTGTGATTGCAACAAGTAACACTGTAATTTAGTTTCTTTTGTTTTGTCTTCACCACCTGGCTAGTTGTAAAGTTAAATTAGAATTCAATTAAAGTAAATAAAATAAAATAAACAAAAACAGAAACAACTTTCTTTCTTTAGTTGTTAAAACATAAGTATGTTTTTTGAGGAAAACATTTCAGCATTTTTCTTCATACAATGGACTGCTATGGTGCCCCGAGTTTGAACTTCCAAATACAGTTTAAATGCCACTTCAAACAATCCCAAATGCGGTTGTCAACGATCCCAGCCAAGGAAGAAGGGTCTTCTCTAGCAAAACGATTGGTTATTTTCATTTTAAAAATACAATTGAAATTTTTAGTCTCCAATGCTCGTCTTGTCCTGCTCTGCCTGTACTCCGTGTATTCTAGTTTAAAAACTCCTGGAAATATTCTGGAAAAACTCCAAACGCATTTTCTCCCCCAACTTCAAAAATAATTGCAAAATCACCCTACACCGCTGCAGAAGTACGGACCCAGTCTTTGCAAAGTGAACATGCAAAGAAGATCAAACACCCCTAACAAAAAAGGTAAAACAATATAGGACGATTTTGAAGTTGAGGGAGAACATAAGATATTTTTTGACACACCCTAACTTTCATGAACCGGAAAAAAACAGTTCAGACAAAGCAAGACAAGATGAGCGTTTGACTTGAAAAAAAGTATATCAATTGTATTATTTTTATGAAAATAACAGATCATTTCATTAGATAAGACCCTTATTCCTTGGCTGGGATCATTTACAACCACAGTTGGGATCGTTTGAAGCCGCATTTAAACTGCATTTTGGAAGTTCAAACTTGGGGCACTATAGCAGTCCATTATCTGCAGAAAAATCCTGAAATGTTTCCCTCAAAAAACATAATTTCTTTACGACAGAAGAAAGAAAGACATAAACATCTTGGATGACAAGGGGGTGAGTACATTATCTGTAAATTGTTGTTCTGTAAGTGGACTTCTCTCCTGACGTAAGCCACCCGAGAGTGATTTCACTTAAAAGAGATAAACCAATGAAAAAGAGATAAAATGTTGTTTTTATAATTTTCCTGAAAGTGAAATGGAGAGTGAGGATTGTGAAGAGAGTTATGACTGGTCTAATGGACATAAGGAAATAGATAAATCAATAGAAAGTGATGGCAGGTGAAGATCACACATCAATTATCATGAAGATGACTAAGAATATTTGGTGGACTTATTAAACACCCAATGTCTGTGTGTGTTCCTGTTTTGTGTGCTTGTTTGTGTGTGTGTGTGTATGTATGTATGTATGTATCAGATGGCAGATGTTATACTGCTTTTCATTTATTTACTTATTGTAATGTGCAAAGCAGGCTGAGATTGCAGGAGTTTAATAGAAGTAAATGAAGCAACATTATGGAAAAAGAAAAAGAAAAAGAAAAAACAAGGAACAGAAACATGGGGAAAACAAGCACCAATACATTCAACATCTGACAAATCACAAGAGTAACACTGTAGGGCTATATACACAAGGGAGAACAAAAGGAACCAGTGAGTTACTATGGGCCTAATAAGGAGTGGTGTGGTCCAATGAGACAAACAAGGCACAGAGCAGACAGGGGCAGAACACACACAGTGAAAGTGTAACATTTATTTACTTGCTTGCTTACATATTTACTTATTTATTGCAGGATGACCATGTATGCAGTTGTTACCTTGCAAGATTCAGATGAGGTGATGGTGGCACCAACAAACTGGTTGAGCGAAGACAAGAAACAATGTTACTGGCCCCCATTCAGATCAACAGAGAAGTACTTGGAAGCTGTTAGAAACCGTCTTGAGCCTTCAGCAGGAGTGAAACCATGGGATAAATTAGCTATTCTGTTTCACTTAGAATACGGTAACAGTTACTACTTTTCAAAACTTGTGTTTAAGCCTTGCATGTAATTTGCACTACCCTTTTTGCTAACACTTTACAATACTGTTCCGTCATTAATGAATAACTACTCAGGAACAAGTGGTTAATGCATTAACATTCTAGTTACTACTATTAACTAACAAGAAACTCTGATTAAAGAATCAGTAAGTAATAGCGCTCACTTGAAAGTAGTTAACTGTTAGCTAATAAACTACTATTTATTTATTTATTTTTTTCATATCTCCAGAGAACTACTATATACAGGTCGAGTCTCTTGACAGTAGTTACTATAATGTTACTGGTGCATTAGTAACTTGTTCCTGTGTAGTTATTCATTAATGATGGAACAGTATTCTAAAGTGTTACCCCCTTTTTTGCTTTGTAAGTTGTCTTACAAGGCTGGAGACATGGCATCATGTGTACATACAAAACTATTATTTATTACTTGAAATTTGAAGAAAGCATCTTTACCACATTAAGGGTAAGCTGGTTCATGTAAGCATATATCTGTGAAAATTTTGGTTTTCATTTTAGAAATTTTAATAAAAGATACTGTATTCATGGAAAGTTCTTAATAATATAATATTTTCTTATCTTATTGTAGACACTTACAAGCAGGCTAAAAAAAAGCAAGCAGCACTGAGTAGGAAAAAAGAACAGTAAGTAATAAACTCTGCAATCAAGTAGATTTACTCAAAGGAAAGAATCTTACAATTTCTGTTCTGTTTCCGGCTTTCATATTGTAGTTATTTATTAGTAATATTGTTATTCTATGTAAACAGAGCAGTCAAACCAAAAAAACAAGTCACAGAAACATCTCCATTGCCTCCTGTGTTATCACAATCTGCTCTGTCAGGAATTTCCTCTCATGGTAAGCCAACTAATTTTGTAATATCAGTTCAAATAAGACCACCAAAGATCACTAAAGCTTGAGAAGCAGGAGTGTCGAAAACACCACCATCTAGTGGTAAATAAAAAAGCAGGCAAAAGTTAGGCCTACACGTTAGAGCTGTAATCGGGCCTCAAAAGTTATTTTTTGATTGACAGCTTTTTAAAAGCCCGAACTCGTTTACAGCCCGACATTATTCAGATGTGCGCAAGCTCACAGCTCTTTTGCCTTTTGTCAAGAATGAGTCATTTATACATGTTTTAACATAATTTATTCATGACGAACTTAGGCTATAGGCCACTTGGAAGTTGGAACAAATAAATAAAATAAGTCCTCTGTAACATCGTAACATCTCAGCACTCTAAATAGGCCTAGGCATACACTAGGCCAACGCGCCAATAAAAATTAGTCTTTCTTAACAAACTAAATTAAGATAAGTTCTAAATTAAGATGGATATTTGCCAATAACGTAATTAAGATAAAGGTTTGCAGGTTTTTGTACAGTGACAGTGTAATATATTAATATATTCTCATTTTTAAGAACCAATATCAATTCGTAAATCCCATTCGATCTTTTGGTGTATGCTGTTTGTTTTCGGTCGATGAATGAACAGTACATAGTGCGCCTCCTATACAATAAATCGCAATAGGCTAAGCTTTGTGTTACTTTTAATATGAAACAAAGTCTCAGATTTCATATTCTGACCATTTCATTAGGAAATTCAAGCAATAAATGCCATTTCTGTTTCAAAAACGGAGGTAACTTTCAGGGTAAGTATAGCAACGTATTCTCTGAATATAACCTGCTCCGAAAGTAGGTTATGTTTCAGGGTTAGCTTACTTCAGAGCATATGCGCCTGACCTGCTGACAAGTTTGTATCTGTATCTGGTCGTTATTGAAAAGGCAGTTTTTAATTTTACGCAAAATGCGATATCCGCCGTGTTATTCTGTCATGTTTTCTCCCTTTTTTCCAAACCGCGACAAACGCCAGTCTCCCTTTTCTGCAAAATGCGATACATCCACTCAACCAATCACAGCGCAGCATTTCACGCATTGTAAACAGTAAAGGCGGCGCTTTGAATACATCCGCATCCTAGTTTTCAATCACAGACATATCTGACTAATCCTTTCATAAACAAAGTGTAGAGTGTAAATAAGAGATTGACTGAGCAGTGTAGAGAGTTTCGTTGATTATAATTTTGTGAGATCGCGATGAACTAAGATGAGTGACAGCTTTTAATTATTTTTAAGGGAGTTTGCAAATGAGATATTGATTTAATACAACAGTTAAATAAACAAGAAGTTAATATTAAGTGGCTTACATTGTCTGACTATAGCACTATATCCTGATTTTGCTCTATTTCAAATTCAAAAATAGTTTGAAACAAAGTCACAACTGAGCCGCTGCGCATCTCCATTCAAACACGGCGGTGTTTTGTTTAAGAATGAACGTGCGTTTTCTAGTAAGTCAATGAATCAATTACCCATTCATAAAAAGAGTCACTAGCTTTTTCTTGAATTAATCAGCCGTTCGAACGAATTAAACGAATGATGTGATTCAGAAATTAAATCAGTGACTTACCACCACCTACTGGCAGTATTTCATTTTTATCTTCTTTTTAGTTATTACAATCATTTAATATTTCTATGTTCATTGTATATTTAAAACATTAATCTCAACAAGAGTTTATGAATTTGATTGCACTTATGCCATCTCATTCCATCACTTATACTTCCTCTAAAAAGAAAAGTAAGCGTAGACCCCTAACAGATTTATTGCATTTTGGGAAAAAATAATCAGTTTTTATAATAAATCTTTGAAAAATCAAAATCTAGATTTGAATTTTTTATGTTATTATAACCTAATGATGCTATTTGAAAATAGAACAGAAAATAGTGGTTTTCATCTTCCCACTTTCTTGGTAAAGAAAACACATTTTTACTCAAATTAATCTCTCTCTCTCTCTCTCTCTCTCTCTCTCTCTCTCTCTCTCTCTCTCTCTATATATATATATATTATAAAGCACCAACTGAATAATATTTAAGGTAAAAACCTCAACATATGATGTGTTTTATTTTTCTTTAGGCAGTTTGGCCAAAAACATGGTCAACAAAGGTATGTTTTTTTTTTTTTTTAATTTAATCAATACACTGTAAAAACAACAACAACTTAAAAAAAAACAGTTGTTTCAAGTGTTCATGCTGCCTTAAAATTTTAAGTTAGTCAACAGGAAATGCTAAGTTGTACTACATGAAGACATGGATATATGAGTTGAGCAAACAAAATTTTAAGGCAGCATTTTTTTTTTTTTTTTTGTACAACAGTTATTGTGCTGTTGATTTAGTATAAAATTGATGTGTATGAATTCTATGACAGGTATTAAAAGAAAACGTGAACCAGATGATTTAAATACCAGTGCAAAGTTGGATTCAGGCAAGTACTTCTGAGTATGTCTGTCTATAATCTCCAATTATTGGTATAGAAATAAGACCAGGATCGTTGTAACACATGATGAAGAGCAACACTATCAGTTTAACCATTTTAAAATTAGGTAGAGGGGTGAAATCACTAGCATACATAAAATCCATCCTCCTGAGGTGACAGTAGAAATCTGTGTGTAAAAATCTAATAGATTTGCATGTCTAAACTTAAGTTAATTAACTATGTACAAAACTGAATCAATATGGGGTAGGTTGTAAAAAAAAAAAAAAGAGTGCTCTTTGTACTTGACATTTAATTTACAGTTTAAGGATCTCTTTAAGATAAATAGGGGTATTTACAAAAAAAAAAGTTAAAGCAAATAAAGTGTTACAGCCATTCTCAGACTGCTTAATTGTACAATGTTTTGATGATTATCAATCAAACCAACTCTAAATTTTGTGCCAATTTATCAATCTCATTATGAATTCTACCACTTTTACTGAACACAGATATGTTCATATTGAAGATGGTGAAACAGATCATGGCAGAAGTTAAAACTAGAATTCAAAACATTAACAGCACAGTCCAAACAACAACTGAACAAAAAAACAACATTTTGTAAGTACTTGTGAAGCATTATGTAAAATGTATATATACTTGTGACATAGTATTCAATTACAATTATTTTCATCATGATATAGAGATGCCATTGCAAAAATGGACGATATGGATAGAGACAACAAAAGAAAGAAAACCATTGGTGTTTTTGGAAAGACAGGAGAAGGAAAAAGCTTCCTATTAAATACAATCTTGGGATTAGACTATTTACTGCCATCGGGTAGTTTTGGTGCCTGTACATCTGTTATTACTCAGGTGGAAGCCAATCTCACTGATTCCAACTACACAGCAGAGATTGAACTCATCTCTAAAGAGGTCTTTTTTGTAACATTCAATCAAAAAAAAAAAAACTATTTCTTTCACAGTGTGTGTGTGTATATAGTCTTTTGTTTGTTTTGACTGGCAGGAATGGGAAAATGAGATTGCTTCAGAAGATAGCAGGAACAAAGAAAGTATCACTGCAGTGTATGGAGCTGATGCAGATAATAAAACACTGGAGGAACTTAAGGAACATGATAAACATGCTGAAATTGATAACCTTTTGTCTGCCATCAACAAAACAATTTCACAAACTGAAGTAAGCGCTCAATACATACACTGTAAAAAACAATTTGTTGAGTCAACTTAAAATAATTTGTAACCTGGCTGCCTTAAAATTTTAAGTTCAGTCAACTCAAAAAAAGTTTATTTAAATTGAAATGTTAAATTATACTAAGTGACAACTTAAATATTTGAGTTGAATCAACTTAAAATTTTAAGGCAGCTGGGTTACTTACCCATCTATTAAGTTTAGCAAACACAAATATCTAAGCTGTTACTTAGTACAACTTAACATTTCAAATTGACTGAACTTATTTTACTTGACTGAACTTAAAATTTTAAGGCAGCGGGGTAACAAATTATTTTAAGCTGACTCAACAAATTGTGTTTTTTATTTTTTTACAGTGTACTGTATGTAGACACATGGCACCTGGTCACATGTATAATCCACTAAATATTTCTCAGGGTACATTTGATTTAGAAAGTCTGTTTCTGTCAAGGCACTATAGCTTTAAATCAATCAGTTATAACTAAGTTCTGCTCTGTTAACTTTATAGTAAAAACATTATAATACTGTCTAGATGATAAAATTAATAGAGAGTAGTCAAATTTAGGAAGGAAAATATAATTCAATGTTATTTACCTCAACAGTTCTCTGAATTTAAAGACAAAGTTGCACGTTACATACAACACAATGAATCAAGCTCTGGTGGCTGCTACTGGCCACTTGTGAAGAGAATGACGATCAAGATTCCAGATTGTCATGAACTCCTGGAACACATTGTGCTTCTTGATATTCCTGGGACTGGAGACTGCAACAAGATAAGAGATGACCTGTGGAAAACTGTAAACATTACACTCTTTTAAAACCACTTTAAATATGAAAATTCTGTCATAATTTACTACACTGTAAAAATGTTTCCAGTTTCAACTTAACAACTGAAGTTAAGCAGCTGCCTTAAAATGTTAAAGGAGAAGTCCACATCCAAAACTAAGATTCACATATAATATACTCACCCCCTTGTCATCCAAGATGTTCATGTCTTTCTTTTTTTTCTTCAGTCGTAAAGAAATTATGTTTTTTTTTAGGAAAAATGTCAGCATTTTTCTCCATATAATAGACTGATATGTTTACAACCGCATTTGGGATTGTTTGAAGCCGCATTTAAACTGCATTTTGGAAGTTCAAAATCGGGGCACCACAGCAGTCCATAATATGAAAAAAATGCTGAAATGTTTTCTTCAAAAAAAAAAAAAAAAAAAAAAAAAATAGCAAAAATAGTTTCTTTACGACTGAAGAAAGAAAGACATGAACATCTTGGATGACAAGGGGGTAAGTACATCATCTGTAAATCTTTGTTTTGGAAGTGGACTTCGCCTTTAAGGTAATTCAACTCAAAAGTCCAAGTCAGTTCAACTCACTACAATAAAATAAGTTTAAATGACTTAAGTTGATTTAACTTAAAATTTTAAGGCAGCTGCTTAACTTAAGTTTTTAAGTTGAAACTGGTAAATTTCTTTACAATGTACCCTCGTCATTCCAAACCAGTATGAGCTTCTTTCTTATGTGGAATACAAAAGTAGGATTTTGAAGAATTATTGTATTGACAGCTCTGACTGAGACTTTAAAGGGCACAAAAGACAAACACTGAAAGTATCATAAAAGCGTCTCAAAACACTTGTGCATTCAGTTACATATCTTTTCAAGCCATATGGCAGCTTTGTGAGACAGACTAAGTCTTTTTATGTATAAAAAAAATCTGCCCTCGCTCTCATCGGCTTGCACCATTTACAAGAGAAGTAATGAGGTCTGATTTATGAATTCATGGTTTTGGATGGCATTAACATTGTAATACATATAAAAAAATTCAACATAAGCAAATGTGCAATACTAGAGGTTTCCCAGATATGCATATATTTATGCAGTTTTTATCTTTTGAATTCCATAGAAACTGTCAGAGTGCTCTTCTGTGTGGATTGTAAGTGATATCAATCGAGCAATCACTGACAGAGACCCTTGGGGAATAATACAGCACTGCATTCAAGATCTGGGACCAGGAGGAGAGTGCAGAAACATTAACTTCATCTGTACCAGAACTGATGTCATTGATTCAAATGAATATATAAGGTTAGAATAAAGAGATCTTTGTCAATAATCTGCATTTCTTTCAGCATATAAACTTAACCTAAGAATTGTTTTTACTCTTTTTCATTCATCCTTTGTAATTGTTTAATGCATTATATTTATTTATTTTAGATCTGTACACCTCTCTGGAGACAAAATTTTGGTAAATGTACACGCAAATATATTTTTCTGTATTCTAATGCAGTCTTCAGTGAGCTATTTGCTGGCTGCATTTGAAAAAAAAAAAAAAAAATTATATATATATATATATATATATATATATATATATATATATATATATATATATATATATATTTTTTTTTTTTTATTTCTATCTTATTTATTAATTTATTTATTTTCAGAACTCAAAAACAGAGTGCATACTTCATAGGAACAACCGTGCAAAGACAGTTGTGAAAAAGAAGTTTGAAAAGCTTGAAATCATGGTATATATGCAAACTCAAACATTGTCATTCATATTTTCATTCCTATTCCTATTCTTATTCTTATTCTTATTCTTATTCTTATTCTTATTCAGAAAAAAAAAGCCAGATTCATCGCTGATGTTTTCACTGTCAGCTCCAAGGCATACTTAGATAAAAATTTACATCTGGAACCGATTGAAACAGGTAATCAAGTAAAATTGGAAAAAAAATAAAGTTTTATTACTTTTTATTTATTAGAATATTGAATTGTTGCCAATTATCTGCAGAAATACCAAAGCTGCAGGAAGTTCTGAAGAAAACTAACATGAGAATTAACCGAGAACTGATCAGAGATTATGTTAATGAAGCAAAGGGAGTTTTGTCATTCATACAAAGCATCCAGCTAGACACAGATGAAAAAATGGTACGAGTCAGAATTATTGATATTTCACTTACAGACGCCTTCTTAAATCAGCCAAAAGGTTTTTACAGTAATTTACTGTTACATTTATTTTTGTTTTAGGTGGAGACAAAAGGTATAGTCCATAAAAATTTGGAGGAGAATCTAGCAAAGGCACTGAAGGAGTTGGGTTGTGAGTTTGACTCACTTTACAAGATTATTAATCAATGTCTTTCAAAAGGTGTGGAGAAATCAGTGGAACTGTGTGTTGACACCAAAAACAAAATGATTGAATCCGTAAGTGTGATTCTGTTGTGTGTGAAATGCTAAAAATGTTTTAAAAGCCATTTTCTGGGGTTTCTACTGACAGTGATATTTTTGCTTTCCGAATCAGGTTACGCCTAACGATAGGAGGGGATTCCATAAAACCCTTAAAGCACTGTACAAGAACAAAGGACGCTATTGGCCAAAAAACTGGGATGCACCCTTGGATCTGAACATGTGCTTGGCCAAACACATGCACGACAACATCGATGCTGAGTTTAATTTAATTTTTCCGTATGTTCGCTGTCATTTCCTATTCAATATATACCTTCAGTTGAGAAAAACAAAAAACAATTTAGAATGTTACATCAACAGTGTTCTGAAATATACAGTCAGGTCCATATATATTTGGACACTGACACAATTTTCATGATTTTGACTCTGTATCCCACCAGAACAGAATAATAATAATAATAATAATAATAATAATAATAAAGATTAAATTGAAGTGAAGACAAAGTTTTACAACTAAAATATGACATAAAATGCTTAGGAATTACAACCATTTTTATACACAGTCCCTCTATTTTTAGGGGCTCAAATGTAATTGGACAAATAAATATAATCATAAATAAAATATTAATTTTTAATATTTTGATATTAAAAATTATTTTAATTCATGGACTGCATCATCCTCTTTTGCCAGGCCTTTATTGCAGCCGACTTCAGTTGTCAGCTGTCCAATTACTTATGGTCCCTTGAAAAAGGGGAAAGGTTCATATTAAAGATCTATTATTCCTTAACCTTTTCTCCAATTTTGATAGGAATACCCTCAAATTAAAGCCCAGAGTGTGTACTTTAAGTATATATTCATTATATAACTCTCACTTGAAAATGCTTTGGTCAGCACCTAAAATAATAAAAATTGTTCCTGTCTCCAAATATATATGGACCTGACCGTATAAGCACATCTACTTCAGCTAGTGGTATAGATATGTATACAAACATATAATCAGCATTGTTGTGAGTTGGTATTTGTTACAAATTACAATATTGACACAAAATAAAAGCATATAAACTGTGAACTCATGATATTCAAATGCTTACAATAATTCAGGTTACCTGAGCATTCTAGAATGACCTACACTGTATATAAAAAAAAAAAGTTTAAGTTGTTAGTTTAAGTTGTTTCAACTTAAAAAAAAGTGTTCATGCTGCCTTAAAATTTTACATTTACTCAACTCAAATATCCATGTTTTCATCAACTTTTTTTTAATGCCCATTTGGTCTTCTGTCATTAAAATTCTATTTCCCCCCTCATTACTACAGTGTTGATGATAGCAAAACAGGAATGTCAGTGCAAGAGAGGATTGATAAGTTCAGTATCATCCAAAGTGGCACTGCTTACTCATCATCTTCCATGCTATACCACATGGAAAACTTCATTAAAACAGAGGTAATGTCTTTCTTTCTTTTTCTTTCTTTCTTTCTTTCTTTCTTTCTTTCTTTCTTTCTTTCTTTCTTTCTTTTTCTTTCAGCTTTATTTATACATCATGTATCTACAGGTAGCTCATGATTACTTAAGTGCAAACAATAAAGTGTCTTTATAACAAATCTCTTTGTCTCAAAAAAATAACACACTGTCTCAAATGTTAAAATGCAAAGGCATTATCAAGCAGAAATGCTCAAGCTAAATACTGTCCTTTAAAAGAGCTTTAAAAGATTGAAATGCAATTGAGTAACAGGTCTCTAATAATTATCTGCTTTATCTCCTGATTAGGAAACCAAAGTAAAGGCATTGCTCAAAAGAGAAGTTGTTAAAAAAAAGAAGAAAATTTACTCATCAATCCAAACAACAATTCAAAATCAAATGACTGCTGGCTATGAACGTAAGGATGCGCTTAAAACAACATGCTAACTTCAATTTATTTAACTGTTGCCCGGTTGTACAAATTTAAATGAATATGAAATGTTACTTAACACAGAAGCTGCAAAGTTGAAAGGCAATAAAGCCATGAAGAAGAGGGAGAAAAAAATAACAAAAACAATTGAACAGTTAAAATACACCATGTTCAAAGCTGCAAAAAAGGAAGTTCTGAATCAGTTCACGGACTTAAAGGTATTTGTATTTCACAAATTCTCAATATTGTTTGCTTTGCTGCTTCTCTCTAAAGATACTTACAAACAACACTTAATTGTCTTACTTTTCTTTATACCTTAACTATGTGTTTTCTGTTGTTTCTTTCTAAAGGAGGATGTATGCAAGACCCTTGAATCTGAGCTAAAGAGATCAGTGGAACGCTCACTTTCACAAACCACCAAAACCACCCTTATGGGTAAGAGAGAATTAAATATCAAGAACAGGTTTTGAAATGATCTTATGCATAATAAACTACTTGAGTGATTACTCTGAATATTGGTCTTGTCTAAATCATCACAAGCATTAAATACTTCAAAATCAGGCTGAACACCCAATAATGTGTCTTTTCTAGATGTCTCCAGAGAGATTGAAAAGCTGGAGGCAGCTATCTGGAAGCTATCTGACTGAGGTCATTTGAGGGCAACGATAAGAGAAACATCTCAGCATTTTTTAAGCTTTTTAGGATAAATGTCATTGTATTATAAAGCACACCTAAAGCTTTATTTTTATACATCCCCAATTCTTTAAACTGTTGCACCAAACTTTTAACTAATTGCATAAGTTTTATACAAGTTGTATTCCTAAATAACAGCATTAGTCTACACCACGAAATAAATATGTTTTTGTTTTATACAACTAAACATATAGGCTAAAGTAGAATATTAAAATGGATCCTATGTTAGTTCTTTTGTATTGTAACTTTGCTTGTGATTAAGTTTATATTCTAAATTCAGTTAATACACACTGAGAAGCGTGAGGGTTATTTTGTGTATACAGTACATCATTTCAAGTTGTCTAAATTCACATTAGTTCATGTTTTATCTGATATGTTCATTAGGTATTGTAAACAAATATTAATGAATTATAAACAATACAATATGTACAGTGCTGTACATATTGCATTGTGTAAATGCTGGTTTGGTAAAGTGATCATCCCCTAAGAGTATAACATTATAAACTTGATCAAGTGCAAGCAATCAACTTCCAGATTAAACACCAGGCTAATTGCCCCACCTGACATTAATAGTAGTGGTGTTGAATATTTCAGAATAAAACAAGCTGTTTCTTGAAGATTCCACTGTTAGTAGTGCATGGTACTGCAAAGAATTCACTATGGTTGGGAAAGTGCTTTCAAAAGACCTTGTAGAAAATCACAAGTTCGAAGAAGGCTACAGAGCATCATTACACTGCAAAAAATGCTTTTCTTACTTAGATTTTTTGTCTTGTTTCCAGCCAAAATATCTAAAAATTCTTAAATTAAGAAGGATTTTCTAGACAAGCAAAAATGATTGTCTTATTTTCAGAAAAAACAAGTCAAAATTAAGTGAGTTTTTGCTTGAAACGAGCAAAATAATCTGCCAACGGGCTAAGCAAAATAATCTTTTCTGAAAACAAGACAATAATTTTTGCTTGATTTAAGAATTTTTAGATATTTTGGCTGGAAACAAGACAAAAAAATCTAAGTAAGAAAAGCATGTTTTGCAGTGTAAGAAGCGGAAAGCGTATGGCACCACCAGCACATTGCCTAGATTAGGCCGTCCGTCCAAAGTGGAGGACATTGATAAGGGAAGCTACTGGGAGGCCAAAGGCAACTTTGAAGGACTTACAAGGCTTTATGGCTGGGTCTGGTCAGTCTGTGCATGTGACAACTATCTCCCAAGCTTTACACAAAAGGAAAAAATCCTTTCCTAAAAAAGTGTATTACTCAATCTCATTTGCGCTTTGCAAAACCACATTTGGAAGAGTCTCCAAGCGCTATGTTTGGCGAAAAGCAAACACAGCACACCACCCAAAACACACCATACCTATTGTGACGCATGGTGGTGGTGGCAGCATTATGTTGTGGGGGTATTTCTCTTCAGCTGGAACTGTGTGATTGATCAGGATTGAGGGGAAAATGGATGCTGCCAAGTGCGTCCAAATTCTTGAGGCAAACTTGTGTCCCTCTGATAAAAACCACTGAAGATGGGCAGGTCATTCACCTTCCAACAAGACAATGACCCTAACATACTGCCAAAACAACAACAACAACAAAATGATAAGAAGGTGAATGTCCTTGAGTGGTCAAGTCAGAGCCCTTACTTAAATCCAATCAAAAATCTGTGGATGGATTTAAACAGCGGTCCAGTAGCGCTCATCATAGAATTTTACTGAACTTGAGCAATTCTGCGATTTAGAAAGGGCAAATATTCTCCAATCAAGGTGTGCAAAGCTTTTACAAACATATCCAAAAAGACTGATGGCTGTAATTAAAGCAAAAGGTGGCTCTACGATATATTAAATCAAGTGGCTGATGACTTGCAGAATTGTTGTGTTTTTTCTTTCATTGGTTTGATGTTGTAAGACCAAAATTGTAAATAAAGCTGGAAAAGTTATTTGGAATGGGTTTTGATTTAAGGCTGTATGACAAATAAAATAACTATTTCCAATAGGTATAATGATTTTCTGTAGGCACAGGTATTTAACATTCATGTATATGTTAAAAACTGTAATTTTTAGCTGTTAATACCAAATGCATTAACTAATAGGATAGGACAGTATATATTAAAAGGAAGTGGGAGAGAGAGAGGGGGGAGAGGTTTAGAAAAGAACCATGAGCTGGGACTTGAACATGGGTCACCCAGAGTGCAATGGTGCTATATGTTGCTGCCCATTAGGCTATTAGCACCAACATGCATTACATATTGTTGAGGAAACTGCTTAAAAACAAACTGTGGTATTTGTGCTTATGTATACAGACAGCATTATATGTATTCAGAATAACAGTAAGGCAAATCTTAATATAAAAACCTTAAATAAAATCTGATGTGCAATCGTCTTTTACAAAATTAGCATAGCATCACCTACAGAGAATGGCTGGTAAGAGACTACAACAAAATAATTCTGGGTTAGAGACATCATACACCCAGATAACCTCGCCCCCGGGAACATGCAAAGGAGGGTGCTTAAATGCTGCGCTGCTTTGGAGAAGAGGAAGAAGACTGGGGCGCACGTAAAAATCTACTCATATGCTGTATGAATCGTGATTCTGTCTTCTAACCATTCTAATGGATTCACAAGATTCAAAATCAATGTTCTAAAGCAGCAGTTCTCAGTCCTGTTCCTCTCATCCCCTGCTCTGCACACACTCTGCATCTGTTTCTTTCAGATCAGCTCAGCTGCTCCAACAATGAACTGTTCCACTTATACACTTATTTTCACATAGCTATGACAAGTGTTAAACACGAATGTGCATGCGGTTGGCGTTCTGTATTAAAGCTTTAATCATAATAAAACCGTATATTTAAAGCTAGCATAAGCAATAGCATAATAATAGTGTATCTAAAAGTATGAGACAACAACAAACAAAAAACATAGGCCTACCATTAAGAGCTGTGCTTGCACAAGTTCTCCACGATCCTCTTCACTATTATCCTCTGCATCTCACTCGGTCTCAAATTGATAAGCAATATAGACAACGCTATTGTTTACAATACAACCGGAGCACATGTCGCTGGTGAGGGGCGGGACGTTTAGATGCGCACTATAGGCGGTTTAGCCAATCACAACACACTCGGCCAGCTAACCAATCAGAGCCCAATGAGACTTCTGAGGGAGGGCTTTTACTGAAACAGGAAATCGACCGGGCATTTTTATGCTAGCTAAAAAGCAGTGTAAAATAAAGGTAAATTATTTGAAAAATAATGTGATTTTTAAAAAATGAAAAGATCCATTAGACCACCCCTTTAGGAGCCATTCTTGTCTTCCCCTGCACTGGAGTCAACACAATGGCGGTCGGACTGTTACAGCTCAGTCAGGGCGGGTCTAAGGTAAGATGGTTGTGTCAATCAACTGTCATGGGAGTGGCCTTGGTCGGTGTGACGTCACACAGAAAAGATGGCTTGATTTGGGGATATTACTTATAAAGATTACAAAAATACCACTGGGTTGATCATGATAAATGATTATAAAAGAATAATTTAATTAAGAATAGATAAAGAATATATATAAAAAAGAAAGTAAAACACAACACAGATGTATGGTTGCTCTCTTGAAGCAAAACACAAAGTTTACATTTGAGGATCCTCAGATCCTTCATAACATGGTGGAGGGGGAACTGAGAAACTTACAATATAGTACTGAAACACTGACAGACACAGAGTCATAGGCACAGGGTCAGGTGGCAATCAAGCCAAGTAATTTCCATACAAACAATGCAGAGACAATACGCAGGCAGCAGAGATTCATAACAGGACAAAACAGCCCAGGTTGTACACAAGCAGGGCAAATAGACACAAAATAACACTTGCCAGCCAGGGGAAAACAAGACTTCAGAAACAAGGGAAGGAAGCGAGTTGTTTAAGTAGTTGAGGGGATAGGGATCAGGTGTGAGGGTAATCAATACCAGGTACATGGTTATGGGAAATGGAGTCCATGAACACAAAGTCAAAACTCAAGTGAGGGAGCCCTTTGGGGGTAAGCTGAAGGAACCACATGCGCCAGATTCGTGACAGTAAGGATTCACGATAGCTTCAAAACTGGCACCAAATGGAATTGCATGTCATGCTTCCAAAGGACAAAAAAGTGTGTACGAAAATAACACCCAAATTATGTATAACACTATACTGATATGATATATTTAAAACAGTCAATATTTTTGGTGCACAAATTACATCTTTATGATTATTTCTGCAGCTGTACTTTGCACACAGACCCACACACGCACATCCTGTAAGCTAAGGTATGTACCACATCCTGTGCGAACAAAACAAAGTGCATAGATGCAGTTAGAAATAATGTCTTATAACATCTTAATGAGCAGCATAAAGAGGATGGCGCTTTACAACTGACAGCTGAGATTCCTGAGACACACTTACACAGACAAAGGATAGGGTAAGTTTATATGTAATTGTTTATTCTGGTCCATGGAATTCTCAGTTTTCATACTGATGGTGGTGGGAGGACGGAGGGGGACATCAACGTCATAAACTGCAATCGTGAAAGAGAAAATTCAGTACTTATACTTAAGTACTTAAGTACTTAAGTCTCAAGCTGTGATTGGCCAGATCTAAGTTATGCATAAATGACTTGACATTAGTCTTCCTGGTAGAATCTTTGCTGATGCTTTCATTTCTGATGAATAAAACAAACTCATCTGTATCTTAGATGGTCTGAGGGTGGGTACATTTTCAGCAAATTTTTGGGTGAGCTATTCCTTTAAATGTATTATTTCTACACAGACATAAAAGGAAAACTTGGAGATGCATATAGAAAAAACAAACAAACGACCATTTTATCTCAGTATATTCACATTTACCTAACAGAGCTGAATCCTTTAGCTTTGGCTTTAAAGGGCAAATTTTACCTACAGACAAATAACACAGAGTCCATTTATTGCTTTATTACTATTGCTTGAAATCTGTACCTATTTTTGGTGGTCTATAGTTCAGGGTGATTGAAGAGATTACAATTATAATCTAGTGCAATATTAAGACAAATAAATTAATAAATTAAAAAATATATATATATATATATATATATATATAATTTTCCTTGTTCCTGGGTTAATGTACTGTGAAAAACAAACCAGTTCAAGCAAAAAAGCAGAAAAAGCTGTTGTTTTTACAGGTTGTTTTGTAAATGTTACAGAATTATTTTGGCAACCACAGCTGCAAGAGTCCTTACAGGATAACTGGATAAAATTGTATGAATAATGAATATATGATGGTGTTTCATTTTTTGATAGAAAAAAGCAAACAGCATGTTAACAGTGACAAAAAGCTGGTTAAAGAAATCTAGTGCTTAATCTGAGTTTAGATTACTTCCCCCACCCATTCCGGAGGGGATGAGTAAAGGCATCAAACCAGTGCATAAGTACTGTGTTATGTACTATAGTTTATTTTGTGTCACAACTATTTTCTGCTGTCTGCATATAACAATGAATTTATCTTTTACAAATGTTAATACAAATTTACAACGTTTTCCATTCTACCCAGTGCTTGAAGTGGAAAAAAAGAAGTGCTGGTACTCACTAAAATTGGGTTTTGTTAATGTGTTAATTATGTTTATTACACAGCGCCATAAAATACTTGATTCAGATTCGTCAGTCATCACATTCCAAGGTATTATATTCCCAGATAACAACCGGTAAAAACTAATAACACAGACTCATCCGGGTAACTGCCTGCAGTTGGTGCTGTTCACTTGCTGGGAGCATTTTTTCTTCGTGAAAACTTTGTGTTTGGCTGGCTAATGAAATATTAAAACTCAATTCAATATTACAGGTCCAATATTTAATTAATTACGTCATTCTGGTATCACAGACTCGTGGTCTCATTCTATACAAATGCAGCCGCTGTCATTTTGCGACGGCTGTTTTCTACACTGTAATGGATTATAAGATAACAAACAAACTAGTAAGATTTTAAAACCTTTTAGTTCTGTTGTTTGTGCTTTTATGTACTAAATCCCGGAAGAAAAAGAAACAGGTGTTTTTAACGGGTCACACACTCTTATCCATTCTAATTTAATTTAACATTATAGTTTTGTTAACCGTTGATGGTTAATAAGCGGTTAATGAGCGTCAGTTGTTGTTTAGGAAAATTAACCGACACGAACACTCGTAATGTTTAAAAACCTCTAAAATCCCCTTTTACAGTCAGTGCCTGTCTGCTATGCCACTGAATGTGCATGATGCAAATTTCATCACCAGAATAGTGCATACTGTACCTGACATCCAATTTTTGTAACCGTGTATACTTTGTACGCGGACATCTCACATGCACATTGACTTGGTTTTACACCAATCTGTTGTTCCACAAGGTGGCAGCACTGGCCCAGGCTTGTTTCATAATAGAAAACAAAACTAAACAGTAGGAACAACAAATAGTGGAGAATGCAACAACAACAGATGGACAAGGGCTTGTGTGAGGGGTTTATGAGAAGTTTAGTTTAAAAGAGAACAAAGATACTTTATCAGTCATAACTTTTGGAGAAAAACAGAGCAGATGCTACACAAAGATGACGCTTTCTCGAGCTCATGTGTCAATGACCATGGTACTTGGAACAAAGGTACCATCACAATCTAGAACTTGCGGTGATAGCAAGACAATTAATTTTATTATAATCAGACCAAAAAAAGTTCTTCAAAGATTCAACACAATTGATCTTCTTTAATAAGAATATATGTTCTTTCCCCTCCAGGACTGTCCATCGACCCTACAATGGCTAGCCGAGGTATGCAAATTAAAGATCATTGTACAGTCTGTGATTAAGGACAAATAATGAATGAGATTCTCTCATAGGTACTAAACGAAAACGAGCTCATGACTCATCTGACTCGAGTATAGAGACTCCATTGACAACAGGTAAGTAAAATCTGAATCTGTCCACCTCTATTAGGAACCTATTCAATTGCATTTATAGGCAACTAATCAATTGCCTATAAAAGGTCTGCAGAATTTAGGCATGCACACTTATGAGAGGGAATTATGAGTGTGATAAATTCTCTGATAGGTACTAAAAGAAAACGAGACCATGAATCATCTGACTCGAGTATAGAGACACCACTGACAACAGGTAAGTAAAATCTGAATCTGTCCACCTCTATTCTGTATTAGTAACGAACTAATTAGTTGCCATAAAAGGTCTACAGAATTTAGACACACACACTTAAAAGGGTCATGTCACATCAATCCATCTATTTTCCAAACGGTTCGTCATATGTAGCATCATAGGGATGTAATTCTCTTCTTTGTTGTACACAGATGTCATCATAGAGAATGCAAGGCAAATTCTGCAAAGAGTCAGTGACCCAGATCAAATCGTTAAAGGCAACAGGAAAAAGGCAACCATAGGGATTTTTGGAAAATCAGGAGAAGGAAAGAGCTCCCTTTTAAGTGCAATCTTGGGGAAACAGTATCTCTTACCATCTGGATGTTTTGGTGCCTGTACTGCTGTTATTACTCAGGTGGAAGCCAATCTGACTGACTCCAACTACACAGCAGAGATTAAATTAATCTCTAAAGAGGTTTCCTCGTTTATCCTACCATGCCTTTAATGAGAGTTCTTTATAAATATGTAAATAAATCAAACTAGACGGAACGGAACCAAGCTTTATTTTTCTCTGTACTGTGTGCTGTGTACCTCTGCAGGAGTGGGAGAAAGAGCTCAAAGATCTTTTCCGATATTTAAAAGATGACGGTGAGGACAGGAATGAGGACTTGTTTGAAACTGCTGTAGAAAAGATCACTGCGCTGTATGGAGATGATGCAGACCAGAAAACATTAGAAGAGCTCCAGAATGAGGAAAAATTTGCAGAGATTGAAACCTTTTTGTCTATCAGTACGAAAATAATCTCAAACAGTGATGTAAGTTTTAGGAGAATGTCTAATATTTAAGATTGAATGCGCAATGCATTGCTTTTCAGCAAAGTAAACGTAACAGTTTATTATCTCAACAGCTCTCTGACTTTACCACTGAAGTTGCAAGTTTCATACAACACAGTGAGTCAAGTTCTGGTGACTGGTACTGGCCGCTTGTGAAGAGCGTGACGATCAAGATACCAGACTGTCGTGAACTCCTGGAACACATTGTGCTTCTTGATCTTCCTGGGACTGGAGACTGCAACAAGACTAGACAAGACCTGTGGAAATCTGTAAATATATTTCTATACTCTTTTCAACAAAACATTTTGTCATATACATTGTAGAACTAAACAATACACCTTTTGTGCCACTATGAACCATAACTATGTCCTATTTTAAATCCTGTAGAAACTGTCAGAGTGCTCTTCTGTGTGGATTATAAGCGCTATCAATCGAGCAATCACTGACAGAGACCCCTGGGGGATATTACAGCACTGCATTGAAGAACTGGGACCAGGAGGAAAATGCAAAAGCATCAACTTCATCTGTACAAAGAGTGATGATATCAGTCCAGGAGCGTATATGAGGTATTTTGTGAATATTATAGGACTTAAAGGGCTGGGAAGTGTTATAATTTTGAATAATTACAGTAATCTAGTAGTAAGCATGCAACACTTAACAATTTTTAATATTCTTTTATAGATCTGCACGGCTTTCAAGAGACCAAATCCCAGATGACAAGGTTTGGAAAATATAAAAGGACTGTACTAGCAGTGTTTATGTAATATGGTCCCTTTGTTTTCATACAACAGTAATTAATTTAGTTGGTTGTCAGTTTCGCCTGTAAGTTTTTACTGCTGGTTTTACTAAGTCAGTGAGGGCTCATATCACTGCAACTGCAATGTCATGAATATGTTTTTAATTATTCTTTAGGATCAGAAAAAACCATGCATACTTCATAGAAATGAACATGCCAAGACAAGGGTGAAAGAAAAGTTTGAAAATTCTGAAATCAAGGTATTCTCGACTAATTTTCTTTGCTACCATTACTTTTTAGAAATTCTGTTGATATATATATTTTTTTCTTTTTAGAAACTGTTCAACACTGACAGTCAGTTTCAAGTTTTTACTGTAAGTTCTAATGCATTCTTTGACCACAATTTAAATCTGGAATCAAGTGAAACAGGTAAGCCATCCTTACTATTTATTTAATTTTACCACTTTATTTAGTCATGACAAAAAATAATAAATAAATAAATAAATAAATAAATAAATACTACTACTACTACTACTACTACTACTACTATTTTTTTTTTTTAAATTGTCAAACTGTTGCATGCATATTTTTAAGAGCAAGTTAAAAATATTTCATAAAATGAGATGAAGCACTGACCAAATGAGTCCAAATCACATCCTTGTGTTTATTTGTAGAAGTCCCAATGCTGCAGGATGATCTGAGGAATCTTAACAAGAGCATTAACAGAGAACTGGCTATAGATTATGTCAATAAAGTAAAGGGACATTTGTCCCTGATCCAAAGCGGCCAGCTGAATAAAGACAAGAAAAAGGTACAGAGACAGAATTAGAATTAACAGAATTTGTAACTACTTAGAATTTGACTTAGAAATTTAGAAATTTAGACGCTTAGAAAAATGACTTAGAATTTGTAATAAGAATCTTCAGAATGCTGCCATTGTGTATTACAGTTTTTCTCAACTGCTTAAACACATTTCTTGAAATTATGCCTCTTTTTTGCGAGGTCAAAATAAAGCTCTCCACTCAAAACAACTCAATCTTGCTGAAAAACCAAACTTTGCTCTCAGACATGACACACAAATCCTCAAAAACACATAGACACTACAACACAGGTTTACACATTGATGAGATAAATTCAAAACAATATTACGAAAAATGGTAATAAGTTTTGCTTAAGGTCTGACAAAAAAAAAAAAAAAATAAATAAATAAAATAATATATATAAATATATATACACTACTGTTCAAAAGTTTGGGGTCAGTAAGACTTGTAATAGTCTTTAAAGTAGTCTCTTATGCTCATCAAGGCTGCATTTATTTGATTAAAAATATAGAAAACAGTAATATTGCAAAATGTTTTTACAATATAAAATAATGTTTTTTATTTTAACATACTTTAAAATAGAATTTATTCCTGTGATGAAAAGCTGAATTTTTATCAGCTGTTACTCCAGTCTTAAGTGTCACATGATCCTTCAGAAATCATTCTAATATGCGGATTTATTATTAGAATGATCAATGTTGGATAATATCAACAGTTGTGCTGCCAAATATTTTTTGGAACCTGTAATTTTTTTTTTCAGGATTCTTTCATGAATAACAAGTTTAAGTTAAAGTACAGTGTTTATTCAAAATATAAATATTTCATAACAATGTAAATTATTTATTATTAACTTTTAATAAACTTTTAATTATTAACTTAATACATCCTTGGTGAATAAAAGTATTAATTTCTTAAAAAAAAAAAAAAAAAAAAAAGAAAGAAAAAATAAAAATGTACTGACCCCAAACTTTTGAACGGTAGTGTATATAAAATAAAAAAAAATAAACACATTACAACATCATTGTGATATAGAAAAGAAAAAGAAATATGGGCACAAAAGTGAAAAGAACAATGGGAAAGTCCACTGTCAGAATTTGTAAATCTTGTGTTGTCCTCTCTCTATATATGCTTTCCAATTGAAGGTTCATAAGATGAACCTATGAGCTGTGTAGAAAATATGCTTGACAGTTTATGACAACTAGATCAATAAGCCAATGACTTGATGTTTTGAGGGCTGAGACCATAGCACAGAGAACTATATAATACATTTTGAGCAACATGACAACAGCAACTGATAATGTAGGAAATCGCAGACAAATGTACATACAAAATCGTATAAACATACCAAAGCAAATGCAACTTGTTCAAAAGAATGAGAAATATTTTATGATGTGCATAAGTGACTAGATTATTGAACTAGATGACTAGGTTGAACAAGTAGTTTTGAGAATTTCATTTCTAATCTGAGAAATACACCAAAGAGACTGAGAAAAACTATAAGATGACTTTGGCCCTTTTATCTCCATTGAAGGTTCTGACTGATGGGTGATCATTTTTGATTATTAGTGTTTCCACTTGGGTAATTGTGTGCTAATTGAGCTCAAACTTTGCAGATTTGAGTAAACAATATTGAATGTTAATGCTTTCTAAATGTAGGGATTTGGGTGTAGAGTTTTGCAGTAACAGTTCAACAAATCTGACTCAAGTGTTAAAGCAGGGGAATAGAGTTTACAGTTTAGGGAAATGGGTGCTTTTTTAAAAAAAATGGCATTATGGATTTGAAAGTTAAAACCAGGTTATAGTGTTTTAGCAACTGAGAAAAAGTGTATCATTTAACTGTTGTTGTATGGATGTGTTTTAGATTGAAATGACAGTCAACAAATTTAAGAAGAACCTAAGGAAGTCACTAGATGAACTGGACAAATATTTTAAAAGCATTTGTAATGATCTGGAGCAGCATCTCTCAAATGGAGTGGAAGCATCAGTGAAATCATGTGTTGATGCCACAAAGAAATTGATAACACCTGTGAGTGTGATTCAAATGTTTTGCACCATTTTAATAATCACTGTCCTTTTAACACTGGTGCTGTTATCTTTCTCTGTGTTACTCAGAATAAAGATGGAAGGGGGTTCCATAAAATTCTTGGAGCTTTGTGCAAGAACAACGGATGCTATTGGTCAAAAAATTTGGAAGTCATTCTAGACCTGAACAAGACATTGGCCAAAGATTTTCACAAATGCATTTTTGATGAATTCTGTAAGATTTTTCCGTAAGTTCTGTTTCATCATTCCATTTCCAGTCTCCCTTTGTGTAGTAAAATGGAATACACTTACAAAGTGTATTTTTATTTTTAGGGCATTAACATGATTAAGTTTTTAATTAACTCTGTGAAGGAAAAATAAATGATTTGCTCACCTCCCAGGTCCTTTCCGGTCTGAATCTTTTGTTATTTATTTATTTATTTTTTTTTTTTCAAATGATAACCTCATAGGTTAGACAATAGTAATATAAAGCAAAGTTTGTGTGTTTGGAAATTTAGCCTTTCCCTCACTATTTCCTTTCAGTAATTCTCAGATTATATCTCAGGGATTAAAAACTATATTCTCTAAAATGTGGTTTTCTTTTGGCTCTAGTGTGACTGGAAAAACAGGGAAGTCAGTGCAGGAACAGATTAATAAATTCAGTATCTTCCAGAGTGACTCTGCTTACCCCAGATCTGACATACTACATCACATTCACAACTTCATTAAAATCGAAGTGAGTTCAGCTCTATGTCTGTCTTCTGTTCAAGTCTATGTAAATCCTCATTTTTATAATTAAGCAGGTTGTTTTTATTATAAAGCAGTAAGCACTGAAATACACTCAACAAACTTTTGATATAAGACTGACATAAGCAGGAACTTAATGTATTGATATTGTCCTGACTTTTTTGTGTTCTTCCCGTTTTAAAAGGAAACCAAACTAAAGGCAGCACTCAACATAGACATTGTTGACAGGAAGAAGGAAATCTACTCATCAATACAAGATACAATTAAAAATGAAATGGCTTCTTGCTATCAGCGTAAGCTAGCATTAAGAGTTACAATTAATCATGTTATTTCAATGTTATATTTCATTAACACAAAAGCCACCCAGCATGTCACAAAGTACATTTCTTTCATTAAAACACAGATCCAAGAACTGATTTATGTCCTTGTTCTCATCTGCCTATATGAGAAAGAAAATGAATGAATACAGAGTGTTGTTTATTTTAGAAGCTGCAGCTGTGAAAGGAACAGGATCCTTGAAGAAAATGCAAGACCTGTTAACAAATACAGTCGATGAGAGAAAACAAGACATGTTTAAAAATGCAAAAATGGAAGTGCTAGTTAGGTTTAATAATTTAAAGGTACTGATCTCACATGCATTAAGATGATCATGTATTCAGCTGTACAATGACTAAAGTTAAACAGAATCTTCTCGTTTCTTTGTAAAGCTGCACATAAAGAGTACTCTTGAAGATAAACTACAGGAAGCAATAGAACGCTCACAATCACAAAAAAGCGAAAAGACACCAATCGGTAACAGCATCATCCTACTACACCACAGAAACAAATGTTTAAACAAACTTTTGCAATGTGATGTATGCTATTGATTGATTTAATCTCAGTAACTGCCTAATGTAATATCTTTTTATATGTCATTTATAGATGTCTCCAGAGAGATTGAAGAGCTGGATAATCTTTTTAGATCACCTGTCTGACTGATGCTCATCAAGCAAGAGAAACAGCTCAAATCAGAAATGAAACAATTGTGCAAAAAGTAACACTTTCAGTTAACTTTTTTTTTTTTTTTTTTTAGTGTTCTTATATTTACCTTTTATATGTACATTTGCTGGTGGAAAATGTATTTCAAGTTGTTTATTTTTTCATAATATTTCTGAACTTGGGGTTTTATTATACAGTTGCATGATATACTGCATAACAGTATAATGATTTGTTATTTTTATTTGTTGTATAGCAAGACATGGGAATTACATTTAAAAATATAACTGTCTAATTTTCAAAAACCTGAATACATGTGATTCATTTACTGTATAGACTGGAATGTAACTAACTGCAAAGGTCTTTTTAAAAATATAAGCAGTAGTGATGGACAAGACAGGCTGTCCAGATATTCTAATTTCTTGATGTACATACAGTGCTAGAAAAGCTTTAAAAGTCAGAAAGCTTTTTAAAGTCAGAATGAAAAATGTTTTGACATGTCTGAGTGAATCTCAAACTAAAAAAAAAAAAAAAAAAAAAAAGGACAGAGCTTGTTTTTCCAAGCAAGAATAGAGTGGATTGTGAAAAGCGTATAAAGTTTGTCTCACGTGAGTGACAAGTTATTGGTAAGGAGAGATTAAAAAAGTTAAAACGCAACATTACTTCTCCTGTAATATTTATTATCTTTTTCCGAACTGCAGGCACTGCAATGCAATCACTATCACTGCTTTTGTCATCATATTAACTTGTGCAGTAATTGGTGGGATCAAACATACTTCTGTTAATAAGAACTATGAAGTCAGGACTAGTCAGTAAGGGCTGAATAAAGCAAAACAATCTTATGAGTAAAGTTTTGATGGATGACTTCAGAACATTAAGTGACAGAGTAATCGTACACTTTTAGATGTGTGAGTGTTATTATTAGGGTAGATTGGGGAAAATGCCAACACATTTTGTTAGGTGCTGCTAACTGGCTAGATAATTAGCTAGCTGATGCTAACTTGAGGTCATTTTTAAATATAAAAATCCAAATATTTTTATTCAACCAATTAGTTAGATTTCATTTAATGGAAAAACAAAGGTTTTGATGTTCAGAACAGAGTAACTACAGTTCTGTCAGGACCACTATTGTCAAAAAAAAAAAAAATAATAATTACAATTAGCATACATTTTAGGTTGGGGGTATGGTTCTGTTCTGGGGAAACACTCCCTGCCAATCCATGCATAAATAACCCCACTAGGATAAGCAGAACAGAAGCAACATTAAATGATTAATGTAGCAAATATCATTAATGTTCGAAGTGATTATTTTATGTAACAACATCATAAAGTAGTCTGACTCAAGAGACATATCCAATGAAAAGTCCTGACTGGACGAGAGGAGGAGTTGGAGATGTAGGTGGGTGATTAGCTCCTGAGCAAAGCGATCGCTGCTGAATAATAATGGAAAGGACCTTATAAAGGGAGTTATGACTGGCACCGTATTCCTATAGGTATAAAACTATCACAACAGCATAATAACTCAAATCAACTCAGTTTACAGGTTTGTCACCTCCCATTGACATTTGTGTTTGTTGTGTTATGTGTTCACAATCTGACAACCCATCTAAGCATGGATAAAATTCCTTATCAATACACTTGATAGCTTTATGCAGCAAGCATGGTGGAAGTTGTATTGTAGTTGTAGTAATCAGAGAAACTTAAAAAAAAAAAGCATTTCCAAAACCAGATGAGCCATAAGCAGCAAGGATATTTCAAGAACAATCAAATGGCCTTAAACAACAGCTTAAACGGCTTTTTGCTGTTTAAGTTTAAACAGGTACCAGTACTTACAGTAACAACCAATAGCTTAAAGCAACAGCAGATCTAGCAACAAACATGATATCGAACACTAGATAAGCCTTAACAAGTAAGCAAAATCCCAATACCCTAATAGCTTTAAAGCAAGACCTTCTGAAATAGCATAGATTGCGCAGCATGCCCTTTACTGAAGAAAAGAAGCAGCGAAGGGGTGCTCTTCTCTAATAAGCAGCTGAGAAGAGCAGCATGCCCATTTAATGCAGTACAGCATATGGTCAATACCTGAAGTTTAGGCAACAGGCATGTTGCCATTATCCAGATAATTGTTAGCATAAATATCATCCTTTAGTAGCAAAACCTACATGTGCGTTAAGTATCAAGGACTTTACCTATACACTAGATAGCTTTAAGTAACAGCATAACACTGACTTAAACAGTGTGGTAGACATAATAGTCGGATAAGTTTAATGAAACCGCATTTCCAATTCTAAATGAGCCTTAAGCAGAAAGCTTAAGTTTCGTATCGGACAGCCTTAACCAACAGCTGTAAAAACAAGCCTTCCTGTGGTAAGTTACCAGCATGTTAAAATACAACCAATAAGCCTAAAGCATAACGATTGGTGATACGAATTAAGGCATAGGTGAAACAAGGTAAACTAAATGAGGACAGGAAACAGGAACAACCAAATATGGGCACAAGAGGGAGAAACCAACATAAACAGTCTACAGAGGTGTGACACCTATAGACAATAATGTGCGAAATTTGAAAATGTTATATTAAAATAATATTTTAGTAAAAGGTTCCACAAGCTTTAAATAGCTTAAGTGTGAAGGTGTGATGCAGTTTTTATAAGGTTAGAAATATAAACATGAAACTTGTATTTTCTGAGCTAATCAAGTGATATTTCTAGATTTATAATGAGCGTAAAGTGTACTATGTTATTTTCTGTTAATTTTTTAGGCAGGTCATCCTTTCTAAAGACAAAACATAATTAAAATAATAACATCCACATTATGTAGGCTATATTACTATACTAATATAAAATATTAAAAACAGTCAATATTTTGGGTGCGCAAATTACAGCTTTCTGATCATTTCTGTTTTATGACAAGCATGTCATGAAGCTGTACTTCGCACACACACACATCCAACCACACACATATCCTGTAAGCTAAGGTATGTACCACATCCTGTGTAAACAAGACAAAGTGTACTGAATCCGTTAGAATTAATGTCTTATAACATATTGATGAGCAACTTAAAGAGGAAAACAGCGCTTTAGATTGCAGTCTCCAGATACAACTGACACCTGAGATTCTTGAGATACACTTACACAGACAAAGGACACGGTAAGCTTATATGTAATTGTGTATTCTGGTCCATGGAATTCTCAGTTTATATGCTGGTGGTGGTGGGGAGGATGGAGGGGAACATCAGCGTCATAAACTGCAAGAGAAGAGAAAAGTTAGTACTAATATTCTCCAAGTTTCAAGCTGTGATTAGCCAGAACTAATAGTTATGCACAAATGACTCTTCCTGGTAGAACCTTTGTTGATGCTTTCATTTTTTGATGAATAAAACAAACTCACCTGTATCTTGGATGGTCTGAGGGTCAATACATTTTTGGGTGAACTATTCCTTAAATGTATTATTATTATCTATTACTTAAATGTATTACAAAAGGAAATCTTGGAGATGCACATAGAAAAAAACAAACAAACAAACAACCATTTTTATGCAGTTTAAATGCAGCTTCAAAAGGCTCTGAATGATCCCAGCTGAGGAAGAAAGGCCTTATCTAGTGAAACGATCAATTATTTTCTTAAAAAACAAAACAAAACAAAACAAAAAAACCCCTACAATTTATATATATATATATATATATATATATATATATATATATATATATAATTTATATATTATTAACTCAAATGCTCGTCTTGTCTAGCTCTGTGTGAACTCTGGGTATTCTGGGTCAATACAGTTAGAGTAGACATCGCTACATTGACCCAGTGTTTACAAAGTGAACATGCAGGAGGGTCAAACACTCTTTACAAAAAAGGCAAAACAGCGATGTAGGATGATTTTGAAGTTGGAGGCACCATCGAAGTCCACTATATGTCGAACATTCCTGAAACTGTTTGATTTAATCGTGTTGTATGTATCTGAACCAATTACATGGAAAAGTATTTACTTAATTTAAGTAGGTTCACTGGACAAGCTATATATATATTTGTTTTAATAAAAGCAAACACTCATACTGGCATGTTAACAATTATTTCATTCATAGATGTAATATACCATAAGAGTTGAGCAAAAAACATTTTTCTTTTATTAAAAACTTAAAATGACAATTTTTGTCAACATATTTCCCTCTTAATGTGACCTCATGCAAAGCATGCTGGGACCAAACATCCACTTTTCAGTTGTGTCAACAAAAATGACCCATGCAGTCCCAACTCAAAATGATTAAACTCAGTTATTTTTTTTTACAAATTTAAGTGGACTGAACATAATGAAAATAAGCTAGTCAAGAAAGAATTTAGTTGTTTCTGCTAATTTAAACCAAGTAATTTGAACAAGCATTAAAAATCCTGTTTTTGAGTGACGTCCAAAAAAAAAAAAAAAAAAAAAAAAAAAACTAGGTGAAAATCGCATCGTAAAATAAATGTTGTTCTGTAATCTTATTGACTAAAATTAAAGGCACCCTTTTATTAAATACTTTTTGTTACCTCATTTTGCCAAGATAATAACTCTAAGTCTTCTCCTATAATCCCAGAAGAGCAGTGAAGCAAACAACAATCTTTGTATGCCAACAGACATAAATGATGCCCCTTAATTAGAACGTTATTATAAAGTGTTAATGTTTTCTCTGACATGCTGACAAGAGAACCATAAAATACACCAAAACGCAACATTACCAAACATTAGGATCCCAAGGATCAATTTTATCCACGCACTGTATTTAAAATCTTAAGAATCCATACGACTGTGAGGAACGGAACCAAATCCGAGCCATTATTCAGCGATTTTCATCTTCATCCTGAGCAGCAACTGTAAGCAACAAAACCCACACTGACATGCAGATACCAAATTGAAATGCTGCCTCTTCAAGAAACTTTATGACAGGTTTTATGGCAGGAAAATTGAACGCTCATTGGCTCTTGCCTGCTTTGTCACAGTGGCATTCTGTGTTTCTGGTGAGGTGTGTTTTGAGTGAGAAATGCGTGCCTTCACGGAGTGGATCGGGATAATAATCCGAATAATATTTTCAGCAATTAACAAGTTAAATTCTGTTCTGGACCTCATACAAAACGATTGTATTCCAACCGAGAGGACTGCAACATCATCATTTGGATTACGTTTGGTACTGTTTTTGACATCTATGCAATAAAAAATTATTGTGATTGCAGTTATCAGTCTGTCACGTTTTTCTTTATACTGTACAGAAATAGTTATTGTTAGGTTTAGAGGTAGGAGTGGGATTAGCGACTATAAAAAAACATATCTTTTTAATGCTATATTGCTACTAAAATTGTCATTTCCCTGCATAACATATTCGGTCAATTACATTTTATATCTTTATATTCACTATAAAATGGTAGGTTTAGGTTTGGGGCTAGGTTAAGGGATCTGAAAAATCTAAATCGCTTATCAGTAAAATTATAAAAAAGCACTGATACAAATATATTAATAATATAAAAGATTCGCAAATATTTGACATTTTTTAACTAAGAATACATTTTAATTTTTTAAACATTAAAATATATCCAGATGTATGTTTCAGCATCAATAAAAACATACAGAAATGAATGTTTTGTGCTTCTAAAAGTATGTACTAAACAATAAGACCAGGCAGAAATAAAGGTGACTTGACTGGTGACTTGGTGGTTTCTCATCATAATTTTCATAAAGAAATACCATATGCAGTATCTGCTGATTTGCGACACTATTTCTGTACATATCTTTGAGGACATCATAGTTAGTGAAACTGTACGTTTCTTAACTTGTGCTTTAACTCACTGTGCTTTTTTCTTTACAGTTATATAGATCAGCCATTTCTGGAACACCAAAAGAAGAGATGGAAGCACTTCACGGTATGAAGTAGAATACACCTCCACTGCTTTCTGTACCAATCTAGAACTTGCTCTAATGGTGAAACAATTAACTTTGTTATAATCAAAACAAATAGTTCTTAAAAGATTGGTAAGAAAAAATGTATCATCTTTAATAATAAGGTCTTTCCCCTCCAGGACTTCCCATCTACCCTATAATGGCTAGCCGGGGTGTAAATATTAATATTATTGTAAAGTCTGTGATTAAGGACAAATAATGAGTGAAATTAATTCTCTGATAGGTACTAAAAGAAAAAGAGATTACGAATCATCTGACTCGACTGTAGAGTCACCACTGACAACAGGTAAGTAAAATATTTTTTGTTCTAACCCTGGTCTTCCCACATTTCTCATGTGGCCCACATGCTGCATGGAAAGGTGACATTTTGGCAGTGGTCCACAATCCAATAAGGGTAAATCCAAACACAATGTAGCACAGCAACATTCAAGACATGTAGACATAAGACCAGACAAACTCAAAGTGAACATACAGGAACTTAAGTACTCAGACCAAACAAGGATAAATAACTAGGCACACCTAAACAGAATAAAAAAATCAACACAACAAGGAAAACGGTGCAAAAGGAAAACAAAGTCCAAATTAACAGAAACATTGATAGTTAGTGCTATCATTATAATGCACTTCTGTTTTATGCTGCACAGTGCACACATAAAAATGGGTATGTAGCCTTCTTAAGACTCATATTCAGATCACAGTGCATCAGTTAACTGTGTTCCTACTAAAAGTAGCCAAATTCTATTGGGCCATATTTATAATTTGCAACTTCCATTTCAATTAGCCAGTGTTAAGTGCTACATCCAAACCAGAAGTGGCCCTCATCTGTTTTATAATACATGGAGTATATTTGCCATGTCAAATGTGGGACACATTAGGCTTACACACTAATTAGCAAATGTTGACTGTGCCAAATATTTGCCAAAAGTAGCTCAAATTTTTATAAATTATTTGGGGAATATTTGTCATTTATATTCGGGCCACTTTAGGCTCACAGCCACATTAGCCAGTGCTTACTGTACCATATCTTTGCCAAAACTGACCCCAAAAAAATTTGGATTGACTTTGCACCGCGGCCATCCTCCGCAGACTTATTTGAATATTGCGTGGGAAAGACAGATCCGATTAGTTGTTCAGATAGAGGAGTCAGTTGAGGTTGCCAAGTGTAAACACGCTGTGGCCTGATTGACTGATGATCCAATCTGCTTGAATGGCAAAGATATGGCACAGTAAGCACTGGCTAATGTGGCTGTGAGCCTAAAGTGGCCCGAATATAAATATTTGCCAAAACTGATCCAGATACGTTTCAATATACAGTGAGGGAAAAATTTATTTGATCCCCTGCTGATTTTGTAGCTAGCCCACTGATAAAGAAATGATCAGTCTATACTTTTAATTGTAGGTTTATTTGAACAGTTAGAAACAGAATACCACCAAAAAAAAAACAAAAAAAAACAAAAAAACAAAAAACAGAAAAATGCATTTCAAAAGTTATAAATTGATTTGCATTTTGATGAGTGAAATAAGTATTAACCTTTTGCAAAACATGACAACCCGTTTTGGCAATCACAGAGGTCAGATGTTTCTTGTAGTTGGCCACCAGGTTTGCACACATCAAGAGGGATTTTGTCCCACTCTTCTTTGCAGATTCTCTCCAAGTCATTAAGGTTTCGAGGCTGACATTTGGCAACACGAACCTTCAGCTCCCAGATTTTCGCCAGCTCACCACAGATTTTCTATGGGATTAAGGTCTGGAGACTGGCTAGTCCCTTCCAGGACCTTAATGTGCTGCCTCTTGAGCCACTCCTTTGTTGCCTTGGCCGTGTGTTTAGGGTCATTGTCAGGCTGGAATACCCATCCACGACCCATTTTCATTGCCCTGGCTGAGAGAAGGAGGTTCTCACACAAGATTTGGACGATCTTGTCCATCGTCCCTTTGATGTGGTGCAGTTGTCCTGTCTCCTTAGCAGAAAAACACCATCAAAGCATAATGTTTCCACACTGTCAGAAAAAAAGGTACAGTTCTGTCGCTGAGGCGGTACCCTAAGGTACAAAGTGAAAAGGTACAAATATGTACTTTTAAAGTACTAATATGCACTTTTAAAGTACCAATGTGTATCTTTAAGGTACCAATATGTACTTTCAAAGTACTAAAATGTACCTTTAAGGTACTAATATGTACTGTTTAGGGGTAGGTAAGGCACAAATATGTACCTTTTCACTTTTGTACCTTAGGGTACCGCCCCAGCGACAGAACTGTATCTTTTTTTCTGAGAGTGCACCTCCATGTTTAACTGTGGGGATGGTGTTCCTGGAGCAACAGGCAGCATTCCTCCAAACATGGTGAGTTAAGTTAATGCCAAAGAGCTTGATTTTGGTCTCATTTTACCACAACACTTTCACCCAGTTCTCCTCTGAATCATTCAGATGTTCATTGGCAAACCTCAGATGACATAGTGTGTTACCAATTGTTTTCTTGGCAACTATGGTCCCAGCTGCCTTGAGATCATTGACAAGATCTACCTGAGTAGCTCTGGGCTGATTCCTCACCATAGCCATGATCATTAATAACTCCACAAGGCGAGATCTTGCATGGAGGATGATTGACAGATATTTTATGTCTCTTCCATTTGCGAATAATCGCACCAACTGTTGTCACCTTCTCACCAAGCTGCTTGCCAATAATCTTGTAGCCCATTCCAGCTTTGTATAGGTATACAATTTTGTCCCTGAAATCCTTGGACAGCCCTTTAGTCTTGGCCATGGAAACTTTTTTGAAATACATTTTTTCAGATTTTTTTTGTTGTTATTTTGTCTCTCACTGTTTAAATAAACCTACTATTAAAATTATAGACTGGTCATTTCTTTGTCAGTGGAATGACAATCAAATTATTTTTTTTTCCCCCTCACTGTACCTGGGCCACATTTGCTGAAACATATGTGGACCACATTTGTTTTACACCCTAATTAGCCTTTGTCAACTGTGCCACATGTTATAATACATTAAGATATTGTAAACAAGGCGATATATTGGGATATTTCTTATTTTATGAATAGGACATAATATTAGGAAAGCTGTAATTAAGAACACAATACCATATGCAAACCATTTATGCAATCTAACGAAGCAATTGTCATGAATCTTGTATGATTTTTTTTTTTTTTAATATCGATATTCTGTTTTTGAGAATCAATACAATATCGCCAAACAAAATATCACGATACACACATGTACCGATATTTTCTTACACCCCTACTGGACAGCTCACAGGGCTAACACACAATTTAGCACCTCCAGTTCACCGGTCCCACATGTCCTTGGATTTTGGGGGGAACCGGAGCACCCGGAAAAAACCTACAGCAACACAAAACATGCAGATACCATGCTCACCATCTTGAGCCAAGAACCTGTGCAGTAAATGCTACATGACTGAACACTAAATACTACTAAAAACCTGCACTGGTAAAACATATACTGTAATATAATAAAATATCTCACTTACGTTGCTTATAAAAATGTAAGTTCATTGTAAATTCATAAGAAACATGCCTGTGTCACCCCCATTGTAATTCTCTTCTTTGTCGTACACAGATATGATCATGGAGAATGCAAGGCAAATTCTGAAAAGAGTCACTAACTCAGATCAAATTTATAAAGGCAGCAGGAAGAAAACAATCATAGGGATTTTTGGAAAATCAGGAGAAGGAAAGAGCTCCCTTTTAAGTGCAATCTTAGGGAAACAGGATCTCTTACCATCTGGTTGTTTTGGTGCCTGTACTGCTGTTATTACTCAGGTGGAAGCCAATCTGACTGACTCCAACTACACAGCAGAGATTGAATTCATCTCTAAAGAGGTTTCCTCAATCATCCTACCATGCCTTTAATGAGAGTTCTTTATAAATATGTAAATAGATCAGACTGAACGGAACAAAACCAAGCCTTATTTTTCTCTGTACTGTGTGCTGTGTACCTCTGCAGGAGTGGGAGAAAGAGCTCAAAGATCTTTTCCGATATTTAAAAGATGACGGTGAGGACAGGAATGAGGACTTTGCTGAAATTGCTGAAGAAAAGATCACTGCGCTGTGTGGAGGTGATGCAGACCAGAAAACATTAGAAGAAAAATTTGCTAAGATGTTGTCTAGCGGTAAAAAAATAATCTCAAACAGTGATGTAAGTTTTAGAAGACTGTTTAATATTTAACATTTTAAATATATAATGCATTGTTAATTTGCTTTTCAACAAAGTAAAAACAAAGCAATTTCTTATCTCAAAAGGTCTCTAAATTTGCCGAAGATGTTGCAAGTTACATACAACACAGTGAGTCAAGTCCTGGTGACTGGTTCTGGCCGCTTGTGAAGAGCGTGACGATCAAGATACCAGACTGTCGTGAACTCCTGGAACACATTGTACTTCTTGATCTTCCTGGGACTGGAGACTGCAACAAGACTAGAGATGACCTGTGGAAATCTGTAAATATATTCCTACACTGTTTTTAAAGGAACATTTTGCCATATACATTGTGAAACCACACACACACACAAAAAATCTATTGTTCCACTATGAACCATAACTATGTCATATTTTCAATCACAGAAACTGAGAGAGTGCTCTTCTGTGTGAATTGTAAGTAATATCAATCGAGCAATCTCTGACAAAGACCCCTGGGGGATATTAAAGCACTGCATTGAGGAACTGGGACCAGGAGGAAAATGCGAAAGCATCAACTTCATCTGTACAAAGACTGATATCATCAATCGGGGAGCGTATATGAGGTATTTTGTGAATATTATAGGATATGAAGGGCTGTAAAGTGGCCTAATTCTGAATATAAGTATATAATTATATAAACTAGTAAGCATGCAAAACTTCACAACTGTTTAACATTCTTTTTTAGATGTACACGGCTTCCAAACGACCAAATCCCAGATGACAAGGTTTGGAAAATGTAGAAGCACTGTACTAGCAGTGTTACTGTAGTATGTGCATAAATAATTACTTATAAGTGTGTGTATGTTTGTTTTGTTTTGTTTTTAATTATTCTTTAGGATCAGAAAAAAGCATGCATACTTCATAGAAATAAACAAGCCAAGACAAAGGTCAAAGAAAAGTTTGAAAAATCTGAAATCAAGGTATTAATTCTTGCCTCATATTCTTTGTTGCTGTTACATTTTAAAAACTCTATTGATGTATGCTTTTCTTTTTTCTTTTTAGAAACTATTCAACACTGACAATCAGTTTCAAGTGTTTACTGTGAGTTCCAGTGCATTCTTTGACCATAATTTAAATCTGGAATCAAGTGAAACAGGTAAACTATCCTCTGCCCATTGCTTTCACTTGACCACTTTACAGTATTCATGTAATGAGAAAAAGTCAAACTGTTTCTTGCATGTTTAATCAAAAGTAAAATATTTTAGAAAGTGAGATAAAGCACTGACCAAATGAGTCCAAATCACATCCTTGTGTGTGTGTGTGTGTGTGTGTTTTGTAGAAATCCCAGAGGTGCAAGATGATCTGAGGAATCTTAACAAGAGCATCAACAGAGAATTGACCAGAGATTATGTCAATAAAGCAAAGGGAGATTTGCTCTTAATCCAAAGTGGCCAGCTGGAAAAAGACAAGAAAACGGTATGAGTCAGAATTAGAATTACTAGACTTAGTGAGTCTTCAGAATGCTGCCATTGTGTATTATTCTGAAATTCTCTACTGTTGTACGGATGTGTTTTAGATTGAAATGAAAGTCAATGAATTTGAGAAGAACCTAACAAAGGCACTAAAGGAACTAGACAAATATTTTGACAGCATTTATGATGATCTGGAGCAGGATCTCTCAAAAGGAGTGGAAGAGTCAGTGAAATCATGTGTTGATTCCACAAAGAAATTGGTACAGGTGAGTGTGATCCAAATAGTTTGCATAATCACCATTTTCTTGTCCTTTTATTAGTGTTTTTTTTTTTTAAATCAGGATAAAGATGGAAGGGGGTTCCATAAAATCCTTGCAGCACTGTGCAAGAGCAACGGGTGCTATTGGTCAAAAAATCGGGAAGTCATTCTAGACTTGAACAAGACTTTGGCCAAAAAAGTGCATACATACATTATTGATGATTTCTTTCAGATTTTTCCGTAAGTTCTGTTTTATCATTTCATTTCTAGTCTCCCTTTATGCAGTTTAGAATAAAATGCAACAAACTATGTACAATGCTTGTTGTTGATTTTTTGGTCATGATCAAGTTAAGTTTTTATGATTAAAATAAAATAAAAATAATAATAATTTGTTGTTAATAATTAAATTGCATTATATTACGTTTATGTTTACAAACTATTAACATTAAATTGGAGCACAAACTGGAGCACAAGTTGTAAACGTGGACCAATTGTAGATTGCATGGACAGCAGTAAACCAGAAAATGAGACAGATGCCCAGCGAGATTCAGATTGGATTTATTTTTGTTGTGGCAGATAATTTGTGCTCAAATGTTTTGTCAAAGGAATAGCATGCTTAAGTTTGTCACACATGACATCCATGCAGGACCCAAAAAATGAGCAGATTTACTCTGAGTATTGTTTTTTTTTTTTTTCTTCTATGGGTCATTTAGGTCAGCCGCATAAATTCTGTAAATACAACAATTTCACAATTTCCTTCCAGTAATTCTCATATTATATATTAAGGACTACAACTACTGTATATTCTGTAAAAGGTTTTTAAAATAAACTCTAAATGGATTTATTTCTTTTTCGGTGGCTGCAGTGTGACTGGAAAAACAGGGAAATCAGTGCAGGAACAGATTGATAAGTTCAGTATCATCCAGAGTGGCTCCGCTTACCCCAGCTCAGACATACTTCACTACATTCAGAACTTCATCAAAATTGAGGTGAGTTCAGATGTCCTCTTGGGGACACTAATGGCTTGCACTCTGGCTCTGGTCCCCTATGTCTGTCTTTACTTTTTTTGAAGTTTATGTGAATTCCTTATAATTAGGCAGGCTGTTTTTATAAACCAGTAGCGACTGAAATACACAAAACAAACTTTTAATGCAGGACTGAAGTAAGCAGGGACTTAATGTTTCCCGATTTTTCAGATTTTTTTTTTGTGTGCTTTTTCCCTTTTGAAAGGAAACCAAACTGAAGACAGCGATCAACAGAGATATTGTTGATATGAAGAAAGAAATCTTCGAATCAATAGAAGAAACGATTGTAAACGAAATGGCTTCTTGCTATCAGCGTAAGCTAGCATTAAGAGTTACAATGAATCAATTATTTAAATGTAAATTATTTAATGCATTAAAGAAAGCACCTTTTATTACTAAAAAGACACTTAACAAAAGTACACAAAGTCACAAAGTACATTTAAATAACTTAAACACATCCAAGAATTGATTTATTTTCTTGTTCTGATGTGTCTCTATGAGAAAGAAAATGAATACTGAGTGTTTATTTTAGAAGCTGCAGCTGTGAAAGGAACAGGATCCTTGAAGAAAATGCAAGACCTGTTAATATCCACAGTTGATGAGAAAAAACAAGACATGTTCAACAAAGTAAAAATGGAAGTGCTAGAAGGGTTGAATAACTTAAAGGTACTGATCTCATATTCATTAAGATGATCTTGTATTCAGCTGTTCAACGACTAAAGTCAAATGTAATCTTATTATTCTTTATGAAGCTGCGCATAAAGAGTGTTCTTAAAAATGAACTACAGGAAGCAATAAAACGCTCACAATCACAAACCAGCGAAAGGACACGGAAGGGTAAGGATGTCATCCTTCTACACCACAGAAACATGGGTTTAAACATAAACATGGTTTTTTGTGATGTAAAGTATGACTAAGACGAAGTATGACTGATTAATCTCAGTCGTTGTCTCATGTCATATCTTGTTACACATCTTTTCTAGATTTCTCCAGAGAAATTGAAGAGCTTGAGAGACTTCTACTGCAACTGTCTGACTGATGCTCATCAAGCATAGAAACTTCTTGAGCTACGCATGTAACCACGGTTCCCCCCATATAATATGACATATAACATGAATATAGCTCCCCTGTAATCTTGCAAGATCAGGGCTGAAGCGACTTTTCTCAAGAAGACGGACAAACGTGAATGGAGCTTTCTCAGTGGAAACACTCACAATAAGTGCATTGAGAGCCCTTAAGCACCGACTGCACAAGCTCCAGACCAAGACACATGGTGCACAGAAACATTGCTTACCTGTCATGGTCTCTCACACACACTTCAAACAGATGGCTCCTGAAGATAACAAAAGTTGTTGACGTATCAGCAGATACCCTTTTATTTTTTTTGTTGGACATCCGTGAGTCACGGGCCATGGGCCACACGTTTCACACGTGCTTCAGACATCGGTCATTCTGGCAGCATTCCCCAATGTGTCCCCTACAGGGGGAACAGCACCTGTCACAAAAGAAACATCACAATTGTGCAACATGTGACAAATTTTCAGTCAATGTGTTTTTAAGTTTTACAACAGATATTGTTTTTACTCAAATGTGTTTGTGTTATATTTTATCTTAAGTTGTTTACTTACATAACATTTTTTAACTTTGGGTTTTATTTTAGGGTTGAATGATACCCAAGCTGTATTGATTTGTTGGTTTTATTACTGCTTTATAACAAGCAAGACATGAAAATTACATTTCTGGAACAAATGCAGAGTGACAGTCAAGACAGGCTGTTGAGATATTTGTAATTTCTTGATGTATTTACAGTGTTAGAAAAGCTTTAAGCATAAAAGTAAGAATAAAGGCATTATTTTCCTTCCTATTTTGACGTCTAAGTGAAGTGACTTCTCAAACAGGAAAAAAAAAAAAAAAAAGAGGATAAGGATGAGGATAAGATGAGGATAAAGCCTGATTGTCCAGCAAGAATTCAGCTTTGTTTTCACTTCATGTGCTTTCACTTTAATTGTAACTATTCTTTTGTCAGACTAACATTCAGGACTTAGTAATTAATTAACCATTTAGTAAACCATTTGTCTAATTTTAGTTAATAAAAAATGTTTTTTTTTTTTGTTTTTTTTTTTTAATTATATTTATTGGTTAATATAGTTAACGTAGTTCGAGTTTTTTCTCCTTTGAATTAACATGCCCAGTCGGCACATGACCGACCTTCAATGTTGAAATTTGGTTGAAATAAGGTCAGTTGTTGTTTCAACGTTTAAACAACATTGATATAACGTTGAATGCTAAACGGTTGAAGCCCAGTCAACACAAGACTGAAATTCAACATTGAAATATGGTTGAAGTAACATCAGTTGATGTTTTAGTGAAACAATACCTTAAAATGTAAAATGGTTGAATTAAGTTTAAAAATCACTCATAAATCACAGCTGAAATGAGCTTGTATACCTTCAAAAATAAGGGTTTAACCTAACAATAATAATAATAATAATAGTAGTAGTAGTAGTAGTAGTAGTAGTAGTAGTAGTAGTAATACAATAATAATGAAATAATGTTTAATGCTAAATGATCTGCAATGATGCGTTGAATCATGTCTTCAACATACAAAGAAATTTCTGCCTTTTAAATTATTATGATCATTATTATTTCATGAAAACTATTCTAAAATATAAATGTGCGTTAAAATATAATTATTATCATTAAATACAATAAAACTAAATACATTTCTCTACCATGCTGAAACAATTCCTAATGGTTGTTTTACCTTCAACAACTTTTTTGTGAGCATATTCTAGTACACCCCCAAAACAAAATCAAGACTTTGAAAAAGAGCATAATAGGACTCCTTTAAAATCAAAGGCAAAAAAATCAGAGCAATGATCAACACCGGTGCAAGTGTCAACATTCTACATAAAAATATACATTTAAGACTTCGTGGATTCCACTTGTCCTGAGTAAAGTGGATGTTATTATTTTTTGCATTTGTTTCCCAGGCTTCTCTGCCTGTCCTTGGAAAATTTACAGATGCACTTGAAACAAAGTCACGATTTCTCACAACGTTTTATGTCCTCAAGGGAGGAAGTACCACACTACTTAATTATGATACCGTTTCCCAGTTAGGTCTTATCAGTGTAAGTAAGTTAAAATAAGCAGTAAACTGAGTGCAATCCAAAACTAGAATAAAATGCACTGTTTGACAGACAAGTCTTGATTGGGTTTATGATAAGAAAATTACAATTATTACACAAACGTACTGTTGTGGTCCAAATACATTTTTACAATTGTATTTTTGCAATTCTGTTTGGTGTCGTTTGGTGTAATTGGAGTAATTACTTTACCAGTCTGTTCATTCAGGAATGTATGTTGACATTCTCACTTGTTTAAAAAGTGATTTAATAATTTTTTTTTTGTTTTCTGTATGTTTCTTTTATTTGCACTATAGTTCTTATCCCTATGTCAGACCAAATAAGGTAAAGAAATGTATGCCTTTGCTAAAGAACATTGTTTTCCTGTTGGCTGCAAAAATCTTAGAAAAAGCATATCAACCTTAAAAGGAGACATATGTTGAGTATGCATTATGATTGGATGAGACACAAACATCCTGGTTTGATTAGGATATAAAAACTGAGCCCAAGTGTTCCTGTTTGTCACACACTTTTTTTGTAATGGTTTTACACATGTTTTCAGCCATTTAAATTTTGGATGGGAATGAAAATGAGGCTGTAGTGTGTTCAGTGGATTTTAATGCTGTTTAACAACATAGTAATTGTTCAGTTGATGAAATACCTTTCTAAAAACTTTCAACAGAAAAAAACATAAAACATTAAAGTTGTGAAAATGACATGATCCTGAACCTTTACGAAGTGCATGTCATTGTAAAGACTATAACTTTATCCCATATATCTCGTTTTCATCTGCATTTTTTTAATAAGCTTGACTTGATTAACTTGATTAAGGTCTATAAGGGAATACACTGAGCTGTAAAAGGGAAGACACAAACAATATGGAAACGCTTGTGTTTCCTGATCAAAATGCTTGCATTTTTGTCTACAATGTGTTAAGAAAAATAAAACATTCTCAACACAACAACTTAATAAGGCTCAACATTTTAGCTAAAGTTTAGAAGGGAAATCAATGAAGTGCGAGAAATTCTGGGGGCTGTAAATGTCTCAGTTTGAGTAATGTTCACAGACACATCCTGTAAGCTTGGATATATACCACATCCTATGTAAACAATATAAAGTGTATTGACGCAGATAGAAATAACATGCATTAATAGAAATAAACGTGTAAGATAAGAGTAAATGTGCATCAGAGCCTCACTTACACTTAATGTGTAAGAAATAGGCTTTTGTAGCTCTTTGGGGTTTTTAATCTGAGAAAGAAAAGCACACAGACATCTTGACAAGCAGCATGAAGAGGATCATAGTGTCAAGGCACATCCTCAGTTTGCAGTGCGTATGCAGTCCATTTGCGGTTTGTATGTGGTATAGAAGCAGCACCGACTCATTGTGCTTTCAGACAGAATGTGTTTCCTCCGCTGAACCGTGACTGTTTACCACAAACACAACATTTATCCATTATTTTGATTTTAAATCCAAACTTGGTTACTGAAAATGCTTATTTAGCATTGTGATTCTCTCTTTACACAGCAGAGTAATACAATCTTTTTGTATTTACGGTTGCCACTTGTTAGACATAGCCTATAGTCTACATTTCTTACATTAATAGGTAGTAAGCCAAATGTTATAAATTAAAACTTACTGTACCACTGACAGAAACACTTGTTCTACCGCTTTTTCTTTTGCATTTAAATCTTTATTGCAAGCAATCCAGTGGTTAATAAAGAACTGTTTTTTTTCTGCTTCTGTGAAAACCATCTATTATTGCCTTGTTTAGGCTATCTATGAGTGCACTTTTCCTCGTTTTAAACCTAGCCAAAAAGCATATGTGTTGACTGTAACACAGTAGGCTTTAATTAGGCTATATGCATTTATGGTGCAATTACTAAATTTTCATGTCAATCAATGTTAATTTTTACAGCAAACCATGTGCTTAACTTCAGCGCGTGCGGCACAGCAAAAATAGACTTGGTGTGGAAACGATCGCTGCACTGCTGCAGACGCACCGCTATGGAACCCACTGCCAGACCGCAGTCGTGTGCAGCTGTGGGCAAAGGAACCACACCGCGTACGCACTACAAACTAAGTATGTGTGAACATGCCATAACGCCCATAAAGGAACTAAATGATTAATAAACATTTATAAACAAATGATGAATAGCTTTAGATCTGGTGCTGCAAAAACCATATTGTAATTGTTAGAATTGCCAAGGATCAGCAATCTGTATGTAAAAATGATCATGCAGACCAAACCATAAGTCATAGAGACTTAAAACTTGGAGGGATGGTAGTACTCGCACTGCCTACAATGTCACCAAGGCTCACCCCAATCGGTCTGATGGGGACGCTACAGCGTTCAAAAGTACGAAATCACTCATAACTCTTAAACCGTCAGTCGCAGGCTCAAGTGTCTTATGTCCCTGGAATCCTTTTGGTGAAATTTTGGGGTATTTTGGATTTTTTGAAAAAACTACTTATGCGAACTAGTCCTAGGTTTTCCACCCGATTGGAACTAGTTTTTAAGATCTCACTGCATTACTTGCGTTGATAAACTTCCAAAACACGTGCAGAAAGCCGCCTGTCTCAGACAGCATACAAAACTGAATTACCTCAAAATATATCTGTCTTGGTGAGTATTCGTGTAAACATAAACTAAACTGTGGAGCATTACGTAATGAACATCATAGTAAAGTCAAAACTGGAGAGTAGCGTAATCTAAATACTTAGTAAGCACTTAGTACTTAGTGCTGTCACATACTTTTGTGCTCTTTAAAGGAGAACTCCACTTCCAGAACAACAATTCACAAATAATTTACTCACCCCCTTATCATCGAAGGTGTTTATGTCTTTTTGTCTTCAGTCGTGAAGAAATCATGGTTTTTGAGGAAAACAATTCATTTTTCTCCATATAATGGATTTCATTGGTGCCCCGATTTTGAACTTCCAAAATGTAGTTTAAATGCAGCTTCAAAGGGCTCTAAACGATCCCAGCTGAGGAAAAAGGGTCTTATCTAGCAGAATCGATCAGTCATTTTTTTGGAAAATATATATATTTTTTAATACTTTTTAAGCACAAAAGCTCGTGTACCACAGGCTCTGGGATGTACGTTCACGACACTATGTACTATAGAATCACGTCGAAAGTTCACACGGAACGTAGGCAGAACTATAGACCCAGTGTTTACAAAACGAAATCGCAACGACTAAGAAAGTGCAGATAGGTTTTTCGTCATACTCAGTACACAGATGATGAACTTAGACGTGATTCGTAGTAGTGATGGGAAGTTCGGATCATTTTACCGACTCGGACCTTTGAGTCTCGTTCAGCAAAATGAACGAATCTTTTTTCGAGTCATTTCGTTCATTTTAGCAAAATATAATTAAAACGTTATGTGTTACTTCCCTAACACATCTACTGCTTACACAAACGTTGATCACACTACAAACAAGGCAAAACTATAATGCTATAAAAAACAGAACAGATTAATTAATCATTTACCTGGGTCTTTAGTCTATGATTAGCTCACCTCACTTATCTGACAAGTTTTCGGGTTTGAGTCGTTTGTTCATCACGTGACAGCCCCATTTGATGAACGAATGACTCGAAAAACCTGAAGACATGAAACAGGTGAACTAATTCCAGTACAGAAAATAATATGGTGTTGCGCTTGCGCGACTGAACAAATCACTCCCCTAGACGACTCGTTCTTCCCGAGTCACATTGAAGAAAGAATCGTTCAAGAAAGACCCATTACTAATTCCTAGTGTCGTGAACACGCATCCCAGAGCCTGTGCTACATGAGCTTTTGTGCTTAAAAAGTATACACATTTTATTTTTCAAAAAAAATGACCGTCATTGTTTCGCTAGATAAAACCCTTCTTCCTCAGCTGGGGTCGTTAGAGCCCTTTGAAGCTGCATTTAAACTACATTTTGGAAGTTCAAAATCAGGGCACCAATGAAGTCCATTATATGGAGAAAAATCCTGAAATGCTTTCCTTAAAAAAACAATTTCTGTACGACTGAAGACAGAAAGACATGAACATCTTGGATGACAAGGGGATAAGTAAATTATTTGTAAATGTTGTTCTGGAAGTGGACTTCTCCTTTAAGTTTTCTTCAAGCCATACTAAAGGAATATAAATGTTTTGTGCCCATTTTACCATATACATTATATTTATTCTTTTTATATAATAAATGAAAACTGATAATTTTCAGACAAATTTCAGAGTAAACAGGAACAGTAGTATAATAGTAGCGTCCAATGCTGAGTAAATGGAGCTACAGTATCGGCTACTTCGAATCAGGCATGTTACATACTGGAAATATACTGTACAAATCAAGGATTCACAGGATCAAAATTGAGAAGCACTGCTGTAACCATGCAGCTCATGGTTGTTATACAAAGTTGTCAGCAGCATTCACACATGTGAGAGTGAGGAAGAGTGTGACTTTAGTGTACAGTAAGTACTTATGATGAACCATTTTGGCTAATTGTATGTAATGGTTTACAGTTCTCTTTATTCATGTCCTTGACTGACAAGTTTCTATTAAACTGTATATATAACACTCCAGAGTTTTTCAAAATTGTCTGAATATTATTTTTGGTTAATTCTTGGCATTCCATTACGCTACTGCAGACAGAGTGAGAATGGAAGCCGTTATTACAATATGGTAATATTATGCGGTTTTTACTGTAATGTTTTCTCACCAGTGGAGGAGATGAGGTAATCTGACAGTGTTGCATACAAATCTGTCTGACCTTTCTTGTTCAAATCAGATTATATTTATTTATTTAAGCAAATTGCATGTATTTCGACACATGTGCAAAAAATTAAACGCACAATTGTTGATCAAAAAGGATCAATTCTCAGTGAAATTATCAAACTCTTCTTAGCATTCTTTCATTGTGTGAACCATCACTTGCAAAGTGATCCAGTTATCAAAATCCATCAGACAGGCACGTATATTCTATTAATATCTCACATGGAATGTTTGCAATTTTTAAGTTTTCAAAAGGCCCGCTGTTGCAAGGAAATAGGAATCACAATCTTACCAGTCAAGTTTGGAAGTATATATGAAGTATAAATCAAAAATGTTGAAAGCTGTATTTAAAAACAGACAAAACTGACATTCTTGTTAAGCAAAAAAGTAGACAAAACAAGAAATTTGTATGTAACAAACAGTGTTGGGCAAGTTACTTCCAAAATGTAATACATTATATATTACTAGTTACTGTCTTTTAAAAGTAATTAGTTACATAACAATATTACTGTCTCTGAATTGTAATGCGTTACACTACTTTTGAGTTACTTTAACCAAAATATTCACAGAAGTATGACTAGGCATTATAAAATACCAAAATGTAGTTCACTGCTGCTCATTATACATCCAGCGAAGGGTAATGAGGTAGGTCTATAGACCAATTATCTGTTTGTAAACATTCAGGATGCGTACACAGCATGGTTGCAGAAAACCCAGAGAGATCGCCTTTACAGCTAGAGAATTACAAGGGTACGGCACAAAATACTTAGATTTAAAACGAGTATAGATTATATTGATTAGATGTCATTTTCAAAATGTTATTCGCATATTACAACAGCTTGTCACCCAGCCATAATCAATGTTATTCAACGAAATTGACGTTAGATAGTGAGATAGTCTTACAGACCCGAAACCAGCATGACGTTTTTTATGGGCGGTTTAAGTGGCAATCTATGGAGCCATGGAATAAAAGAATAAAAAAGGTAAATTTGGTTGTACGTTTCAAAATTCTGACTTTATTTTCTCAATTCCGAGATTATATCCCACAACTCTAGAGGAAAAACAACTCGTCATTCTCTCTTTTCCCCTTGGCTCAAAGTTTATATCCCACACTACTGCTTTTTTCCCTCAGAATTAACAAACTCAGTTTTGTTAAATCGAGTTATAAAGTCTGAATTAGGAGATATAAACTTGCATTTGTGAGAAACAAAAATCAGAATTGTGAGATAAAATAAAAAAAAATGTTATGTTAAAAAGTTAATAGTAATAGGTTTAAATAATGTCATGCTGTAACTGTAGGGCTAATACAGTACTGTAACGTGGAGAGGGAGACGAGAGGCGAGCGGATCCAATTGCGAGCTTTTATTTAATGGACGAGGCAAAGACATAGTCAGACAGGCAGGGTCAAAATCACAGCAAACAGGTATAACGGAGGAAGGCACAAAAGAAGTCCGTGAGGCAGGCGTGGGTCGATCAACGGCGAACATAATCCATAACGTGCGACAGAGAATAATCCTTATAACGAGCAATAGTCCAAAAAGGCAGGCAGCTAGACAGACGAAACGAGAAAGCCAGGTGAGAATACTAAACACAGGAAACTCGGAACTCAGGAACTCAGGAACTCGGGAACTAGGAAACCAGGAACTCAGGAAACAAAGGAAACACAAGAAACTAGGAAAACAGTGCTAGCACTAGGAGAGCGCGCACCTGCGTGGCCGCCATCTTGTGAACGGGTTGCGCGGCCGGCATTGCCGGGATGTCGCGCTCCTCATCCGCGACACCCACAGTAAACGGCGAGCCCACACACAATAGTGCAAAGTCCAGGAAAGCGGCTAATGACGAGCGCGGACCCTCGCGTCTCAAGTACATCCCTTATGAACAACATATGTGAATATTATGTAGACTTATTGTTTAAATCAAATTGCAAAATGCTTTAAAAGTAATCATAGCAGTTTTCATCCATTTCATCCATTTAAACGTCTGCGTTTAGCTTCAAATGGCATCTTTGACTACAGTATTGTATAAAAAGTATCTGCATACCGAGTTTGACATCAAAACGTACAAAAATATATATCTTTTTTTTCTCTTATTCCATGGAGTTTACCCGTTTACCTCCACTTGCTACCTGTGTTTTTCTGCAACCACTATGTACGCGCAGCTGCAGTCTACCTCTCTTATTTGGCATGAATCCAATTAAATGTGTCCATATTTGTGAGAGGAATGAGCCCTTGCACCCTCTTGATCAAAGTGAGCACGATCAGTAGTGAAATCTTGAGAGACAGATGTTTCAACTCAATTGAATCAAGGGGCTCACTCTCCATAACCCTGACAGAACCACAGAGAGAGTGGATGAGGTGCGATCTGGAAGGATTTCCATATCCATATTTCCATATTATTCTCTGTATAAGCGGAATCAATGGAGCGGTTACTGGTGCACCCTCAGTGGGGCAGCTTTGGGAAGAAAGGTGGCATAACCCGGGAAGCAATGCCTTTTCAGAAAGATCCCCAGAAACAAGTAATCTTCCAATGGCTGAATCTTTAAAAGCTTTTTTTTTTATATAGTTAAAATGGGATCATCAGTGGTGGAGAAAGCTTACATGCAGTCGTTGAGGTTGACATTGTGTCAGCTGTAAATTCTCTTTAGGTGTCAGACACACCAAGACCAGACGACATCCCAGTACAACATTCAAAATCTAATTCAATGAGTAAAGATGCTTTATGACAGAATCCACAGTGGTGCATTTAACTGGTCTAAGAAAAACCTTATTGAAACTGTGAAAAGTCCACATGACAATAGTAGACTTCTTTAACATTGACTATTCTGGCAAAACGTCTGGATGATTACTTAAATTCACAGTCAAAGGGTCATGCACCAAAAGATTCAGCTACTGTCATAAACAGTCCCAAAACCTTCTGCACTGAGATGAGGTTGCCTTTTTGTATTCAGGATGAGATAGAAAGGCAAAAACAGTCATAACTGACTGTATCAGGTTTTCCTCATTGTGAAAAACCTTCTCAGAATTACCTGATTTGTTAATTTGTGCCAATGAGGCAGTCAGAATAGACATCTGACTAAACAACACAAGGCTAGCTCAACCAATTAAAAATATACCTGTGAATTAATGTATTTTAGAATTTCTTTTATCCATCCCATGACTTATCCCATGATAATTTGATTGGTCAACATCTTTATTTACCTCAAAAACTAAGCTTTTTTTTTTTTCAATCAGAGCTAAACATGCTGTTTTGTTCTTTCCCCCCTCCACCTAGACTGACCATGTATGCAGTTAGTTGTTACTCTGCAAGACTCAGATGAGGTGATGGTGGCAGCATCAAACTGGTTGAGCCTAGACAAGAAACAATGTTACTGGCCTCCATTCAAATCACCAAAGAAGTGTATGGAAGCTGTTCAGAACAGAATTAAAGCTGAAACAAGAGGGAAACCATGGGAGAAATTAAATATTAGCTTTCACAGAGAATATGATATGGTAATAACTTGTTAAATTTGAGATTTTATACCATTTATTAAGTTCTCAAATAATACAAGTATTTTTCTTATAACAGACAATGGAAAAAAAAAAAATATGAAAGAACAGAAAGTGATGGTAATGTTTTTTTTTTTTTTTTTTTTTTTTCGTTTTTGTAATAACAGCACAACACCTCCTCCAAATGCTGAGAGACATCAAGAGCACAGTTCAGGAAAACTCTGCAATGTTAAAGAAACTACTCAAAGTTCATGAGGTCCCCAGCAGTACCAGCATTCCTTTTCAAGACGATGAAACCTAAAACTGCCTCTTAGAACCTTTGAAGATGTGGCCAGGACTGAAAGGGAGCTCAACAATGCAGCAAAACGCCAAAAATATGTGAGTCGACATCATTTAAAGAAAGGGAAAATGTAACTCAGCCAGCCATTACAGCAAAATAAACTCACCTATAGCACCTGTAAGGGGTTTATTCTGCAATAATGACAGATTATCCTGTAATAAATAAATAAAACAAATGGACTGTGTCCAAACTGTGTTATAGTATTAATGCAAATTCATATTTACTCTTTTACTGTACATACATAGTTTTGTGGTCTATATACAAAATATTTATTGTATTTTAAAGTATTCCAATAAATGCAATAATGATAAACAGTTATAAACAGTTATAAAATGGTATTTCTTTTCACAGGTAAAATATCTGTCAAGGATTAGAGGTTTTGGGCAAAAGGATGTGATTAACAATATTATGCAGGAAGTCCTATCAGACGATCTGGCTATACAGTTTAACAGGCAGCTTTCTCTAAGCTTATTTTAACAGATGTGATTTAACGTAAAAACACTACTGCATGAACACTTCCCACATACACATAGAAATGTTGTATTTACTTATGTTTTGTATGTATTTGTAAATTCAATCACTTGATGAACCTTGTGATGTCTACAAATTTCACCTTCTTTAGATTGTACAAGAGCAGCTGTGACGAGGAAAGACTGTGAAACTGAAATAAAAAGTTATTTGTGGTCCAAAACTGATCTAATCGTTCAGAAGTGACCAAGAGATTGTGGAGGTGAGTGATAAATATTCTGTAATATTTTCTTACTTTCTAAAGACTGATCTTCTACATGATGGTTTAGGCAAAGTATACTTCTATGTTAAGGAATTTGCATTCATTTGTTTAATTATCATTTTATATTTTGTATAAATACCTCATTCTCCCTTCAGGTGTGACTTTTCCCAGACTGCTGGACAGTTCCTTCCAATCAGAGACTGGAAAGTCTTTTCTTGGTGACTGAGTTTTGGAACATTTATTCATAGATCATGTAAGCTTAACTGCCTGAACATTAGACATTCATTTTGTAAAAACAATATGTGTAGTAATCTAGCTGGCCACTGTGTATTTCAGATATTGGCTCTTGGGATAATATGCTTATAATGCTGTTAATTTTTAATCAGCTGCGTCCAACGTGATACCTTTTGGCCTGCTGTACATGAGACCCCTACAGTGGTGGCTCAAGACCAGGGGGTTCTCCCCGAGGGGAAACCTGCTCCACATGATCAAGGTCACGCGGCGATGCCTACGTGCCTTAGACATGTGGAGAAAACCCTGGTTCTTGTCTCAGGGCCCGGTGCTGGGAGCTCCTTGTTGCCGCATAACGCTAGTGTCTGTCCTTAGCTCTAGCTCTCTCTAGGCAGGGACTTGGATACTGGCGGCGTGGGCATCTCGTTCCCATAGCGTTTAGACGCGGCTCGAGTTCCTGAAGGGGAACCTCTCAAGGTTACGTATGTAACCCCGGTTCCCAGAGGGAACGAGACGCCGCGTCTCGAGGCCATGCTCCTGCATCCCTGCGAGAGTGCTGCTTCTCTTCCTGAAGCTGACGCCGGTTCCGACACACGTGTATTTATAGCTTCCTGGTTGGTGACGTCACCCGCCTATGACGTCTCGCTCTTCATTGGATTGATTACACATGTGATTCAGAGCGCGGTCACGCTGAAGGCGTTCCCATAGCGTTTCGACGCGGCTTGAGTTCCTGAAAGGGAACCGGGGTTACATACGTAACCTTGAGACGTTTTTGCTGGCTCTTCATCCCAGTGATTGGTAATTCTCTTAGCATAGAATGCCAAACAATTACCTCAGTTTTTTTTAAACTATAAATCTTGTTTACCTGAAATTCATACAGTGATGAAAAAGTAACAATAATATTAGCAATAGCATATCGGTTTAATGAATAATATAGTAGGCTACATATAAGTCCTTAATTTACTACTGGCTACATCTTTATCACGTGTCGGCCACGGTGGCTTCTCAATTTGCAATTCGCAACTTCATTGCTAGATGCTGCTAAAATTTACACACTGCAACTTTAAAACAACTTTAAAACTTTTCTTTTTGAAAAAGAATTCATATTATGCAATATCAATCAAACAAACAAACAAATCACTGATGTCAATGTGATGTCATATGACATCAGTTTAACGTCTAAACCATAAACACATTGACCTGCATAAACATTACACCAATTTCATCATGAGTATTAACTTCATATTTTCACTCAATTACCACTGAAAGAAACTGCTGTCCAAACTGACCTTAAAATTATGTTATACATCTTGATCAAGTCTTGACTAACATTTCACTTCAAATTGATATCACTGTGCCTGCTGGGCAAGTTTCACTGGATTTAAAAACAAAGGGCGGTGGCACATAGAAACTTAGTTTGGCGTGTCCTTCATGCACGCAACCTTAGCTTAAGAGCAAATGTAGAGCTTTAAAAGCTGACATGCAAAAGAGAAATGCAAACTCTGAAGTTTCGTTTATTAACATGTTCGTGCTGTGTGAGTCAATAAAAACTATGCTGCTGATGTTCAGAATGTTCCTCAAACAGCTATATATATATATTTTTTTTGATAGTCCACTTTAGACATTCTACTAACTATAAGTAACTTTGCATCTATGTCAACTAATTCTCATTCATTTGCAACTACATGTCTACTAACTGTCAGAGCAGACTGTTAGGTTAGGTTTAGGGTTAGTGAATAAGTTGGCATATACATTCAAAGTTTAGAAGAGTGTTAGAAGATATTAAGCAGACAGTCTACTTATACGCTAATGACTAGTTGTCATGCAGTTTCAAAGTTACTTACTGCTAGTAGAACGTCTAAAGTGGACTAATCAAAATAAAGTGTTACCATATGATACATCACATGTGTAGATGAACAAGTAATTGTACCACATATCAAAATGTTACGGCCAGTGTGTGCATGGCTAAAAGATTTACATTTATATGTAAAGCACTGCTTGTATGACCTTTCTGGGCATTTAATGTGGTAGTTGTGTTGCTGTCTATACAGGGGCAGAAAGTTCTCGGATTTAATAAAATATCTTAATTTGTGTTACGAAGATGAACAAAGGTCTTGCGGGTTTGGAACAACATGAGGGTGAGTAATTAATGACAGAATTATCATTTTTGGGTGAACTATCCCTTTAAACTAGTGCAAATATGGCAAAATAATACACATTAGGAAAAGTTGCAATACAAAATATTGCAGTAATCTCAGTGTGCAGACATCACATTTGTTTTTTGCTATAATTTGTCTTTTTTTTTTTTTTGTTCTGCACCTGAGCCCTATTTGGGTTTGTGGCATGTGCACACCTTTTTTGCATTGTTGATTTTCATTCAATGACTGATGACCACAGAAAAACAAAACCTGTTCATTAGATCCCGATCTCAGGAGAAAACTTAACTATTTTATGAGTTGTTGTTTTTCAATGACTTTGTACAGAAAAGTAAGATTTAAAAAAAAAAAAAAAAACAAGATAAAATATGTTGGTCCTCCCCAAACCTATCCATTACCTTTCCAGGTAATTGGACCGTTTTTTTTTTCTTAAGGTTTACTGTTTCATATTGTGTACATCCAGCATACAGCACAAATCTGACTTCTCATTTTTATCATTGATATATCTGAAGGGCAGAACTATCTGTTCAGATGGTGTGTTTGAAAAATCTTTTTGGAAGTTATTTTTGTCAAGTGGAAATAATTACACACATCTTCGTTACAATTGTTTTGTGTTTCATGCATTACATGAAAGCTAAATTCAGCTGTATGTGCATGTGAACATGCACCGGTCTTATTTAATGGACAGAACAAAAGAGAAGACTATAAATGCACAAGAAGCAGTTTGCAAAGAAGCAACCTTCCAGGATATGTGAATACTGTTGGTCTATTCAACAAACAAGGCACACCTTGATTTTTTGTAGGGCAGGGTCTAGAAGGACAAATACACCGCGTGAAAAGGTAACTCACAAAAGAGATTCCAAACAATAACAAGAAACAATCTGCAAAGACAGCAACCCTGCCAGATACACAAATGGTCTTTATTCTACTCAACAAACAAGGCACACCTGAATGCCGTTAGGGCAGGGTCAAGAAGGGCAAACCCAGGTAACAAAGCAAAAGAGAATGCAAACGTTAGCTTCGAAGTGCATATTTGAAGGCCGATTGCATCATGGCGATGCGACGAAGATCATGTGCACAGCTTTTTTGCATTGTTGATTTTAGTCATTGAATTATGACCACAGAAAAAACAAAACCTGTTCGTTAGATCCCGATCTCAGGAGAAACCACAACTATTTTATGAGTTGTTGTTTTTCAATGACTTTGTACAATGTGATTTGTACATAAAAGTAAGATTTTAGAAAACAAATAAACAAACAAACAAACAAAAACAAGATAAAATATGTCGGTCTGTTTTTTTGTTTTTTTTTATTTAAGGTTTACTGTTTCATATTGTGTACAGCACAAATCTGACTTCTCATTTTTATCATTGATCTATCTGAAGGGCAGAACTATCTGTTCAGATGGTGTGTTTAAAAAATCTTTTTGGAAGTTATTTTTGTCAAGTGGAAATAATTACACACATCTTCGTTACAATTGTTTTGTGTTTCATGCATTACATGAAAGCTAAATTCAGCTGTATGTGCATGTGAACATGCACCGGTCTTATTTAATGGACAGAACAAAAGAGAAGGCTATAAATGCACAAGAAGCAATTTGCAAAGAAGCAACCTTCCAGGATATGTGAATACTCTTGGTCTATTCAACAAACAAGGCACACCTGGATTAATTTAGGGCAGGGTCTAAAAGGATAAACACAAAAAGCGTGAAAAGGTAACTCACAAAAGAGATTCCAAACAATATGCTAACTCTGGAATGTTGTCTATGATGGTTCTGTGATTCTGTGGGTTCCTCCCCACCGTTCTACACTCACAATGCACTTAGCGTTTCAGGTCAGAGTACACTTACATCATTTAACAAATTTCTGAACTATGTGTTTTATTTTAGGGTTACACAAACTGTATAGTGTTGTTGTTTTTATTGTGACTTACAGCAAGACATAGAAATTGCATTTTAAAATAAAGCTGCCCAATTTTCAATAAACTTTAACTGGCAATTCATTTATTGTATAGACTGAAAAGTAATAGCAAAGGTCTTTCTGAAACAGAATCAGTAGTGTCAAAGCAACAGATCGGTTAATAATTAATAATATATATACATATACATATATATATATATATATATATATATATATATATATATATGCAGAAAGTCATTAAAATAAATAAATAAGCTCAGACACAAACAGACTGTACGGGTGAATTATTTAAACATATATATATATATATATATATAGTTCACTACAAATTAAATAAGTTAAATATTAATGGATCAATATGAATTTAAAATATTTTAGATTTAAAGATTTTAAGTTTTATCTTGAACTGTAAAAGCTATTAAATAGCCTATATTCGACCAACACATATGTGTTATTTCTGTAGTTTTGTTACTCTGAAGCATTTAATGCACAGCTTTATTTTTGACATTGGCTTGCCAGATATTTCATTTGGTTATTACGGTCAATCATAGCAATGAGTCACGATTTACTTATGTAATGTTTTACACTCACATTTGTCATTCTTGAAACGGTATACACGGACGTTTGGTCATCTTTGAGAAACAAAACTTTTCTTCAAATTGTGAATGGATATAGAAAAAATAAGCAAAAGGACACTCCTATTACGGCACAGTAAAGTTGACCGGAAATGACTGAGCTGGCTTGTGTAAAACAAGGAAGTCCGTGCATATGGTCAATTAGGAAATCCTGTGAAGGCTAGACTTAGGGCGTCCTTTGTAGGCCAAGTCAACCACATCCTTCAAAGGACCCATCTTCCGAAGGCTGCAGTCTTTGAATTGGAATGCAGCATGCTAACTCTGAAATGTCATCCATGATGGTTCTGTGATTCTGTGATTTTCTCCTCAGTTCCCTGCTGACGTGCACTCACATTAAACTTATTGTTCCAGGCTGGAGCATGCTTACATAATTTATGATGCAGCTTTTTGTTTTTAAGAAAACTATTTATCACTTTTTGGATAAAAATGTCTTTCTATTGTAAAATGCTTATATTTCTCAGGATACCATTTCGTCAGTATGCAAAACAAAAAGTTCCTAACCTCCATCATTACTTGTTTTGACAGGGAACTTACTAAGCTAGCATCTTTGGTCTGTGAAGGCAGATCAAATAATTCACACACGCAACTTCAATCTCTCTCTCTCTCTCTCTCTCTCTCTCTCTCTCTCTTAAACTGGCCATATTTGAGGAAAAAAAGTCAAGTAGCTTGCATCATGGGATATAGCTGTCAGTCATTTAACATCTCATAAATTTCATAAAACAGTTGACTAATATTAAATGATTTGCGGCAGTTTTCCCTACTGTTCACATGCCAGTGGTTACCCTGTTGAAAAAAACAGCATATGCTGGTTAGGTAGATTTTGATGGGACCAGCTTAGGACCAGAACATGAAGGACCAGCTTTTTTCAACAGGGTATACCTCTGCATGCCACTGTTGGGATGCGGGTCATAAGTTGCCGACCCCTGCAATTAGCTGCAGCATGAGAATTCACTGACACTGACAAAAAGATCAAGATAATGATTATTCAAATGTGTACTTTAAGTAAACTTTGCCATCAAGTGCTTTAGAATCAAGATTTGAACTTAACTGACCTGTCAGCAATGGGGGACGAGTCATGGAATCAGCGGTGGACAGTAACAATGTAGGTGTACGTTACTGTACTTAAATACATTTTTCAAGTATCAGTACTTTACTGGAGTAGTTTTATTTTGAGTCACTTTCACTCTACTACATTCCAAAGCATAAGATCATAAGATCATTTTTACTTCACTAAATTTCACAAAACATGTCGTTACTTAAATACCACATGCTCCGAGATGCAGAAGCTGTGTCTGATTCATGAACAAACTGATTCTTTTTAATGAACCTGTTAAATCGATTCGCAAATTGGAAATGATTCCTTCACAAATTGGAATGATCCGATTGCAACTGTTCTTGAGTCGACAACTTGCTGATTCAAATGATCCGTTTATAGTCTCCAGTGAACTGAATTCACAAGTACAGTGGGTATAGAAAGTATTCAGACCCCCTTAAATTTTTCACTCGGTTATATTGCAGCCATTTGCTAAAAATCATTTAAGTTCATTTTTTTTCCTCAATGTACACACAGCACCCCATACTGACAGAAAAACACAGAATTGTTGACATTTTTGCAGATTTATTAAAAAAGAAAAACTGAAATATCACATGGTCCTAAGTATTCAGACCCTTTGCTCAGTACTTAGTAGAAGCACCCTTTTGATCTAATACAGGCATGAGTCTTTTTGGGAAAGATGCAACAAGTTTTTCACACCTGGATTTGAGGATCCTCTGCCATTCCTCCTTGCAGATCCTCTCCAGTTCTGTCAGGTTGGATGGTAAACGTTGGTGGACAGCCATTTTAAGGTCTCTCCAGAGATGTTCAATTGGGTTTAAGTCAGGGCTCTGGCTGGGCCATTCAAGAACAGTCACGGAGTTGTTGTGAAGCCACTCCTTCGTTATTTTAGCTGTGTGCTTAGGGTCATTGTCTTGTTGGAAGGTAAACCTTCGGCCCAGTCTGAGGTCCTGAGCACTCTGGAGAAGGTTTTCGTCCAGGATATCCCTGTACTTGGCCGCATTCATCTTTCCCTCGATTGCAACCAGTTGTCCTGTCCCTGCAGCTGAAAAACACCCCCATAGCATGATGCTGCCACCACAATGCTTCACTGTTGGGACTGTATTGGACAGGTGATGAGCAGTGCCTGGTTTTCTCCACACATACCGCTTAGAATTAAGGCCAAAAAGTTCCATCTTGGTCTCATCAGACCAGAGAATCTTATTTCTCACCATCTTGGAGTCCTAAAGGTGTTTTTTAGCAAACTCCACGTGGGCTTTCATGTGTCTTGCACTGAGGAGAGGCTTCTGTCGGGCCACTCTGCCATAAAGCCCTGACTGGTGGAGGGCTGCGATGATGGTTGACTTTCTACAACTTTCTCCCATCTCCCGACTGCATCTCTGGAGCTCAGCCACAGTGATCTTTGGGTTCTTCTTTACCTCTCTCACCAAGGCTCTTCTCCCCCGATAGCTCAGTTTGGCCGGACGGCCAGCTCTAGCAAGGGTTCTGGTCGTCCCAAACGTCTTCCATTTAAGGATTATGGAGGCCACTGTGCTCTTAGGAACCTTAAGTGCAGCAGAAATTTTTTTGTAACCTTGGCCAGATCTGTGCCTTGCCACAATTCTGTCTCTGAGCTCTTCAGGCAGTTCCTTTGACCTCATGATTCTCATTTGCTCTGACATGCACTGTGAGCTGTAAGGTCTTATATTGACAGGTGTGTGGCTTTCCTAATCAAGTCCAATCAGTATAATCAAACACAGCTGGACTCAAATGAAGGTGTAGAACCATCTCAAGGATGATCAGAAGAAATGGACAGCACCTGAGTTAAATATATGAGTGTCACAGCAAGGGTCTGAATACTTAGGACAGACAGACAGGCTAAACCGACAATCTGCTAGCCGCCTTACGTCACCGAAATCAATTAATTATCAGCACATAGAGACCCTTTCACCTAGATATCATACTATAGAGACTGTGTCTGTTCCCCGAGCTATTAAATGCAAAAAACGTCCAAACCAATTTAAGAGTAACAATCTAATTGATGTTCGACAAATAAAAAAATATACATAATACAGAGAAACAAATGATAAAACTTGGCCTTTTGAATATCAGGTCCCTTTCTACAAAAGCGCTTTTTGTAAATGATGTGATCACTGATCATAACCTAGATGTGCTCTGTTTGACAGAAACCTGGCTTAAACCAGATGATTACATTATCTTAAACTCCTCATGATTACTGATATAAACATGAGCCAAGTCTAAAAGGTAAAGGGGGAGGTGTTTCTAAAATTTATAGCAATATTTTCAGTGTTTCTCAGAGAGCGGGCTTCAAGTGTAACTCGTCTGAAGTAATAGTGCTTCATATAACATTATCCAGAGAAACAAGTGTTAATGATAAATCCCCCATGACATTTTTAATTGCTGCTGTATACAGGCATGTTGTTAACATCCATGTTGATAATTAAAACGATGCACTGGGAGCAGCATTTATAGACAACTAAACTCTACTGGAGTTAGACAACATGTGTCAGGACTCACTCACTGTCAAAATCATACTCTAGGCTTAATACTGTCACATGGAATTGATGTTAATGTTGTTGAAATTCTGCAGCAAAGTGATATAATCTCAGATCATTATCTAGTCTCTTGTATACTCCAAATAATGAAAACTGTCAATTCAACTCCTTATTACAAGTATGGTAGAACCATCACTTCTACTACAAAAGATTGCTTTCTGAATAATCTTCCTGACTTATCTGAATTCCTAAGCATGTCCAATAGCTTAGAAAAACTTGATGATGTAACAGAAACTATTGACTCTCTCTTTTCTAGGACTCTAGACACGGTCGCTCCTCTGCGCCTAAGGAAGATTAAGGAAAACAGTCCGACCCCGTGGTATAACGAGCACACTCGCGCCCTACAGAGAGCAGCCCGGAAATTGGAGTGAAGCTGGAGGAAAACAAAACTAGAGGTTTTTCGTACTGCCTGGCGTGAATGTACCCTATCTTTTAGAAAAGCGTTAAAAACCGCAAGGTCTGATTATTTTTCGACTCTTTTAGAAGAAAACAAACATAACCCTAGGTATTTATTCAATACAGCGGCTAAGTTAACAAAAAATAAAGAACCAACAGGCGTTGACCGTGCCCCTCAGCATAGCAGTAATGACTTTATGAACTACTTTACTTCCAAGATCGATACTATTAGAGAGAAAATTGTTACCATGCACCCGTCAATTACAGTATTGCATCAGTGCGCTATAGATCTCCTGGGGAACAATTCCACTCATTCTCTACTATAGGAGAGGAAGAATTGTATAAACTTGTTAAATCATCTAAACCAACAACTTGTATGCTAGACCCTATTCCAGAATACTAGACCTTCTGAATATTATTAATTCATCACTGTCATTAGGATATGTCTCCAAAAGCTTCAAACTAGCTGCTATTAAGCCTCTCAACACAACTTGACCCCAACAAATTAATTAATTACATCTCGAATCTGTCAAAGATATTAGAAAAGGTAGTATCCTCACAATTATCTTCCTTCCTACAGGAAAATGATATCTGCGAGGATTTCCAGTCAGGTTTTAGACCGTACCATAGTACTGAGACTGCTCTTATTAGAGTTACAAATTATCTGCTCTTGTCATCTGATCGTGGCTGTATCTCTCTGTTAGTGCTACTGGATCTTAGTGCTGCATTCGATACTGTTGACCACAACATTCTCTAGAACAGACTTGAAAAATTATGTTGGCATTAGTGGTAGTGCATTGGCATGGTTCAAATCATACTTATCTGGCTGCCATTAATTCGTTGCAGTGAATGAAGAGGTATCATATCAGTCACAAGTGCAGTACGGAGTACCGCAAGCTCAGTACTAGGGCCATTACTTTTTATGCTTTACATGTTACCCTTAGGAGATATCATCAGGAAACATGGTGTTAGCTTTCACTGTTATGCTGATGATACTCAGCTCTATATTTCTTTGCGGCCCGGCGAAACATACCAATTTGAAAAACTAATGGATTGTGAAGTTGAGATAAAAAAAAAAAATGGATGACAAGTAATTTCTTACTGCTAAATTCTGAAAAAACAGAAGTGTTAATTATTGGACCTAAAAACCTTGCGTGTAATAACCTAAAACACTGTCTAATACTTGATGGCTGTTCTGTCAATTCTTTGTCATCACTAGGAACCTAGATGTGCTATTTGACAGCAATCTTTCCTTCGAAAACCACATCTCTAGCATTTGCAAAACTGCAAAACGTTAATTCATGCGTTTATGACCTCAAGGTTAGATTATTGTAATGCTTTACTGGGTGGTTGTTCTGCACGTTTAATAAACAAACTCCAGCTGGTCCAAAATGCAGCAGCTAGAGTTCTTACTAGAACAGAAAGTATGACCATATTAGCCCAGTTCTGTCAACACTGCACTGGCTCCCTATTAAACATTGTATAGATTTTAAAAACTTGCTAATTACTTATAAAACCCTAAAAGGGTTAGCTCCTCAGTACCTGAGCGAGCTCTTACCACATTATAGTCCCTCACATCTACTGGGTTCTCAAAACTCTGGCAATTTGATAATACTTTAATACCTAGAATATCAAAATCAACCGCGGGCGGCAGATCATTTTCTTATCTAGCGCCCAAACTCTGGAATAATCTACCCAACACTGTTCGGGAAACAGACACACTCTGTTAGTTTAAATCTAGATTAAAGACCCATCTCTTTAACCTGGCTTACACATAACACATCAAAATATTTCTATAATTCAAATCCATTAAAGGATTGTTAGGCTGCATTAATTAGGTCAACCGGAACCGGGAACACTTCCCATAACACCCGACATACTCAGTGCATCGTAAGAAGAATGGCATCTACACTAATATTAGTCTGTTTTTTTTCTTATTGCGCGGTCACCTGAACCACCAGATCCAGCCCTTATCCAAATCAGATGGTCACTGCAGTCCCCTGGATCCAGTCCGTACCCAGCCCAGATGGTGGATCAGCACCAGACGACCTCTACAGCCCTAAATGTCAGCAGAGACCACATCGACTAGATGAGCCCCAGAGTCAGATCCCCAGTGAAAACCTCGTCACCTAAACAGCTATTCTGTCACCGATGGAGTTTTGGTTCCTTGCTGCTGTCGCCTCTGGCTTGCTTAGTTGGGGACACTATTTCTTCAAACAATATCATATACTATTTGAAATGAACTGAGCTAGATGATGATATCATTGAATCTAATGATGAACTTCCTTTACCTGAAAATTGAATGTTTACTGTTGCCCTTTTGCATTATTGATGCAATATTTCCTATTTAACACTGTACAGCTGCTTTGTCACAATTGTGTATTGTTAAAAGCGCTATATTAATAATGGTGACTTGACTTGCCTTGAATGAATGACTTGAATGGCTCTACACAATCGCAGCTGAGAAATAAGGGTCTTATCTAGTGATCGGTGACTTTCAAAAAAAAAAAAAAAGAAAAAGAAAAATTCATACTTTTGAACCACAAGTGCACATTTTGCTTGTCCACAACTTTACGCATTACGCAGTCATGTAGGAAACTTCATGTGCAGCTTGTTTGTCATCTGTGCACTTAGGTTCGAGAAGGTAGGGTGAAAAACTAATTTCGTTTTCTCCTTCAACTTCACAATCGCCGACATCTTTTAAATTTCTTTTTAAAAATGTACTTGATTGACTTAAGCGAGCTCTTATCACATTAAAGTCCCTCACGTCTGCTGCGTTCTCAAAACTCTGGCAGTTTGATAATACTTAGAATATCAAAATCAAATGCGGGCGGCAGATCATTTTCTTATTTAGCGCCCAAACTCTGGAACAATCTACCTAACACTGTTCGGGAGGCAGACACACTCTGTCACTTTAAATCTAGATTAAAAACCCATCTCTTTAACCTGGCTTACACATACTGCATTAACACATTTCTATAATTCAAATCTGTTAAAGGATTGTTATGCTGCATTAATTAGAACATAATTTCTACTTCTTATTCCAAGGTCACCATAACCACCAGATCCAGTCTGTACCCAGACAATCGGTTGCCTTAATTTTTTTGAGTTCTGTTAACTTATCAGGGTTTACAGTGTATCAGACAGCCTTAACCAACAGCTTTAAAAACAAGGCTTACTGTGGAAAGTTCGTCAATTTTGAGTGCGTAAGATGTGATGAATGCTTATCTGTGAAAAAATCTAACCATGTAACGTGACTTTTTGCACTTTTTCTGTCACACACTACTTCCCTGCAGTCATTGCGTTCTTTTACTTTGACCTCTCTTGTTTTCATTCTGTCTGCTTCTGTGCTGTTGTCCAGTCAGCATTTTCACCCCAAAATGGTGGACGCGCTACTGAAGCGCCACCTAGTGGCTGTTACCAAGAAAGCATCAGAGTTTCGCCTCTTGGTATTCTGTACCCTTTGGTAGGGATCAGATGTGAGGGTAATCAATACCAGGTGCATGGTTATGGGAAATGGAGCCAATGAACACATAATGAAAATTATGTGTTATAAAAAAATCAGATTACTATTATCAGATTAAGTATTCACATCACCTTTAAAGGAGACGCCCACTTCCAGAACAACAATTCGCAAATAATTTACTCGCCCCCTTGTCATCCATGTCTTTCTGTCTTCAGTCGTTAAGAAATTATGTTTTTTGAGGAAAGCATTTCAGGATTTTTCTTCATATAATGTACTTCAATTGTGCCCCCGATTTTGAACTTCCAAAATGTAGTTTAAATGCAGCTTCAAAGGGCTCGAAATGATTCCAACCGAGGAAGAAGGTCTTATCTAGTGAAACGATTGGTCATTTTATTTTTTTTTTTTCAAAAAATAAAAATTTGTATACTTTTTAAGCACAAAAGCCTGTGTCGTGATTCGTTCAGTCGTGCATGCGCAACATCCTATTAGGTTATGTGCTGGAATTAGTTCACCTGTTTCAAGTCTTCGGGTTTTTCGAGTCATTCAGTCATCTTATGGGGCTGTCATGTGATGAATGAACGTCTCGAACCAGAAGACTCGAGAGATGAACTAATCAATTATTTTTCCAACTCACACTGCATTGGTTAAGCTTATGGGACTGTCACACAATGAACAAATGACTCAAACCCGAAAACTTGTCAGATAAGAGGTGAGGTGAGCTAATCATAGACTAAAGACCCAGGTAAACAATGAATTAATCTTTTCTGTTTCTTATAGCATTATAGTTTTGTCTTGTTTGTAGTGTGATCAATGTTTGTTTAAGCAGTAGATGTGTTAGGGAAGTAACACGTAACATTTAAATTATATTTTGCTAAAATGAACGAAATGACTCAAAAAAAGATTTGTTCATTTTGCAGAACGAGACTCAAAGATCCGAGTTATCCGAGAAGTTCATTGTCAGTGTACTCTGGCTCAAAAAAGGTAGAGTATGGTGAAAAACTCCATCTTATTTTCTCCTACAACTTCAGTATCGTGGGACACGTTGTACCTTTTGTTTGTAAACAGGGTTTGACTTACTTGCACTTTCTTAGTCTTTGCGCGTTCGCTTTGTAAACACTAGGTCTGTAGTTCCGCCTACATTCGGCGTGACCTTTCGACATGATTCAATAGTATGTAGCATCGTGAACCTGCATGCCAGAACCTGTGCTACACGAGCTTTTGTGCTTAAAGAGTATACACATTTTTATTTTGCGAAAAAAATGACCGATCGTTTCGCAAGATAAGACACTTCTTCCTCGGCTGGGATCATTTAGAGCCCACTGAAGCTGCATTTAAACTACATTTTGGAAGTTCAAAATCATGGGCACAATTGAAGTCCATTATATGAAGAAAAATCCTGATATGCTTTCCTCAAAAACCATGATTTCTTTATGACTGAAGACAGAAAGTCACGAACATCTTGGATGACAAGGGGGTGAGTAAATTATTTGTGAATTGTTGTTCTGGAAGTGGATTTCTCCTTTAAAAAAAACACATGATTCAAAAGTTTTTAAAAACAGTTGTGTCTTGTATTTAGAAGAAACTTTATCATGCCACATTCATTTCAAATCACCTCTTAAACAAATGAGAATGTCAAGATGCATGTCGGAATGGAAAGATCCTAGACTTTTAAAGTCAAACTATCCTATATTTCAGGGATAGGCATAGTTGCTATATTTTATAATTCCTAAAAATTATATTTAAAAAACTCTTTATTTTATTTTAATGTTATTATTTTTTTTTAACTTAAACTGAGTCACATAGTGGCACCAAACGGAATTGCAAAATTGCAGAATTCGTAAAAATGTATTTGTGTGACCACAACAGTTAGCTTGTAATGCAATTAATAAAATGTGCATTCTTATTATTAACAATGACATCACTCACAGAATTCTTAATATTTTTCACTAGATGAATATCACAATTATATTATAACATATTTAACATTATTTAAACTAACATTTTAGTAAAAGGTTCCACAAGCTTTAAGTGTGAAGGTGTGATTCAGTTTTTATAAGGTTAGAAATATAGACATGATACTTGTATTTTCTGAGCTAATCAAATGATATTTCTAGATTTATAATGAGGGTAAAGTGTATTATGTTATTTTCTGTTAATTTTTTAGGCAGGTCATCCTTTCTAAAGACAAAAAATAATTAAAATAATAATAACCACATTATGTAGGCTATATTACTATACTAATACAAAATATTAAAAACAGTCAATATTTTGGGTGTGCAAAGCTTTCTGTTTCATTTCATGCAGCTGTACTTCGCGCACACACAAACACATATCCTCCCACACACATATCCTGTGAGCTAAGGTATGTACCGCATCCTGTGTGAACAAGATAAAGTGCACTGATGCAGTTAGAATTAATGTCTTATAACATATTGATGAGCAACTTGAAGAGGAAAACAGCGCTTTATATTGCAGTCTCAAGATACAACTGACACCTGAGATCCTTGAGATACACTTACACAGACAAAGGACAGGGTAAGCTTATATGTAATTGTGTATTCTGGTCCATGGAATTCTCAGTTTATATACTGGTGGTGGTGGGGAGGATGAAGCGGAACATCAGCGTTATAAACTGCAATCATAGAAGAGAAAAGTCAGTACATATATACTACAAGCTTCAAGCTGTGATTAGCCAGAACTAATAGTTAAGCACAAATGACTCTTCCTGGTAAAACCTTTGATGACACTTTCATTTTTTTGATGAATAAAACAAACTCACCTGTATCTTGGATGGTCTGAGGGTGAGTACATTTTTAGCAATTTTTTTGGGTGAACTATTCCTTAAATGTATTATTTATACACAGAAATAAAAGGAAATCTTGGAGCTGCACAAAAAAACAAACAAACAAACAAACATTTTTATGCAGTTTAAATGCAGCTTCAAAGGGCTCTGAATGATCCCAGCTGAGGAAGAAAGGCCTTATATATTTTCTAAAAAAAAAAAATAAAATAACTAAAAAAACCCTACAATTTTTTAAACTCAAATGCTCATCTTGTCTAGCTCTTTGTGAACTCGGGTGGGTATTCCGGGTCAATACAGTTAGAGTATGCTGAAAAACCCCTCATTTCATTTTCTCCTCCAACTTCAAACTTGTTCTACATCGCTATATCGACCCAGTGTTTACAAAATGAACGTGCCAGGAGGGTCAAACACCCTTTAAAAAAAAAGGCAAAACAGCAATGTAGGATGATTTTGAAGTTGGAGGCACCATAGAAATCCACTATATGTCGAACATTCCTGAAATTGTTTGATTTAATCGTGTTGTATGTATCTGAACTAATTACATGGATCATGAAGTCAATGAAGCTAGCACCCTAAGCATGAATGCTACACTTTTGCACAGTGGTAACCTTAAAACTTTTTCTAATCTCCAAACCTTTTCTAAATCTCAAAAATAATTCACCATTACATGTATAAGAACTCTGTACATGAACATGTAATTTTCTTTCATTAAAATCTTAAAATTACATTTTTTGTCAACATATTTCCCTCTTAATGTGACCTCATGGGACCTCTGGGAACTAAACATCTTCTTTTCAGTAGTCCCAACACAAAATGATTAAACTCAATTAATTTTTATCCCAGAGGAGCAGTGAAACAAAAAACAATCTCTGTATGCCAAAAGACATAAATGATGCCCCTTAATTTGAATGTTATTATAAAGTGTTACAGTTTTCTCTGACATGCTGTGACTGACAATAGAACCATAAAATACACCAAAATGCAACATCACCAAAGGATCAGTTTTATCTGTGCACTGTAATCAAAATCTTAAGAATCCATACAACCAAATCCGAGCCATTATTCAGTCTGTCATGTTTTTCTTCATACTGTACAGAAGTAGTTATTGTTAGGTTTAGATGTAGGAGTGGGATTAGTGACTATAAAAATATCTTTTTAATGCTATATTGCTATTAAAATGATCATTTCCCTGCATATCATATTCGGTCAATTGCATTTTATATCTTTATATTCACTATAAAATGGTAGGTTTAGGTTTGGGGCTAGGTTAAGGGGTCTGAAAAATCTAAATCGCTTATCAATAAAATTATAAAATAGCATACATGATACAAATATATTAATGATATAAAAGATTCATAAATATTTGATATTTTTTAGCTAAGAATACATAGCCATTTTTATGTTTTAAACATTAAAATATATCCAGATTGTATGTTTCATTATCAGTAAAAACTTACAAAAATGTATGTCTTGTGCTTCTAAAAGTACTAAACAATAAGACCAGGCAGAAATAAAGATGACTTGACTGGTGACTTGGTGGTTTCTCATTTTAATTTTTATAAAGAAATACCATATGCAGTATCTGCTGATTTGCGACACTATTTCTATACATATCTTTGAGGACATCATAATTAGTGAAACTGTACATTTCTTAACTTGTGCTTTAACTCACTGTGTTTTTTTTTTTTCTTGCTTACTGTTCTTGTTTTTCTTGTTTACGGTTTTATAGATCACCATTTCTGGAACACCAAAAGAAGAGATGGAAGCACTTCACGGTATGAAGTAGAATACACCTCCACTGCTTACTGTACCAATCTAGAACTTGCTCTAATTGTGAAACAATTAACTTTGTTATAATCAAAACAAAAAGTTCTTAAAAGATTGGTAAGAAAAAATGTATCATCTTTTATAATAAGGTCTTTTCCCTCCAGGAATTCCCATCAACCCTATAATGGCTAGCCAAGGTGTAAAAATTAAAGATCATTGTACAGTCTGTGATTAAGGACAAATAATGAGTGAAATTAATTCTCTGATAGGTACTAAAAGAAAACGAGATCGCGAATCATCTGACTCGACTGTAGAGTCACCACTGACAACAGGTAAGTAAAATATAAATCTGTCCACCTCTAATCTGCACTAGTAACTAACCAATTAGGCTGCATTTACACTTGGCATGAACATGCAACCTGTTTCCGGATGTTGTCCACATACACATTGAAAAAACACGTGTAAACGTGCTTCTGATCGGAATGTTATCTGATCAGCGTGTTCCTGAGGCCCAGATCTGACTCACTACTACGTGGAATGATGGCACTTTGGGGGTCTGCTCCTGCTTGCCAGATTTTAACCACAAGCAAGCCAAAGGAAGGCCCAACGTCAGTCATGAATAAACCAAATAAAGAAAAATTAGATTTTAATTCTGGCCCAGATGCAACACATTCCTCTGGCCCACATATTGCATAGAATAATGGCATTTGGGCAGTCCAGTCCAGTCCTGTTTGCCAGATTTGGTCCTTAAATAAGCCTTAGCATTGGTTGGCATGTAAGCCAACCAAATAAACCAAAACTGGTCCTAATGTGGGCCACAGTTGATTTGTATTCTATGGTATATATATACACACAGGTGCTTGTCATATAATTAGAATATCTTCAAAAAGTTGATTTCACTAATTCCATTCTTGAAGTGAAACTTGTATAATGTATACATTCATTCCACACAGACTGATATATTTCAAGTGTTTATTTCTTTTAGTTTTGATGATTATAACTGACAACTAATGAAAACCCCAAAGTCAGTATCTCAGAAAATTAGAATATTACTTAAGACCAATACAAAGAAAGGATTTTTAGAAATCTTGGCCAACTGAAAAGTGTGAACATGAAGTATGAGCATGTACAGCACTCAATACTTAGTTGGGAGTCCTTTTGCCTGAATTACTGCAGCAATGCGGCGTGGCATGGAGTCGATCAGTCTGTGGCACTGCTCAGGTGTTATGAGAGCCCAGGTTGCTCTGATAGTGGCCTTCAGCTCTTCTGCATTGTTGGGTCTGGCATATCGCATCTTCCTCTTCACAATACCCCATAGGTTTTCTATGGGGTTAAGGTCAGGCGAGTTTGCTGGTCAATTAAGAACAGGGATACCATGATCCTTAAACCAGGTACTGGTAGCTTTGGCACTGCGTGCAGGTGCCAAGTCCTGTTGGAAAATGAAATCTGCATCTCCATAAAGTTGGTCCGCAGCATGAAGCATGAAGTGCTGTAAAAACGTCCTGGTATACAGCTGCGTTGATCTTGGACCTCAGAAAACACAGTGGACCAACACCAGCAGATGACATGGCACCCCAAACCATCACTGACTGTGAAAACTTTACACTGGACCTCAAGCAACGTGGATTCTGTACCTCTCCTCTCTTCCTCCAGACTCTGGGACCCTGAATTCCAAAGGAAATGCAAAATTTACTTTCATCAGAGAACATAACTTTGGACCACTCTCCCCCACATTTTTGAATCGGTTTTGTTTCACAATTCTCTCCAGGGTGCGGTTATCCCTATTGCTTGTACACTTTTTTCTACCACATCTTTTCCTTCCCTTCGCCTCTCTATTAATGTGCTTAGACACAGAGCTCTGTGAACAGCCAGCCTCTTTTGCAATGACCTTTTGTGTCCTGCCCTCCTTGTGCAAGGTGTCAATGGTCATCTTTTGGACAACTGTCAAATCAGCAGTCTTCACCATGATTGTGTAGCCTGCAGAACTAGACTGAGAGACCATTTAAAGGCCTTTGCAGGTGTTTTGAGTTAATTAGCTGATTAGAGTGTGGCACCAGGTGTCTTCAATACTGAACCTTTTCACAATATTCTAATTTTCTGAGATACTGAATTTGGGGTTTTCATTAGTTGTCAGTTATAATCATCAAAATTAAAAGAAATAAACACTTGAAATATAACAGTCTGTGTGGAATGAATGTATGCATTATACAAGTTTCACTTCTTGAATGGAATTAGTGAAATAAATCAACTTTTTGAAGATATTCTAATTATATGACCAGCACCTGTATATATATATATCATCTGAATGTATTTTGCTTGAAAATGTATTTTTTGTCCAAAATGTTGTATTTCAGATGAAACCTATCTGCATTCAAGTGTTGATAAAACATGAACACGTGAAGATGGAATAAAATAGTTTTTTCATTTAAAGGCAGAGGCTCAGATCTTTATTTTGATATATAATATGTTCATATATTCATAGCATAAAAGATTCTGAGGGCCATCAAATATAGGTGAAAATCACCAAAAATGCTGGCAGTGGCTGGCAACTTCTTTAAAAACGCTGGCGGGGAAAGAGTTAACTGTGTTGGATCCTACTAAAAGTAGCCAAATTCTATTAGGCCATATTTACAACTTCCATTTCAATTAGCCAGTGTCAAATGCTACATCCAAACCAGAAGTGGCCCTCATCTGTTTTATAATACATGGGGCATATTTGCCATGTCAAATGTGGGACAAGTTAGACTTACACACTGATTAGCCAATGCTGATCAAATATTTGCCAAAAGTGGCCCAAATTTTTTATTTATTATATGGGCAATATTTGTCATTTTATATTCAGGCCACTTTAGGCTCACAGCCACATTAGCGAGTGCTTACTGTGCCCTTTCTTTGCCGAAACTGTCCCAGATACGTTTTAGGATAACTGGGCCACATTTGTGGCATCATATGGGGGCCACTTTAGGCTCACAACCACATTAGCCAGCGCTTACTGTGCCATATCTTTGCCAAAATTAGCCCAGATACATTTTAATATTCAATAAGGGAAAAAAAATTATTTGATCCCCTACTGATGTTGTATGCTTGCCCACTGACAAAGAAATGATCAGTCTATAATTTTAATGGTGGGTTTATTTAAACAGAGAGAGACAGAATAACAACAAAAAAAAAATCATAAGAAACATGCCTGTGTCACCCCCATTGTAATTCTCTTCTTTGTTGTACACAGATATGATCATGGAGAATGCAAGACAAATTCTGAAAAGAGTCACTAACTCAGATCAAATCGATAAAGGCAGCAGGAAGAAGGCAACCATAGGGATTTTTGGAAAATCAGGAGAAGGAAAGAGCTCCCTTTTAAGTGCAATCTTGGGGAAACAGTATCTCTTACCGTCTGGTTGTTTTGGTGCCTGTACTGCTGTTATTACTCAGGTGGAAGCCAATCTGACTGACTCCAACTACACAGCAGAGATTGAATTCATCTCTAAAGAGGTTTCCTAATTCATCCTACCATGCCTTTAATGAGAGGTCTTTATAAATATGTTAATAAATCAGACTGAACGGAACAGAACCAAGCCTTATTTTTCTCTGCACTGTGTTTTGTGTACCTTTGCAGGAGTGGACGAAAGAGCTTAAAGATCTTTACAGAGATGTAAAAGATAAAAATGAGGACACAAACAAGGACATTACTGAAATTGCTGAAGAAAAGATCACTGCGCTGTATGGAGATGATGCAGAACAGAAAACATTAGAAGAGCTCCAGAATGATGAAAAATCTGCTGAGATGTTGTCTAGCAGAAAGAAAATAATCTCAAACAGTGATGTAAGTTTTAGAAGACTGTTTAATATTTAACATATTAAATATATATAATGCATTGTTAATTTGCTTTTCAGCAAAGTAAAAACAAAGCAATTTCTTATCTCAAAAGGTCTCTAAATTTGCCAACGATGTTGCACCTTACACACAACACAGTGAGACAAGTCCCGGTGGCTGGTACTGGCCACTTGTGAAAAGTGTGACGATCAAGATACCAGACTGTCCCGAACTCCTGGAACACATTGTACTTATTGATCTTCCTGGGACTGGAGACTGCAACAAGACTAGAGATGACCTGTGGAAATCTGTAAATATATTCCTACACTGTTTTTAAAGGAACATTTTGCCATATAGATTGTGAAACCACACAATAAATTTGTTTCACTATGAACCATAACTGTGTCATATTTTCAATCATGTAGAAACTCAGAGAGTGCTCTTCTGTGTGGATTGTAAGTAATATCAATCGAGCAATCACTGACAAAGAACCCTGGGGGATATTAAAGCACTGCATTGAAGAACTGGGACCAGGAGGAAAATGCAAAAGCATCAACTTCATCTGTACAAAGACTGATGATATCAATCAGGGAGCTTATATGAGGTATTTTGTGAATATTACTATTGAATATTAGTATTCTGTGGATATGAAGGGCTGGGAGGTGGTCTAATTCTGAATTTAATTGTAGTGAACTAGTAAGCATGCAACACTTCACAACTTTTTAATATTCTTTTTTAGATGTACACGGCTTCCAAATCAAATCACAGATGACAAGGTTTGGAAAATGTAGAAGCAATGTACTAGCAGTGTTTCTGTAGTATGTGCATACATAAGTTTGTTTTCTTTTGCTTTGTTTTGAATTATTCTTTAGGATCAGAAAAAAACATGCATACTTCATAGAAATGAACAAGCTAAGACAAAGGTTAAAGGAAAATTCGAAAAATCTGAAATCAAGGTATTAATTCTTGCCTCATTTTTTTGTTGCTGTTACTTTTAAAACACTCTATTGATGTATGCTTTTCTTTTTTTCTTTTTAGAAACTATTCAACACTGACAATCAGTTTCAAGTGTTTACTGTGAGTTCCAGTGCATTCTTTGACCACAATTTAAATCTGGAATCAAGTGAAACAGGTAAACTATCCTCTGCCTATTGCTTCCACTTGACCACTTTATAGTATTCATTTAATGTTTTTTTTTTTTTTTTGGTAGAAATCCCAAAGGTGCAGAATGATCTGAGGAATCTTAACAAAAGCATTAACAGAGAATTGACCAGAGATTATGTCAATAAAGCAAAGGGAGAATTGCTCTTAAGACAAAGTGGCCGTCTGGAAAAAGACAAGAAAACGGTATGAGTCAGAATTAGAATTACTAGAATTAGTGAATCTTCAGAATGCTGCCATTGTGTATTATTCTGAAATTCACTACTGTTGTTCGAATGTGTTTTAGATTGAAATGAAAGTCAATGAATTTGAGAAGAACTTAACGAAGGCACTACAAGAACTAGACAAATATTTTGACAGCATTTATGATGATCTGGAGCAGGATCTCTCAAAGGGAGTGGAAGAGTCAGTGAAATCATGTGTTGATTCCACAAAGAAATTGGTACAGGTGAGTGTGATCCAAATAGTTTGCATAATCACCATTTTCTTGTCCTTTTATTAGTGTTTTTTTTTTTTTAAATCAGGATAAAGATGGAAGGGGGTTCCATAAAATCCTTGCAGCACTGTGCAAGAACCACGGATCCTATTGGTCAAAAAATCGGGATAAATATCTAGACTTGAACAAGACATTGGCCAAAAATTTGCATGCGAACATTATTGATGATTTCTATCAGATTTTTCCGTAAGTTCTGTTTAATTTCTAGTCTCCCTTTATGCAGTTTAGAATAAAATGCAACAAACTATGTACAATGCTTGTTGTTGATTTTTAGATCATGATCAAGTTAAGTTTTTATGGTTAAATACTTTTAATTAATGTTGTTAATAATTATATTGTATTATATCACATTTTGTTTATAAACTATTAACATTAAAAATTGGAGCACAAGTTTTAAATGTGGACCGACTGTAGATTGCATGGACAGCAGTAAACTAGCAATTAAGACAGATTCAGATTGGATTTAGTTTTGTTGTGGCAGATAATTTGTGCTCAAATGTTTTGTCAAAGTTTGTTGCACATGACATCCATGCAGGACCCAAAAAATGAGTAGGTTTACTGTGAGTATTGTTTTTTATTCTATGGGTCGTTTAGGTCAGCCGCATAAACTCTGTAAATGAAACAATTTCACAATTTCCTTCCAGTAATTCTCAGATTATATATTAAGGATTACAACTACTGTATATTCTGTAAAAGGTTTTTAAAATAAATTCTAAAAGGATTTTTTTTTTTATTTTATTTTATTTTATTTTTTTTTCTTTGGTGGCTGCAGTGTGACTGGAAAAACAGGGAAATCAGTGCAGGAACAGATTGATAAGTTCAGTATCATCCAGAGTGGCTCCGCTTACCCCAGCTCAGACATACTTCACTACATTCAGAACTTCATCAAAATTGAGGTGAGTTCAGATGTCCTCTTGGGGACACTAATGGCTTGCACTCTGGCTCTGGTCCTCTATGTCTGTCTTTACTTTTGTTGAGGTTTATGTGAATTCCTTATAATTAGGTAGGCTATTTTTATAAACCAGTAATGACTAAAATACACAAAACAAACTTTTAATGCAGGACTGAAGTAAGCAGGGATTTAATGTTTTGATTTTTCATACCTTTTTTCATGTTTTTCCCTTTTGAAAGGAAACCAAACTGAAGACAGCGATCAACAGAGATATTGTTGAGAGGAAGAAGGAAATCTTCAGGTCAATAGAAACAACGATTGAAACTCAAATGGGTTCTTGCTATCAGCGTAAGCTAGCTTTAAGAGTTACAATGAATCAACAATTATTTAAATGTAAATTATTTAATGCATTAAAGAAAGCACCTTTCATTACTAAAAAGACACCTAACAAAAGTACACAAAGTCACAAATGTCACAAAGTACATTTAAATAACTGAAAAACACATCCAAGAATTGATTTATTTTCTTGTTCTGATCTGTCTCTATGAGAAAGAAAATGCATACTGGGTGTTGTTTATTTTAGAAGCTGCAGCTATGAAAGGAACAGGATCCTTGAAGAGAATGCAAGACCTGTTAATATCCACAGTTGATGAGAAAAAACAAGACATGTTCAACAAAGCAAAAATAAAAATGCTAGAAGATTTGGATAGCTTACAGGTACTGATCTCATATTTATTAAGATGATCATGTATTCAGCTGTACAATGACTAAAGTCAAATGGAATCTTTTTATTCTTTATGAAGCTGGACATAAAAAGTGTTCTTAAACATGAACTACGGGAAGCAATAAAACGCTCACAATCACAAACCAGGACACGGGAGGGTAAGGATGTCATCCTACTACACCACAGAAACATGGGTTTAAACATAAACATGGTCTTTTGTGATGTGAAGTATGACTAAGACGAGGTATGATCTCAGTTGTTGCCTCATGTCATATCTTGTAACATATCTTTTCTAGATTTCTCCAGAGAAATTGAAGAGCTTGAGAGACTTCTACTGCAACTGTCTGACTGATGCTCATCAAGCATAGAAACGTCTCGGGTTACGCATGTAACCAGTTCCCCCAAGAGGGAACGAGATGCTGTGTCTCCTAGAGAACACATTAGGGAATGCTGCAAGCATGACCGGTGTCTAAAGAACGTTTGAAACAACGTCAATGCTATTGGTCAACGTGGCTTGTGATGTGCTAAATTTGTCACCAACTTATTTGTCTGAAGGTGATGTAAACAGGCAGGCCGTAGGCATGGCGATGTAGCGTGAAGTCCCCTAGAAGGGGAACATCTCGGGTTACGCATGTAACCATAGTTCTTTGAGAGGGAACGAGATGCTGCGTCCCCTTGCCATGCCTTTGGCCTCTCTGTTCATGAGGGGAACCCAACCTAGTTATAGAATCCGGGCTAGATCATTGCTGCAATCAGACTGCTATATTCCAGAGCATAGTAAGTTTGAACTGGAGCATAACCATCCACAGACAGCTACACTCTGAGCAGGGGCTGCTCACTTAAAGTCTTGAAGAGGGGGAACAGTCTACTCAGCCCAAACTTGATAAGTGGATTCAGATGGACTTCCCAGTTAAAAATACCCAGAAGCCTGGGGAGGCAACCCACTCCTAAACCCATCTGCCTTAACACAGGAAGGAACATTCCTCGTAGCCACTCTAGGTGCTGAGTATTTAAATATATTCACGCCCCTGCGCGACTCTCCACACAATAACATGAATATTAGAAAGGCATGGCCAAGCTGAAAATAGCTCAACCTGTGATCTTGCAAGATCAGGGCTGAAACGACTTTTCTCAAGAAGACGGACAAACGTGAATGGAGCTTTCTCAGTGAAAACACTCACAATAAGTGCATTGAGAGCCCTTAAGCACCGACTGCACAAGCTCCAGACCAAGACACATGGTGCACAGATACACTGCTTACCTGCCATGGTCTCTCACATAGACTTCAAACAGATGGCTCCTGAAGATAACAAAAGTTGTTGACCTATTCAGCAGATGCCCTTTTATTTTTTTTTCGGACATCCATGATGTCACGGGCCACGGGCCACGCATTTTGCACATGCTTCAGACACCGGTCATTCTGGCAGCATTCCCCAATGTGTCCCCTAGGGGACACGGCATGAAGTTCCCTACAATGGGAACAGCACCGGTCACAAAAGAATCATCACAATTGTGCAACGTGACAAATTTTCAGTCAATGTGTTTTTAAGTTTTACAACAGATATTTTTTTTACTCAAATGTATTTGTGTTATATTTTATCTGAAGTTGTTTATTTTCATAACATTTTTTAACTTTGGGTTTTAATTTAGGGTTGAATGATACCAAAACTGTATTGATTTGATGTTTTTATTACTGCTTTATAGCAAGTAAGACATGAAAATTACATGTACATCTACAAATGCAGAGTGACAGTCAAGACAGGCTGTAAAGATATTTGTAATTTCTTGATGTATGTACAATGTTAGAAAAGCTTTAAGCATAAAAATAAGAATAAAGATATTATTTTCCTTCCTATTTTGACATAAATCTAAGTGAAGGGACTTCACCAGGGGAGCTTTGGGGGGATCCCGTCAAGCAGCAGCGCTTTTGCGGGGAGTGCACTGCACTCGCCCTCTCCACTTGGGGAACCTCCATAAGTCCCCTTGCTGGACCCCCATCGAGGGTGGTGAAGGAGGTGGAGTTGGTATAATGTGTTCAGTTGAGGTGAGCTTCATGTAAAAGCACACGACTCATGAGCAAAGTGCAAAGCAAGCAAAACATGAACCATCAACGAGTGCTGCATCAGTGTGAGCATAGCCCAACACTGAACACAACGATCGTGTCAATCGTTTGGGGAGGTAAGCCGCGCCAGCTCTTTTAGAGAAATTACTCTTTTAGGAGGAAGATTGCTCTTCAAGATCGCCGCTGAAGCACCCATGGGGAACTCTCACAACACTTATCTGTGTTTGAGAAGGGAGAGGCTGCTGCTTGTGCCATAGATCCAATGACGAGGAGGTGAATGGTGCAGCTTCTCACTGAGAGACGCTGCATTCAGCTCTGAAGAAGAGAACTAGTGAGCAGATGCCACGCTGGCCTATTTATACCCGGATGCCCGGGGCATGGCCAGCTATACAAATTCGGCACACCCAATTTCACTGGCCTTTTCTCAAAGTTGTCAGAGGGTTTGGGCTCCCAAGAGCGACCCCTAGTGTCGTACACTCGACACAATGTCGGAGTGAACAACAAACAGGGAACTGTATTTATATATTATATAAATATTTATATTTAGAATTGTCTATGCTAATTATAGTTTGGGAGTTGAATTCTTGTACCTGTTACCTTCTCAGCTTGAAAAATAATAGCCGAGTCAGAAATTAGACACAAGGTAACCTTAACAGGAAAATGATCATCTTGTCTCAAATTCTGAGTGAGTAATTCCATCAGGTTATTTTACAAAAGATCAGTGACATGAAAACTTGCTTTTTAGTTTTATGTACTTGTCATTGCTCAAGCACTTTGGTCAATGCTACTAGCTATTTTTAGAGTTTAACAATTGAACTGCTATTTTATCACTAGTTTTTGCAAAATTATTTTGAAAGATTTTGCTTCAACATCAATAGGGTGCATACAGGAGCATCTAGTTGCTGTGATGATATAAGAACACATCTAATTTCTGGAACTATTCAGAGTCTGAGACTTATTTTAAAGATGTAAGTTGGATTAAAAGTTATGCAGAGGAAATGCAGCAGTGAACAATTTTATACAATTTGTTAAGTTCAGGGTTAGTGACTGGACTCCTGAGGCTGGCATACATGTTAACCCAAGAATGGGAAAAATTTAGAATAAAATATGACTATGGGGTATCATTCATAGTGGGTTCCGCAACCCACTAAGACTCATGGTTAAGGTATAACCATGAGTTGGGATTTTTCCAGGTATGTAACTGGAAAAGCTACAATCTATTTGAAGTTCTGTATTAACAGGTAGCTACATTTGATTATCATGGTCTTTTAACATCTGAATGGGACCCATGGTTCGGATCAACAATGGGACCACTTAAAAATAATTTAAAATGGCGCTTATCATACTAGATTGAGACGATTAGCCACAATGTGCCAATTCAATGACACTGACAGATCAAGATGATGATTATTCAAATCTGTACTTCAAGTAAAATTTGCCATCAAGCACTTCAGAATCCAGATTTAAACTTGACCGACCTGTCAGCGATGGGACGAGCCATGGAGGTGGCAGAGATGCAAGCTGCAGGTATGGAACAAAAACAAAACTGTAATTCTAATTTCCAAGATGTAACGGCTGTGTCCAGTATGAATAATCATGTCAAGAAAAATTTTACTGTGCTGGAGTTTTACCACATCCTCAAGAGAGATAATGCCCAGCAAAAGGGAAAATAATGGCACGCATGTGGAAACAAAGGGCATTTTGCTAAGGTGTTGCAATTCAAAAGCCAAAAGTGGTGATAAAAGTGGTGATAAAAGCATCAACAGCTCCTACAGCGTTTGTTTTCCTTATGCAATGATGTCACAACGTGGCCCATTAGAATTTCAATAATAGAAATCTCGCCTATGGAAATTCGAATGGTTGGGGGTGGGTAGGGACGAGGTGGGGGATTAGCCTATGTACTATAACTAAATAAATGAGCACGATAATATCATGTATCGGCGATCTCGTAGGCTGAGGATAGGACACGGCACTACTGTAGTTTATTTTTTTACTCACCCTCCATGCGTCCTGGGTGTATATGACTTCCTTCTTTCAGATGAATGCAATCAGAGCTATTTTAAAAATAATCCTGGCACTCCCAAGCTTTAGAACAGCATAGATGGGTGTTTCTCTTCTTCACTCCAAAACAAGTCAATAAAGTCCATCCATCCATAATAAAAAGTGCCTCACACAGCTCCAGGGGGTCTCCAGTAGTGAACTGATGCGTTTTTGTAAGAAAAATATCCATATTTAAAATGTAACATTCACTAAACTATCTTGCGCTAACTGCTTTGACAAGGGACGTGGCAGTACTGAAACACCACCAATCGCAACTCAGTGGGACAGCTAATCATAACCAATCATAACACATTTCCTTTTTTTGGAAGGTGGGCCTTCATTAAACCCGGAACTAATTGAGCCATTTGTGCCAGGCTGGGGAGAAAGGTAAATAATGCGTTTTTCGAACCACCAGGCATGAGAGCATATTCTAGTACACACCCAAAACAAAATCAAGACTTTGAAAAAGAACATAATAGAACCCCTTTGTGTCAACATTCTACATGAAAATACATTTAAGACTTTGTGGAATCCACTTGTCCTGCGTAAAGTGGATGTTACTATTTTTTTGCATTTGTTTCCCAGACTTCTCTGTCTGTCACTGGAAAATTTATAGACGAAGTAACGATTTCTCACAACAATGTTTTATGTTCTCAAGGGAGGAAGTACCACATTACTTAATTATGATACCGCTTAGCAGTTAGGTCTTATCAGTGTAAGTTAAGTTAAAATAAGCAGTAAACTGAGTGCAATCCAAAAAAAGAATAAAATGCACTGTTCCAATCAAGTCTTGATTGGATTTATAATAAGAAAATTATAATTATTACACAAACTTACTGTTGTGGTCCAAATACATTTTTACAGTTGTAGTTTTGCAATTCTGTTTGGTGTCGTTTGGTGTAATTGGAGTAATTACTTTAAAAGTCTCTATTCATTCAGGAATGCATGTTGACATTCTCACTTGTTAAAAAAGCGATTTAATATAATTTTTTGTTTTCTGTATGTTTCTTTTATTTGCACTATAGTTATTATCCTTATGTCAGACCAAATAAGGTAAAGAAATGTATACTTCTGCTAAAGAACACTGTTTTCCTGTTGATTATACTGTAAAAGCACTGAGAGGCTGCAAAAGTCTTAGAAAAAGCATATCAACCTTAAAAGGAGACATATGTTGAGCATGCATTATGATTGGATGAGACACAAACATCCTGGTTTGATTAGGATATAAAAACTGAGCCCAAGTGTTCCTGTTTGTCACACACTCTGCAATCATTCAGTTTTGTAATGGTTTTACACATGTTTTCAGCCATTTAAATTTTGGATGGGAATGAAAATGAGGCTGTAGTGTGTTCAGTGGATTTTAATGCTGTTTAACAGCATAGTAATTGTTCAGTTGATGAAATACCTTTCCAAAAACTTTCAACAGAAAAAACATAAAACATTGAAGTTGTGAAAATGACATGATCCTGAACCTTTACAAAGTGCATGCCATTGTAAAGACTATAACTTTATCCCACATATCTCGTTTTCATCTGCATTCATTTCAATAAGCTTGACTTGATTAACTTGATTAAGGTCTATAAAAGGGCTGTAGAAGGGAAGACACAAACAATATGGAAATGCTTGTGTTTCCTGATGCTTGCATTTTTGTCTACAACGTGTTAAGAAAAATAAAACATTCTCATCACAACAACTTAATAAGGGTCAACATTTTAGTTAAAGTTTAGAAGGAAAATCAATGAAGTGCGAGAAATTCTGGGGGCTGTAAATGTCACAGTTTGAGTAATGTGCACACACACATCCTGTAAGCTGGCATATATACCACATCCTATGTAAACAATATAAAGTGCATTGACGCAGATAAATAACATGCATTAATAGAAATAAATGTGTAAGATAAGGGTAAATGTGTACACTTACATTTACACTTAATGTGTAAGAAAAGGGCTTTTGTAGCTCTTTGGGGTTTTTAATCTGAGAAAGAAAAGCACACAGACATCTTGACTAGCAGCATGAAGAGGATCATAGTGTCAAGGCACATCCTCAGTTTGCATTGCGTATGCAGTCCATTTGCGGTTTGTATGTGGTATAGAAGCACCACAGACTCATTGTGCTTTCAGACAGGATGTGTTTGCAGTCTGCTCTGCTGAACTGTGGCTGTTTACCACAAACGAAACATTTATCCATTATTTTGATTTTAAATCCAAACTCTGTTACTGAAAATGCTTATTTAGCATTGTGATTCTCTCTTTACACAGCAGAGTAATACAATCTTTTTGTATTTATGTTTAAATGCAATATATTTAAGCAACATATTATTCAATGCGTTTTACTTTGGCACTTGCTAAACATAGCCTATAGTCTACCTTTCTTACATTAAAAGGTAGTAAGCCAAACGTTATAAATTAAAACATACTGTACCGTTGACAGAAACACTTGTTCTACTCGGGGTGGAAACGATCACTGCACTGCTCCAGATGCACCACTACTGGAACCCACTGCTGGACCGCAGTCGCGTGCAACTGTGGGCAAGGGAAAAAAAAAACACACCGCATACGCACTGCAAACTATGTATGTGTGAACATGCCGTAACGCTCATAAAGGAACTGTATGATTAGTAAACATGTATAAACAAATGATGAATAGCTTTAGATCTGGTGCTGCAAAAACCATATTGTAATTGTTAGAATTGCCAAGGAGCAGCAATCTCCACGTAAAAATGATCCTGCAGACCAAACTGTAAGTCATAGAGACTTGGAGGGATGGTAGTACACAGCGCCTACAACGTCACCAAGGCTCACCCCAAATGGCCTGATAGGAAAGCTACAGCGATCAAAAGTACAAAATCGCTCATAACTCCTAAACCGTCAGTGGCAGGCTCAAGAGTCTTTTGTCATTGGAATCCTTTTGGTGAAATTTTGGGGTATTTTGGATTTTTTGAAAAACCTACTTATGCGAACTAGTCCTAGGTTCAGGGGTGGATCTAGAAAATAATTTTTAGGGTGGCAAAGGGGTGGCATGGGGTCTACGAGGGGTGGCAACACCAAAGCAAGCCCCCATGCATAGTTTTAGGGGATTTATAGTCTGACATACAGTACACAGCTGTGTTCACAAATATTGCATTACCGTAAGGTAATCATCTATACTGTTTAACACGAAAAATAAATAACATTTCAATATCCATCATGGCACCATACACAAGTCAATACACAACATAAAAAACTTCAACAGGTTATAAATATTTCTGAGCTTCTATCACTAAAGAAGACATGCCGTTCTATTCAAATTATAATTAGATATAATTAGATAATACTTAGATGGTATAAATCACCTTTTACTGCAAGTTTAAGAGCAACAAAAACATTTGAATTTCCTAACATTACAAAGAAATACACTAATATCAAAGCACTGAAATCAGTTTTGAAAACAATGTTTGATTTTGTTAATAACAGAGGTGGGAATGTCTGTAATCACCCACAACACACTATCAACCATATGCTCTAGCAACTGGATAGCAAGAGCCTAGCAACTACCCGGAATATCCTAGCAACCAACTAGCAACTAGCAAACATCTAGAACATCTGACCAAACTATTTATGTTTTTAAACAAGACTTTAAGACAAGCCAGCATAAATTTGTCTTTCAAACTTTTCAATCTAGAATATCACAGGTGTTTTTAAATGCGTACACACAATGTAAGACTTTGTGAACACTCATGAGATCAATAACACTATTACAAAAAACAGATACAGATGTATAAATCTGCAATTACTTTTGGGAAAAAAATTATTTTCATTTTAGCACTGTAAAGTAATCTTGCAGCAGACAAAAAGCACTAAAATGTTCAAATACCAAAGAATTGTATATGAACTTGGTATGCCACAATACACAATACAGTCCAGAAAATAATAATAATAATAATAATAATAATAATAATAATAATAATAATAATTATTATTATTATTATTATTATTATTATTTAGCATGCTCTGCACATTTGGTCAAATTTCATTACAGTATACAGCACTATAGTAGTTTCTTGGTCTATCTCTAGTCATCTCTCAGTTCTGCAAAAATGCAATACTCATAGGCCTACTGTAAAAAAAAAGGTTACAAATCAAAATTTGATAGTCACACGTTTGAAGCTGTACATGTGGTACAGTTTACTGTACATATAGAGTGAAAAGTGAAATTTCCATAATCTGATGTGCTGGTACTGTATACTGTAAATGTACTGTATGTGTAAGTATAAATTCACGTGTTGATTCGTTCAGCTCTCTCCTCTCTCCGTTGTAAGGATGCAGAGATTCTGATTGGTGCGTCATCAGTTTTGCTAATGTTTAACAGTTTAACTCATTGTTAAACTTTTTGAGAAATGTGTCTTTGTTTTGAGAACTGAATGAATGGTTCGGGAAATGTGCCTACTAAAATCAGTTATATTGTTAACCATCGAGAAAACTGCAATACGACTAGATTCTTACCTCTGCTATCAGTTTCCGTGATCGGCATCTTCTTACTGATTTCATGTTTGTGTTTCGTGAGATTTGGCATAAAGGCCTATATATTTATGATGAAAGTGGAGTGAGCTGTCAGAGAATCGGATCAACAAAGAATTACGCGATAAATCTCAGACATATCCGGACGGGATTAGATTTCTCAAAGGACGAGTTAGCCGAGAAGCAGTATTATTATCTGATTTACGAACAAATGTAAAAACAATTTGTTAATGAACTGGGCCGCGCTTTGTGTTTTTGACTCAAAAAGAACCGGTTCATAAGAGTCATTAATGAAGCCGACCACACTGGGTGCGCTGCGTGTGCGTGCAACCATCATGAACAGTTTATTGAAAGACGTGTTTTTGTTATTTTTTGGCCTTAACTGTCATCGCTGCTGCTGAAAAGTGGCATCTCAAACACTGCTTACATTTTTATTTTATTCTAAATTCTGGGGTGGCAGGTGGGGTGGCAGAGCTTTTTTTTTTAGGGTGGCAGTTGCCACCCCGTGCCACCCCGGTAGATCCACCCAGGTTTTCCACCTGATCAGAACCAAACAGCCTATATATATATTATAGGCATTTGATGTTAAAACTAGTTTTTAAGCCCAATAAGCCATGAAAAAGATTTCAGTGCATTACTTGCATTGACAGACATCCGAAGCACATGCAGAAAGCCGCCTGTCTCAGACAGCATACAAAACTGAATTACTTCAAAATATATCTGTCTTGGCGAGTATTCGTGTAAACATAAACGAAACTGTAGAGCATTACGTAATGAACATCATAGTAAAGTCAAAACTGGAGAGTAGTGCAATCGGATTAGTTAGTAAGTACTTACTTAGTGCTGTCACATACGTTTGTGCTCTTTAAGTTTTCTTCAAGCCATACCAAAGGAATAAAAATGTTTTGTGCCCAATTTACCATATACATTATATTTATTCTTTTTATATAATAAATGAAAACTGATAAGTGTGATTTCAGACTAAACAGGAACAGTAGTATAACAGTAGTGTCCCATGTTGAGTAAATGGAGCTACAGTATCGGCTACTTCGAATTAGGTGTGTTACATATTGGCAGTGTTGGGAAGGTTACTTTGGAAATGTAATAGGTTACAGATTACAAGTTACTCTATTTAAAATGTAATAAGTAGTGTAACTTTTCAATTACTTTATTAATGTAACTTATTACTTTTGATTACTTTTCTAAATTTCTAATATTTTCCACTGTTAATCATTTTAAAACATTTAAACCAGGCAGAGTTAACCTTACAGTAGCACTCGACACTGATTACTGTCAAACTTTATCACTTGAATTAAGATTATAATATGTAAGGGATAATATACATCTTTATTTTGCAATAACAACTGGCTGGATGTACATTATCCCACTTATTACAAAGCTGCTTGCCACAAAAGTAAATAATTAGACACAAAACGCTGATCTGAGTTAAAATATTTGAACACAAAGATTCCATGAAGAAATCAGTTGAAAAGTAATTGTACACGTAATATTGAAATGAGTTTTAATACTTTATTAGCTAACCAAATGCAAAGCTTCCACCAAGAAAAACTATCATGCGTATAGCGCCGACTTAAGTTGCCTGGATGAGTCTGAGTTATTAGCTTTTACCAGTTGTTATTGGGGAATAATATACCTTGGTCATGACTGACCAGTCAGAACACTGGCATTTAACAATGCCTTGAAAAAAAAAAATAAATAAATAAATAAATAACACAATTAATCTTAAAAAATAAAGTATATGCGTAAACCCAAGTAGAAAATAAAACAGTTAAGAATAAGCATTTGTCCTATTCTATGTGCTAAACTCCTGAACCATTGGTGTCTCATTTTAGAGCAGTCAATGCAATTTTGGAAAAGTCAATTAAATCTGTATGTGGGTATGTGTGTGAAAAAAAAAATATATATATAAAATAAAATCAGATGTAACCCCCTTTGTAATCATTAACGTTTTCAAAAGTAACTGTAATTTAATTACACATTTTTTCTCAGTAACTGTAACTAATTACAGTTACATTTATTTTGTAATTAAATTACGTAATTCCGTTACATGTAACTAGTTTTTCACTGCATATTGGAAATATACTGTACAAATCAAGCATCTACAGGATTGAATTTGAGAAGCACCGCTGTAACTCCTCCCCCCATGAAGCTCATGGTTGTTATAAAAGGTTGTCAGCAGCATTCACACATGTGAGAGTGTGGAAGCGTGTGACTTTAGCACACAGTAATTACTTATGATGAACCATTTTGGCTAATTGTGTGTAATGGTTTACAGTCCTCTTTATTCATGTCCTTGACTGACAAGTTTCTATTAAACTGTATATATAACACTCCAGAGTTTTCCATGAATATTGAATTTGAATATTATTTTTGGTTAATTCTTGGCATTCCATTACGCTACTGCAGACAGAGTGAGAATGGAAGCCGTTATTTCAGTATGGTAATATTATGTGGTTTTTACTCTAATGTTTTCTCACCAATGGAGGAGATGAGGTAATCTGACAGTGTTGCATACAAGTCTGTCTGAACTTTCTTGTTCAAATCAGATTATATTTATTTAAGCAAATTGCACATATTTTGACACGTGTGTGCAAAAAATTAAATGCACAATTATTGATCAAAAAGGATCAATTCTCAGTGAAATTATCAAACTCTTCTTAACATTCTTTCATTGTGTGAACCATCACTTTTAAAGTGATCCAGTTATCAAAATCCATCAGACATGCATGTATATTCCAATAATATCTCACATGGAATGTTTGCAATGTCTGTTACTGTCTTTTAAAAGTAATTAGTTACATTACAATATTACAGTCTCTGAATTGTAATGCGTCACACTACTTTTTAGTTACTTTTGAGTTACATTCACCAAAATATCCACAGAAGTATGACTAGGCATTATAAAATACCAAAATGTAGTTCATTGCTGTTCATTATACATCCAGTGGAGGGTAATGAGGTAGGTCTATATAACATAAAATTATAAAATCATATTTAGATAGGCTACCGGTATGTAGGTCTACATTAATGTTACCTGTAGTTTAGGTTAAACACAGATAAGCACAAAATTATTACATTTATAAATAACGCCGGTAAATATAGCTGCAAATGTTATAATGTACAAACAATAAAGACAATACGTAGCCTATAGACTATTTTGAATGATTTCAGGACAAAACAAGAATGAAATATATAAGTTGCTAACCAAGCCAAAATGAATTAGGCTAATTTAAAGCAAAACTGAAAGCAAACACATTGTTCTCACACAGTCTACCGCTCTCATTTGGCATGAATCCAATTAAATGTGTCCATATTCGCAATTTATTTTAATGCTAAACTATTATTTATTAGTAAACCAGGCTTTGTACTTAACGCGCGTAGACTGACCTCAGACTGAACGGCAAGCTGAACACCGAGCCTGACTCCCGATAATTATCTGATAGTAACCAACACACAGGAGGACACAGACTCCACCCGAAGAATATAGAACCTTGCAAAGGTGTTAGGTGTCGCCTAGCCCACAGCTCTGCAAATGCCTGTAAGAGATGTGCCGTGCGCCAACAACCAGGAGGAGGCAACACTCTGAGTGGAATGAGCCCTCGCTCCCAGGGGGCACAGCTCACCTTGGGACTGGTACGCCAAGGTGATGGCATCCACCAATCAATGAGCCAACCTCTGTTTGGAGACAGTCATCCTCTTGGTCTGACCTTCAAAGCAGACAAACAGCTGTTTGGAGCGTCTGAAGCTCCGGGTGAGTTCCACGTAAATGTGCAAGGCATGGATGGGACACAACAATGCCAGGCTGGATCTGCCTCCTCTGAGTTCAGTGCTTGCAGGCTCACCCCCTGATCCCGAAAGGGGTCTCATGGTTACTTTCAGTTACGTGAAAATCAGCTGGACCAAACTCAAGGCATGATTTGTTGACTGAGAATGCCTACAGGTCCCCCACCCTCTTGATCGAAGTGATCAGGAGCGAAGTCTTGAGAGACAGATGTTTCAGCTCAATTGAATCAAGCGGCTCAAATGGGGCTCTCCATAACCCTGACAGAACCACAGAGAGAGCGGATGAGGTGCGATCTGGAAGGATTTAGTCTCCTTCCCAGGAATGAATCTTAAAGTTCACAGCAAAACACTTCTAAGTGGCTGTATTATGAACATGTAAAACTGTATCGCACGTGTGCTACAGTGGGAAATTTATTCATTGCACAGACCTGAGAAAGATGGTCCTTCCTCAAGGGAATTCACCAGGAAAAGGCCATTGTGAAAAGCATGAGGTCGGCAAACCAGGTCTGGGTGGGCCTCATTGGTCTGTGCAAGGTGGCTCACTGGCGGAAAGAAGTACTTGTGCAAATCCCGGGGGCCAGCTGTGTGCCAACGCATCTGTGCCGAGGGGAGCCTTGGTCAGGGAAAAGAACAGCTGGCTTCCACGGATCAACTCAAATAAGCTGAACCACAAGAGGATGGAGTCTCTATTCGCCAAGGAGGGTGAGACCGAGGATACTTGTACTTGTCCATGTACTTCACCAAGAGAACCGCAATCTCTGCACGTAGGACAGAGGCATCCTTGTCCATTTAGACAGATGTAAGAGGACACCATTCAACCTGGGAAGGCGCCTGGTGAGCTGAATCATGTAGCTGAGCCAGACTGAGCAAGATGGGCTGGGTAGCACTAACCATGCCCCAGCCTCTATACAAGCGGAATTAACAGAGCAGTTACTGGCGCACCCTCAGTGGGGAAGCTTTGGGAAGAAAGGTGGCTTAACCCAGGAAGCAATGCCTTTCACCAGAAACAAGCAATCTTCCAATGGCTGAAGCATTTTTTTTTACAGTTGAAACGGAATCATCAGGGGTGAAGAAAGCTTACATGCAGTCAGTGATGTTGACATTGTGTCAGCTGTAAATTCTCTTCAGGTGTCAGACACACCGAGACCAGACGACATCCCAGGACAACATTCAAGATCTAATTCAATGAGTAAAGATGCTTTACGACAGAATCCACAGTGGTGCATTTAACTGGTCTAAGAAACAGCTAATGAAACTGTGAAAAGTCCACATGACAATAGTCAACACTTCTTTAACGTTGACTATTCTGGCAAAACGTCTGGAGGATTACTAAGATTCACAGTCAAAGGGTCGTGTACCAAGAGATTCAGCTACTGTAATGATCAGTCCCAAAACCTTCTGCACTGAGATGAGGTTGTCTTATTGCTGTATTCAGGATGCGATAGAAAGGCAAAAACATACATACAACAGAGTCATAACTGACTCAGTATCAGGATTTCCTCATTGTGAAAAACCTTCTCAGAATTACCTGATTTGTTAATTTGTGCCAATGAGGCAATCAGAATAGACATCTGACTAAATGACACAAGGCTAGCTCAACCAATTAAAAATATACATGTGAATTGGTGTATTTTAAAAACTTCTTTTATCGATCCATTGACTTATCCCATGATAATTTGATTGGTCAACATCTTAATTTACTCCAAAAACTAAGCTTTTTTTTTCAATCAGAGCTAAACATGGTGTTTTGTGGTTTTCTTTCCCCCCTCCACCTAGACTGACCATGTATCCAGTGGTTACGCAAGACTCAAATGAGGTAAAGGTGGTACCATTAGATTTGTTGAGCCTAGACAAGAAACAATGTTACTGGCCTCCGTTTACATCACCAAAGAAGTGCATGGAAGCTGTTCAGAACAGAATTAAAGCTGAAACAAGAGGGAAACCATGGGAGAAATTAAATATTAGCCTTCACAGAGAATATGGTATGGTAATAACTGTTTAATTTTAAGATTTTGTACTGTCGATTAACTTCTCAAATAATACAACAAATATTTTTCTTGTAACAGACACTTTCGATAAGGCAAATGAGTGGCAACAAAAAATTAAAGAACAGAAAGAACAGTTAGTAAAAGACACTTATATAAAAATTGTACATTTTAAATGGTCAAATAATTCATTTCTGCTGTTTTGTTAACTGTTATTGTGTTCATTTTCATGTAAAGGTCATTTCTACTATCCACTGGATTCTCTGGAATACCAAAAAGACAAAGACTTGAAAGCACTCAAGAAATGTTAAAACATCAACATCCTCCTGCACCAACTGCATCTACATCCACAATGCCAACTTCTGCTGATGGTAAGTCAGCTTCTTTTGTCATAATCGGTTTGAAAAGTTTTATTTCTTTTTTTGTAATTACAGCACAGCTCATTTTATACAACAGACAAGAATGAGCCTCTCCAAATGCTGAGAGACATCAAGAGCACAGTTCAGGAAAACTCTGCTATGTTATAGAAACTACTCAAAGAAAATACAGCTCCTGAGGTCCCCAGCAGTATCAGCATTCCTTCTCAAGTCGATGAAACAAACCTAAAACTGCCTCTTAGAACCTTTGAAGATGTGGCCAGGACTGAAAGGGAGCTCAACAATGCAGCAACACGCCAAAAATATGTGAGTCAACAGCATTTAAAGAAAGGGATAATGTACACTGAGCCAGCCTCACCTGTAGCAAGGGGTTTATTCTGCAATAATGACAGATTATCCTGCTTTTTCCATGGCTATTTACTAAATAAATAAATAAATTAAAAAAAAATTGACTGCGTCCAAACTGTGTTATAGTATTAATGCAAATTCATATTTACTCTTCTACTGTACATACATAGTTTTGTGGTCTATGTACAAAATATTTCTTGTATTTCAAAGTATTCCATGCAATAATGATAAACAACACTTAGCAGTTATAAACAGTTATAAAATGATATTTGTTTTTACATGTAAAATATCTGTCAAGGATTAGAGGTTTTGGGCAAAAGGATGTGATTAACAATATTATGCAGGAAGTCCTATCTGACGATCTGGCTGTGCAGTTTAACTGGCAGGGAAGAGGAGATAAAAAGCCTTTCTCTAAGCTTCTTTTAACAGATGTGATTAAAGGTAAAATCACTACTGCATGAACACTTCCCACATACACACAGAAATGTTGTATTTACTTATGTTTTGTATGTATTTGTAAATTCAATCACTTGATGAACCTGCAGTTCATGATGCTGCATCAAAACAAAGTATAACGAGGAAAGACTGTGAAACTGAAATGAAAAATTATTTGTGGTCTATAGGTGATTGAATCGGTCGGAAGTGACCAAGAGATTGTGGAGGTGAGTGATAAATATTATGTAATATTTTCTTACTTTCTATAGGCTGATCTTCTCCATTATGGTTTAGCTGGAAGCCAGGGGGAGTTGATGGGCAGTGATTTGGCCACCACTGCTGACCCACCAATGTTGAGGGTGTCGTGGTTTAGGGTTGAAACACCCAATGATCATTGGATACCGCCTGATGACATCAACTCTTCCTGGCTAAGGCTACATTCACTAAAAGTGAATGAAGGAGAAGCATCTTTGGATGTAATTGTATCAATTAGGCAAAGCATACTTTTATGTTAAGAAATCTGCATTAATTTGTTTAATTGTCATTGTATACCTTCAGGTGTGACTTTTCCCATACTGCTGGAAAGTTCCTTCCAGTCAGAGACTGGAAAGTCTTTTCTTGGTGACTGAGTTTTGGAACATTTATTCATAGGTCATGTAAGCTTAACTGCCTAAACATTAGACATTAATTTTGTAAAAACAATATGTGTAGTAATCTAGCTGGCCACTGTATATTTCAGATATTGGCTCTTGGGATAATATGCTTATAATGCTGTTAATTTTTAATCAGCGTAAATGTTTATGGTTAGGGTTAGGCTAGGGTTTATATTGTGGTAATATAGGATAAGATATATGTGAAATATAAAGGACATAAAGGAATGTGTTGGACTGTGGTATCACTGCATGCACTGACAGGTTTTCAGGTGTATTGTAATAGTGGTTTTATTTGCCTGATCCAATAAGGATCCTTTCCTCAATATCAAATAGCTTAAATGCAATTAGCTGTGGTGTTTAATGCAAATAGGCTATTTCTTTCTTTTCAGTAGGAATGCACCGATTTTCCAGTACTCGCCCGATACCGATACTTTTATTTTTAGTATACTGATATTTTTTAATTTACCCGTAAATTTGTAAAATATTGGGTACAGAAACTAAAAGAATATGTATATTGTTAGTTGATTAACTTCATTTATCAAATAGATACAGTTAATCCAAAATGTATTCAGATACCTCTTCTCACATTATTAGACAACATTTCTCACATTATCACAGTTTATTTACTATAGTTTAGAAAATTGTAATAAAATATGACAAGAGCTCAGAGTTAAACTGTGTTGGAACAAATTCAGCTTGATAATGTCAGATAGCTTTAATAGAAAAGTATGTAATAGATTACAATTAACCAAAAATTATTCAGACAACTGTTAGTATGACAATATTTACACAACTGTCAATACTTTGTCGGGCCACCCTTAACCTCAATGACAGCCTGCAGTCTCCTGGCCATGCTGTCAACCAGGTTCATGCAAACCTGAACTTAATCTTAATCTTACGCTTAATCCACTCTGTGTGCTTTGTTTATCAGCTCGCGTGCACCGGCTATACAGGTGTTAATACTAAATGTTTAACATTATATTAATTGCACACATATACTTTGCAGACATCCTTAATCTCTAATAAATCCATTTTGCTGTCTGTTGTTCTATTGTCGGTGTTTCTTTGCCTGAATGTGCACTTGTGACATGCTGTGTGGTATCGGCATTTGGTATCGGTGCATTTTGACAAGTACAAGTACAGGAGCTCAGTATCGGGCCCAATACCGGTACCAGTATCGGTATCGGTGCATCCCTACTTTTCAGTGTTACATACATTATAAGATGTAATGATTTCATTCAAAATAAACCATAACTGCACATAACATTTATCTTACTTTTGCCTTTTTTAAGCAGATGAAGTCATACAATTGTGAAATTCTAGTAGATGACAAAAAAAGTGAATATGAATGTCATTACAGTAGGGGGAATCTTCAACTGATGTACAAATGCGCAAACTGCACAGGGAACTAACTTTTCTTAAAATCAGCAGGTTAGAGTTTATTTAGCTAAGCAAGTTTTAGCTTAATGTCAATCTTAGATCATTACATCACCTCTCAAAACAACAATTTCAACAGGTAATTCAATTTGTACTTTCTTGAAATGTCATGAATCAGTTTGACAAATGCACACATTCATTCCACTAAATCACTGCAAGGTGGTCAGAAAGCAGACTCTCAGTCTAATTTTGTTGTATTTATTTGTAATCCAGTGTTGGAAATGGTAAATTGTTATTGAGCAATGTTTATACTTTACAGAAATGTATTTTTATATCTGATTGCAGAGGCTTAATTTCATGTTACTGCACAGTTATGTTTTCTGGATGTGTACAGGAATTTTTATTTTTATATGACATTGCACAGGTGTATTATTCATTTTATATCTAGTGTACAGTTTCACAGTTTTGTTTTGTTTTTGCATCTTGAAATAAATAATTCTGTATTACTCAATGTTCTTTGCTTCCTTTTTCTGTTTAGAAAATAATGGGCCTTTAAATCTACTTTGTAAAAGTTTTTATGAGGCACTTTTTGACTTTAGATAAGCTCACACAAGTAGTTAACTGACAACTACTAAATGTTTTATAATGACCTGAATTAATTAATTACAGTAGGAATTATGGCTGCCCTCAACTAAAGATTTTTAGTTGATTTTTTTAATTCAGAAGTGGACTTCTCCTTTAAGAGATGAAGTCGTGACACTGACTTGTCATCTCTGCAGTAGTGGATGTGCCTGTATGCATATTGCATTTTTATATAATCTGCAAATGTTTGTTTTCCATTTGAATTGGTTCATTTGAAAGTAGACATTTCACTCTCTATAGATATGTTTCATGTCTGTAAGGCAAGTATAAACAGAGTTCTATCCTCAAGTTCACAGAGACCAAAACGGCAGAATGTGCATCCTGTTTGCTTTCATTATTTTACAAAAGCACAATGTTTTGTTTTTATAGTGAGTGCACACAAACATAGAGTCTCTACAGATTCAAAAGATGTATTTATAACCAAAAATCACAGAGTATTATAAGAGCATCTGTCATGCAGTAAGCATGCTACTGTTCAGCTTCCATACTCCACACACTTCAATAGTGCACATTTTTGTAAGTTAACATTAGATTGAGCGGCCATGTGAAGTTGCTGCTACTAACATATTTCATATATTTTCTGTGACTAAGCGACTAAAAAAAAATTGATCGACCAAACCTCTTCTAGTCCACTTAGTCGACTATTAGGGGGCAGTCCTAGTAGGAATACATATGTGATGCGATCTGGGAAAACCCGTGGCATGTCGCGCTGGGACGTTTTCAGGAAATTCGAAAAAATAGGTCGAATCATTTTTTGTCAAAATTAGGTTTTCATTAAATTATTATTCTATAACATCTTGGCTATCATCTCTATAAATATCTCGGTGCATCATCTCTATAAATATCACTTGTTTAGTGCAGAAAAATAGCGACTTATTGCATCAGGCAGAAATGACTGTCTTTCTCTTGTTAAGAATGCGCTGCTGAGGTGCTTTCCCTTAACACCACAAAAACAGTTAACCTATCAAAATAACCACCTAACATGTTTAGTAAATGTGTATCAATTCACATTCTCCGCCAGTCCTGTGTAAACTACGGCACGAAAAGTTTTTTTTTATTCATTTTATTTTTAATATCGTGAGATGGCGGAGCGCAACAACGCCGTCTAAAGTACTGCAGCTGCTCACTTAACCCATTTTACTCGTCTCAATCTGCTCAATCTTGGTGATGTCAGTGCCCTAAACGATGTTATAATGTACTATTTTACATCCAGGGATGAAGGATCAGGTGATGAAGTTACTAAAGAGGAGGAGTCCGATGACAGTCTGTTTTATGCACAGTGCGCAAACAGTTGCGCTGCGTTCGCTTATACTACAAGGTAGGCTGCATTATTCGTGCTATCTAAACATAAAATGGGTGATCAAAAGTTCGGAGACTATGCCTATGATAAACAACGTTAGTCTGTTTGTGTAATGATGCAGTATAGCTCTCCTAACATGACCGGCAGCTCTCGTTAAACCCGTAAATTGAAAGTGAAAGCCGTCTGACTTTAAAGCCGTTTTTCTGAAAATTCCATTCCTGAAAATCAGCCAACTTAAGATAGCCATAACTTTGGTTACGATCAAACTATGGACAAAATAAAAACAGTTTTGGAAAGGGCTTGCTTTCATATGGTAAAACCTAAATAAGGTAAAATTTCACCATGTGTTGGGTTTTTCTAGATCGCATCACACATTAATACAACATTTACTAATGCTTAACTAATGAATCCTAGCGTGCAGTTATTATAAAGTGTTACCAATATTTTTGGTGTGCAAATTATATCTATACGATTATTTTTGTTTTATGACAAGCATTACATGCAACTGTACTTTGCACACACACACACACATAACCATATTTTCTATCGCCCTACACCAACGCTACACCTAAACCTACCCATCCCAGGAAACTTCATGCATTTTTACTTTATCAGATGAATTCATTCTGTATGATTTATACACTTTTGTACCCATGGGGACCTCAGTTTAGGTCCCCATGAGTTTGTGTGTATTCAGGTTTAAGTCCCCACTAGTATACATAAACCAAACCCACCCACCCACCCACCCACACACAAACACACACACACACACACACACACACATACACACCTGTAACTGAGATATTTACCACACCCTGCGTGAACAATAGGAAGTGCACTGATGCAGCTAGAAATATTGTCTTATAACTCTTGATGAGCAGCTTGAAGAGGAAAACAGTGCATTAGATTGCAGTCTCAACATACAACTGACACCTGAGATTTTTGAGACGCATACACAGACGAAGGATAGGGTAAGCTTATATGTAATTGTATATTCTGATCCATGGAATACTCAGTTTATTTACTGTTTGTGGTGAAACGAAATGTCAGCGTTAAATTTAAAACAAAAGGTCTAGTACTTATATTCTCCAAGTGTCAAACTTTGATTAACCAGAGATAAAAATTATGCATGGATAACTTGACATTAGCATCTTCCTGGTAGAACCTTTGCTGATGCTTTCAATTCTGTATCTTGGAAGGTCTGAGAGTGAGAACATTTTCAGCAAATTTTTTGGTGAACTATGAGCAAGTAAGGCAGAAATTAATTAGTGAATTAGTAAACTGCATTAGTATGAACAAAACGGCAGACAGGCTTAATGGAATTACAAATTCACCATCTTACAGAAGATGACACTTATGGAACAGCAGGAATAAAGCTTTTCTCTGGTTACCCCTGTAATGCCATCAAAACTCTTCGGAAGACAGTCAGTTCCCCTGAGATTAATTCATAAAACATAACACAAAAAACAACTCTGGTTTTGCTTGAATCATATGAATGGCCAGTGTCAGAACAATGTCAGAATTTTTTTTCAAAAGGTGATGAGTTTGCAGGTCTAAACACCATTAAGTAATTGTCAAAATTTATCAGTCATCATCTTTGAGGTTTATGATAATCACATTATATTTCACATTAGTGTGAAAGCCCTCTTAAGACCACATTTTCAGTATTTTGTTTGTATTTCAGGTCTTAAAGTCTCTACATGAGCTGCTGTCCTAAACTGGGTGTGTTTGATTAAGATGACATGCAAAATGCACAATGCTGGGACACACACACATTGGGAACCGCTGGTCTAGACTTGCGAGCACCCCCAACACTGCACATTTTGTAAGTCTTTCATATCTGACACACCCATTTCAGTCCTTGCTCTCTTGCTGTGTTCAAGTCCTCCTGGGACTTTGTACTTACGAGCTGACAAATCGTAATTACAACGTTACGTGCATTCAAGTCACTCTGGTCGGAACAAGATGGGGATTTTCTACATAAAATTCAGCATTTTTTTAAAACTCTACATCTACAAAATTAATAAAGAATGTGCGTCATTGCGTTTTTGCTTTTTTTCTGTTTTTATTCAATTTATGAAGGTGATGTACGGTGAATCGTTATATATTCCATGGCAATTATACAAGAATATAACATTTTGTATATGTAACTTAAATAGTTTTATTGTAAAATATGTGTAGAATAATCATTTTATTCATTTCAACAACTTTACCATCAATACAGACGCTGCCAAATAATCTGTGTATCATTCGTTCTTTAGGTTTTTTTTTTATTTAATATTAAAAGAAGAAAAATTAGAAAAGGGCTCCTATATACTTCGGCAATGAAAAACGAGAAATCAAGCTGAATTCCTGCTTTTAATTTTTCTGGAAAAATGAAAAACAAAAAACAAGAATTCAGCTTGATTTCTCCTTTTTTCTTCAGGGTTGGAAAAATGAATAAACAGCTTGAATTTTCGATTTCTACACGTGGGCGGGAATTAAACGCCCCTTTCTGCTGATTGGTCAGCCAAAGATTTATGGCATTTATTGCTTTTCTTATCAAACAACCACAACAATAATATTACGATATTATATATATATATATATATATATATATATATATATATATATATATATATATATAGATTGATTGCCAAGTAAATAACACGGTCCAAACATGTATGAAAGACATTGTCAGAATAGTCCATCTGCCATTAGTGGTTCAATCTGAATTTTATGAATCAACAAGAATACTTTTGTTGTTTTGTACACTAAGAAAAAAAAAAAAAAAATGATTTTATTCAAACAATGTCAGCTGCACCACACGGATATGCTGTTTTCATTCAAATCACAGTGTAAATATATGTAGAAAACGTATCCATGTGGTGCAGCTGACACAGAATGGTGTACACGATTTGTGTCCAGTGGAAACTCCCCAAAATGGTACTACGCTGCCCCGGAGGAGACAAATAAAATCTTTTTCTTGACAGTGTTATTTACTTGGCAGCCAATGGGACAGTCACCATCCTCCTGGCTTTCATCAAAAATATCTTAAATTATGTTCCAAAGATGAACAAAGCTTTTACAGGTTTGGAACGACATGAGGGTAAGTGAATAATGACAAAATGTTCATTTTGGGGTGGAGTAACCCTTTAATAAACTAAGCAGATGAATGCACCTACAGTCAAGGGCAGTAGTGATCATTAATATTGGGTATTAATTGATGTTAAGTAAAGCGGTGTGTTTTATGTTTTCTGCCAGCTAAATATCCAAAGCTAGTCGTTGTGCATTCTCTCCGTGCTGTCTGTGTATACATTATAAACTCTATTAACATTTACTTCCCCTCACTCGATGGCAAATCCTTAAATGAATGGTATTCAGAAAAAAAAAAAAAAAAAAAAAAAACAAGAATGAAATATATAGGTAGCCACGTAAAATAAAAATATACTAGCCTATATAAAAATAGGGCCAAACCTAAATGCATCATCTGAATTGAAACAACCCGTTGTGTGAACGCGCAAGGCACCAGCGCGATCACTTGAATTTCTTTCCTTAGCGGTGGAAACAACTTAAGAGCAGATAAGAGCAGGACTTCATTCGAAATGGAAAAATGTCTTTTTTATTTGTGTAGGCTACATTCAAAATGACTGCAAAACCATTGCTTTGAACCATCTCCTTGAACTTCTTTCTTGCGTATGCCGCAAAGAAATGATGATGATGTGACAGCAAATTATTTTGCTGACCCCCTGGCACACTGAGAACTGCACAAAGAAGAAAGCCCTGTTTAGGCTCTGGCCCGGTACAGTGTGTCGAGCCATTCGATATTGTGGTTGTTTCATGAGAAAAAGATTAAATGTATTTGCAATAAACATGTTAAGAATCCTTACAACTGCAGCAGCAGAGGATATTATTCTGCGTCAAACTGCGGAAGAACTGATGATGGCACGGTTTTCGCCTGATCAGCAGAATGGTCCGTTTAATTAATTCCCTCCCACATGTAGAAATCAAATATTCAAGCTGTCTATTCATTTTTCCAACCCTAAACGTAAAATTAAAAATTAAGCTGAATTCTTGTTTTTCATTTTTCTGAAAAAAAAAAAAATAAATAAATAAATAAAAATGAAAAAACCAAAAAGAAGCCATTTTCTCATGTTTCTTCTTTCAATATTAAATCAAAAAAGAAAAAGAACGAATGATACATGGATTCCACATCTATTGTCTTTGGATACATTTATTGCCTTCATGCATGCATCTGACATGGTTTCTCACTGACACGCTCCCAACTCAGAAACTCTGGGTTTGAAGAAAATTTTGAGTTTCCCACTCGTAATAACAACTTTGTGGTGCTGTTCATGTGCGTTCAGCTTGTAAATACGATCTATCCGACATGGCTTGAATGCATCCTCTGTACTAATGAGCTGATGAGTTGAATCAGGTGTGATAGATGAGGGAGACAATGTGCAGTGTTGGGGATGCTTACAGGACTGGTTTGAAAACCACTGGTCTAGACAATAGAAATATAATAAGAGTTAATTAGAAATTTCAAAAAAGTTTATCTTTTAGATCATCTTTAATTTACCTTCTGACAAAATATACCTTCTTTCCCAAATTTATATAATTGATTTGGTCAACTTTCCAATTTACTATAAAGCTGAGTATATTTATGTTTTTAATCAGAGCTAAATGCTGTCTTGTTTTTGTCCCGTTTCTCTTTCTCTCTGTTCCCTCAAAGCAGACCATGTATACAGTTATTACCTTGCTAGACTCAGATGAGGTGATGGTGGTACCATCAAATTGGTTGAGCTCAGACATGAAGCACTGTTACTGGCCTCCATTCAAATCAACAGAGAAGTGCATGGAAGCTGTTCAGAACAAACTTAACCCTGAAACAGAAGGGAAGCCATGGGAGAAGCTGCGCATTATCTTTCTCGGACAATATGGTAATGGTCACTACTTTAAAATAAATGTTTAATTTAGGATTTTGTACTGTCTAGTAAGTTCTCAAATAATATAATACAATATTTATTTTACCGCAGACACTTTTGAAAAGGCAAAAGAGGGACAAAAAGAATACAAAGAACAGGCAGAACGGTAACAGACTTGCATTTTGTTTAAAAAATAAAAATCTTTCAAAAGATTTGACCTTTAAAAAAGCAAAAAATTGATTTGTACTGTTTTGTTTAAAGTATTGTTCATTTTCAAATAAAGGTCAAATCCATCTGACACTGGAATAAAAAGACTGAGACGTGGAAGCACTCAAGGAATGATAAATAATCAGCCACTTCTTCCTGCATCACCTGCATCTACATCCAGAATGTCAGCTGATGGTGAGTCAGCTTCTTTTGACATGATCGATATGAGAAGTTTATTTTCTCTTTTTGGAAATTATAGCACAACTCATTTTTCACAACAGACAAGGTTGAAATCTTCCAAATGCTGAGAGACATCAAGAGCAAGGTTCAGCAAAACTCTACCATGTTAAAAAAAGTACTCAAAAACAATACAGCTTCTGAAATCCCCAGCAGTACATGTGTGCCTTCAAAAAAACTAAATCTGCCTCTTAGAACCTCTGAAGATGTGTCCAGGACTGAAATGGAGCTCAAGAACGCAGCAACACGCAAAAAAATATGTGAGTCAACACAGCATTTATACAATGTTTAAAGGGATACTGTACACTTATTTGCTTATTACAAAATAGATTTAAAATAATAATTAAATAAAATATAACAGTACTGGAATTTCCCTCTTGTTCCAGGATGATAGCTTCTTACCAAATAAATAAATTAAGAAATTCTGATTGTAATCAAAATTATTTTATTATCTTTCTTAGAAAAGCTTAAAGGTTCTACAAAGAAAAATAGTCCAGGCAGACTAATATTAATATTTGACCAAATTAAAGCGAGGATTGACTAATTAGGATCACATATACATTAAAAAAATCTTCACAGGCAAAACATTTGTCACAGCTTGGAGGCTGTGTGCCCAAGAATGCGATTAAGAATATTATGCAGCAAGTCCTAACAGATGATCTGGCTATGCAGTTCAACTGGCTGGGGAGAGGAGATAAAAAGCCCTTCTCTCAGCTTACGTTAACAAATGTGATCAGAGGTAAGCACACCACAGCAAGAACACTTCTTACTTTCAAATGAAAACAAAGGTATAGAAATAAAATGTATTTCAAGAACTCTGAGACAAATTTGACCTTAAAGGGGTCATCTGATGCAAAGTTCACTTTTTCATGTTGTTTGAACATTAATGTGTGTTAGCAGTGTATGTACAAATCTACATACAAATCCCGCCTTACATCAGCTGTAACAGTCCGACCTCCATTGTGTTCGATGCCGGAGCAGGGATGTAAGTTAGACAAGAACATCTCTGATTGAGCGATTGAGGTGTTGTGTTGCTGCATGTAATAATGAACATAGTGGTCGTCATTTACTCCCGACATCTGAGCCGCTCAAGATGCAGTGGATTACGTTTGTTTGTGAAGGGAATTGAAACCCTAAAAAAATAATATCAACTTGTGGAAACTGGGCATCCGATGACCCCTTTAAGAACATACAAACTCTTTACAGCTGTGAGTATGAGCGTTTATGTACAACAAATGCTTCAGAATTTCCAATCATCAAGTTTCCTCTTTCAGACGCTGCATCTAAACTAAATGTAAACAGGGATGACTGTGAAACTGAAATAAAAAAATATCTGAGTTACGCAGCTGGTCGGAAGAAACCAAAAGAACAAGGAGGTAAGTGATATACAGATGTTAGCTGTTATGTGAATGCTCTCATGGGACTATATTTAAGATACAGATGAGCTCCTGACATACATACATACAGGGATTTCCTTGGTTTTGATTTTAAGCTCACTTTAAAATTCATTCACATTTCATATTTTTTGGTTTTTGTAATTGTGTTGAAAACACCATTAACAGTGGTCTTCATTTACCACCTTGTTTAATCATCATTGTATATTGCATTTTGCATAATTACCTCCTACACCTGCAGGTCCTGGGCATGAGGTTCTAAATATGATTTCTACCTCAATGATGGACAACTAGCCAGAGAGGGAAACATCTTGGAATTAATGAGTTTTTGACAGGGATGCACCGATACTACTTTTTCCAGAACAAGGTCGATACCGATACTTTTATTTTTGGTACTTGCAGATAATAAGTACCGGTACCTATATTTTCATTGCATTTGTAATTTTTATAATACTGGGTACAGAAACCAAAAGAATATGTATAAAGTTAGTTGGCTTAGTTCATTTAGTGAATAGATATTTCCTTCAGTTTTTTTCATACTTAATCATGCTCATTCAAATGTATTCTACAAGCTTTTGTTACTTTCATTTTTTTATTTGCTCTGCGGTACTTCATCTTTAATTTAATAGCACATTAGAGCTGTTCCATTACAGCGGCTTAGTAATAATGTAGGGAATCACTCCTTAGCCTATAGCCTACATAAATGTTGTAAAAGTGCTAAAGATATTTTCTGAAAAGTCAAGTTTGTTAACATCTGAAATGTGCTGCGACTTATATTCCAAAGCAACTTATATCATGCATAATCATCAATCATAGGTCATGTAGACCAGTGGTTCCCAACCATGATCCTGGAGGCCCCCCAACACTGCATGTTTTCCATGTCTCCTTAAAGAAACACACCTGATTCAGTTCATCAGCTAATTAGTAGAGACTCTAGTAGAGACTCTGAAAATGGGTGAAGTCCTGAAATGGGTGTGTCAGACACAAGAGAGATACAAAATGTGCATATTGGGGGGGCCTCCAGGAACGTGGTTGGGAACCACTGATGTAGACCCACTTACACATTAAACATACATTTTGAAAAATGTATTTCAATTTGACATTACATACTTAATTACATACTTCATGAATTGTCATGATTTAAGGCAAGGGTGCCATTATAGTTTCAGGGCAAAAAGTTAAATGTGTATAAATTGTTGTAAATATACAGTACTGTGCAAAAGTTTTAGGCCACTAGTATTTTCACCAGCTAAAAAATGGTTTAAAGTAAGTTATTTCTATCTTTTGCTGTAGTGTGTCAGTAAAAAATATCGGTTTACATTTCCAAATATTCTGTTTGCCATTAATTGTAATAATCTAGTTAGATTTTTGTTTGCACAAGGAGTCTGACAACAGCCAGTGCTCCACACTGATCTAATCTCATCATCATCCAGTCTTCCTGGAACGATATGAAGAAACAGAACAAACTGAAACAGAGCAAATCCAGAAGAACTGTGGCAACGTCTCCAAGATGCTTCAAGAGACCTACCTACAAAGCTACCTGAAAAATTTTGCGCAAGTGCACCTAGGGCAAAAGCTGCTGTAAACGCAAAGAATGGTCACACCAAATGTTGATTTCATTTAGTTAATAGAAGGTGATTGATAAAGAAAACCTATTTATGACAGCATCCTCATTTTACAGCATTTTAACACAAGTGCCTAAAACTTTTAACAGTGCTGCAGCTTTGCAGGTAAGTTTCTAGAAGCATCCTGGAGACGTTGCCACAGTTCTTCTGGATTTACTCTGTTTCAGTTTGTTCTGTTTCTTCATGTCATTCCAGACAGACTGGATGATGATGAGATCAGATCTCTGTGCAGAGCACTCGCTGTTGTCAGACTCCTTGTGCAAATAAAAATCTCACTGGATCATTACGATTAATGGCAAAATGAATGTTTGGAAATGTAATCTGATATTTCCTGCTGACACACTACAGCAAAAGGACTGACTTTAACTGACTTTAAACCATTTTTTAGCTGATGAAAATACTAGTGGCCTAAGACTTTTGCACAGTACTGTATATTTTTTTAAGTAGCCTATTGGCCTATCTGTCTTTTCAATGTTTCATTAAATTGTATGTGATTTTATTCAAAATAAACCAAAATTACAGATGATTTCTTCCCTTTACCAGTGCTTTTATATTTTTAGTATTTTAGTATTTTCAGAACTAATCTTACACTTGTGAATTTACTATATTTATGTTCAAAATGAAGGACACACCCATGATGTTTTTGCTGGCTTTTCATCCCAGTAATTGGTCATTCTCTTAGCACAGAATGCCAAACAATTACCTCGGTTTTTTTTTTTTTTTTTTTTTTTTTTAACTATAAATCTTGTTTACCTGAAATTCATACAATGATGAAAAAAGAACAATAATATTAGCCATAGCATATCGGTTTAATGAATAATATAGTAGGCTACATGTAAGTCCTTAATTTACTACTGGCTACATCTTTTTCACGTGTCGGCCACTGTAGCTTCTCTATGTGCAATTCGCAACCTCACTGCTAGATGCTGCTAAAATTTACACACTGCAACTTTAAAACACATTTTGATTGATCTAATTTCTGTATTATAGAAAATACTGTATTAAACAAATTTCAGGGCTGTGTACAGGTCATTACACAAAAACATCTGCAACATCTACATTGAAAAGAGTTGTCAAAGAATTCATATTATGCAATATAAATCCAACAAACACACAAATCACTATTGCCAATGTGATGTCATATGACATCAATTTAACGTTTAAACCATAAACACATTGGCCTGCATATACATTAAACCAATTTCAGTGTGAGTATTAACTTCATATTTTCACTCAATTACCTCAATTGAAAGAAACTGCTGTCCAAACTGACCTTAAAATTATGTTATACAGCATCTTGATCAAGTCTTGACTAACATTTGATGTCAAAGTGATATCACTGTGCCTGCTGGGCAAGTTTTACTGGATTTAAAAACAAAGGGCGGTGGCACATAGAAACTTAGTTTGTCGTGTCTTTTATGCACGCAACCTTAGCTTAAGTGCAAATGTAGAGCTTTAAAAGCTGACATGCAAAAGAGAAATTCAGACTCTTAGGTTTCGTTTATTAACACTTTCATACTGTGTGAGTCAATAAAAACTATGCTGCTGATGTTCAGAATGTTCCTCAAACAGTTTGGTGAATTAATCACAGCCATAAACAAAATAACAATGGAGTGTCTTTAAAAGCCCTCTTTTGTGCGAACTACTTTGTTCCGCCACTAATTCAAATCAAAGTTTGACAGTCAGCTGAGCCAAAGCCTCAGTAACTAATTCTAAAGCGTCACTTTAGAACTAGTAACGAAGAAATGAGTTGCTTCATTGTAAGCTTATTGTATTACTGCATTAAAGGAGAGGTCCACTTCCAGAACAACAATTTACAAATAATTTATTCACCCCCTTGTCATCCAAGATGTTCATGTCTTTCTGTCTTCAGTCGTAAAGAAATTATGGTTTTTGAGAAAAACATTTCAGGATTTTTCTCCATATAATGGACTCCATTGGTGCCCCGATTTTGAACTTCCAAAATGCAGTTTAAATGCAGCTTCAAATGACTCTAATTGATCCTAGCAGAGGAAGAAGGGTCTTATCTAGCAAAACAATCTGCCATTTTTTTGAAAAATAAAAATTTCTATACTTTTTAAGCACAAAAGCTTGTGTAGCACAGGCTCTGGGATGCTATGATGCTACAATGCTATGAATTAGTGATGGGTCTTTCTTGAATGATTCATTCTTTTTTGTAACGAATCTTTAATGTGACTCGGGACGAACGAATCGTCTCGGGGAGTGATTCGTTTAGTCGCGAATGCGCAACATCCTATTAGGTTCTGTACTGGAATTAGTTCCCCTGTTTCGAGTATTCGGGATTTTTAAATCGTTCGTTCATCTTATGGGGCTGTCACGTGATGAAAGAACGACTCGAACCCGAAGACTCGAGAGATTAACTAATCAATTATTTTTCCAGCTCACACTGCATTGGTTAAGCTTATGGGGCTGTCATGTGATGAACGAACAACTCAAACCCGAAAACTTGTCAGATAAGAGGTGAGGTGAGCAAATCATAGACTAAAGACCCAGGTAAACAATGAATTAATCTTTTCTGTTTCTAGTAGTTTGATCAATGTTTGTGTAAACAGTAGATGTGTTAGGGAAGTAACACGTAACATTTTAATTATATTTTGCTAAAATAAACCAAATGACTTGAATGATTTGTTCATTTTGCTGAACGAGACTCAAAGGTCCGAGTCGGTAAAATGATCCGAACTTCCCATTACTACTACGAATCACATCTAAGTTCATTGTCTGTGTACTCCGGCTCAAAAAGGTAGAGTATGGTGAAAAATTCCATCTTATTTTCTCCTACAACTTCAGAATCATCTGACATTGTTGTACCTGTTCGCTTGTAAACAGCGTTTGACTTACTTCCACTTTCTTATTCTATGCGCGTTCGCTTCGTAAAGACTGGGTCTGTAGATCCGCCTACATTCTGCGTGACCCTTCAACGTGATTCAATAGTACGTAGCACCGTGAACGTGCATCCCAGAACCTGTGCTACACAAGCTTTTGTGCTTAAAAAGTATACAAATTTTTATTTTCCGAAAAAAAATAAAATGACAGATTGTTTCGCTAGATAAGACCCTTCTTCCTCAGCTGGGATCATTTAGAGAGCTTTGAAGCCCTTTAAAACTACATTTTGGAAGTTCAAAATCGGGACACCAATGAAGTCCATTATATGGAGAAAAATCCTGAAATCATTTTTTTTCACGACTGAAGACAGAAAGACATGAACATCTTGGTTGACAAGGGGGTGAGTAAATTATTTGTGAATTGTTGTTCTGGAAGTGGAGTTCTCCTTTAAAACCTCACTGTATCATGTATGAGTATTATGAGAGAGAGAGAGATGGAGTGTGATGATTGTACCTGCATCTGATAGAGCATTCATTATTCATATTCACAATGAAACATTAGCTTGAATGTCCATTGGAAAAAAAGGGTTAAGGGTGATTTTGCTGCTCAGTGCATTTTTTTTACTGCATCAAGCTGTTGTTGAAGCTAAAAATAACTTCCGCTTAATAGCCTTTATAACTTTTCAGTTTAAAAGTCCCAAAGTCCCTTTTTTACTGCTGACTCTCATGAAAACAGTCTCTTGTCGCCATCTAATAGCGGAACAATGTAACTAAAATCACCTTTACAAATACACGCACCGTTTCTCAATACTAAGCATTATTATGAAATACATTATTTATATGAAATATTGTTTATATAAATTCTGTATTTATTGAATAATAATATTAAATAAACAACAACAACAAAAACAAGCCATCAAAAAGTTTGCTAGGCAATTCAGTCAAAATTACACAGGCAGCACTTTGACATGCAACATTAAATTTACATAAATGTGATTTTGCCAAAACTATCTTCCTCTCTGGAACACATAATAGATTATTGAGGCCAAAGATTACCATTAGATTTACCCATAATGAATTATATCTAATGTGTAACCATTACAGAGACATCAGAGCCAGCTGTAAATTCCAGAAGATCTAGCCGAGGTGAGACGCTCTTGGGCGGATTCATGAGTGCAGAACGGACGAATCCGGAGAATTACTCTTATGAAATGCATTGTGTTGCCTTCTTGAGTATCAGTAAATGTTTTCACCTTTTGTAAGGTATGTAGTTAGGTATGAGTTTCTCAGTTGTACTTAGTGTAAAAAGATGGATGTCAAAATCATACAGTCACTTTCAGGAAAGAGTTCAAACCAAATAATGTGCAGGAGCTGAAGAATTTTTTTTTTTTTTTTTTTGAAGAACAGCAGGTAGATGAACTGCTCAGAACAAACAAGGGACTCATGAACAACTATCACAAAAGATAAAAACAGTCATGGATCATACAGGAAACGACACACAGTATTAAGATTTAAGGGTGTCTCCGCCGATAGCCTTGTGGGCAGTGTGTCGACATGCAGCGCTATAAAATCACCCCTGTTCAGAGTGTAGTGGTTTCTGGCACTTCAGTGAGAAATCACTTGAAGTGTGGGGGTCACTCGAGGTTTTGATGCCAGAGGATAGACTTTATTGTCAGAGACAACGAAGCCGAGAGACTCAGCAGAGCATCTCCAGAATCTGTGTCTGCACAGTCTTTTATACAGTTGTTTCCACAAGGTGTGCTTCCTTCTACCCTTATACAATGCATACATTTTTCTCAGGAAACATGTGTTCATAATATCTGAATAACTTGATTATTCTCCCACATGCCTCCTTACATACATGGTCATGATGGTAAACTAACTTAATTAAACATTACACTCTTCTCCGGGCCTCTTTATATCCTTCTGCAGGCCCTCCGTACATACAAAAGATACATGATTACAATAGTAGCTTACACACATAGCTATATTCACATTGATTTTACTTGTTTATTTCAGACTTTGATTAATAAAAATCTTCTACAAGAGCAAACCATTCTATTGCATGTTCCTTTAAATGCTAACGAGCTCTGCTCACCCCAGCCCCTCTTCTGTGGGGTGACAAGCCGGTTTGTTTACTTTAGCTGCATTTAGCTGTGAAACTTGCTAACTAGCACATCATTAAGAAAGGTGATTTGCAAAGATGCATAAAAAGCCTTATACTCCTGCTGTAAGTGAAGCTGCATCACAAATGATTAGCACAAACATAGAAGCATTTATGTAAATCACCGGCCGCATTTCCTTCTAAAACAAAAGTAATGGTAATCCACTGCGTCTTCGGCGGCTCAGATGTCGGGAGTAAATGATAAAATATCTGAGACTCACTACAGATTTAATGCTTATCTATTTGATCTTAGCCACCATCATGGCCACTTGGAGTCCCATTCAAAGAACTACACAGATGATGTAAACAATAAAGCAGTGTATCAGTAAAGAGGAATCAGTAAAGGTCTGATGGACCATCTTAAGACATTTTCTGGCAAAAGAAATGGCTAGAAACAAGACAGACCCACTTTTATGAGATAAATTAAAAACAGGCATTCTTAACAGGGTTCTGAGAAACTCACATATATTATATATGACCGGCAGTGTTCAGTGCACAGTTTCACCCTCCTCTAGCCGCTATCACTGGGCGGTATGACAATATTCCGCTCTATGAATGTTCGTTCCGCTCGTGTACCGCTACTCATGCTCACCTGTCTCACCGGCTCACCAGAGCCTTGAGTCTCCTCAAAGCATAGTATGCATAGTATTTAAATCCATAGTATTCATAAGTGGAAACCGATGATAGCACGGATATTGCGTCACTGATAGGCGACAATGACCAGGGACATTCCTATTATGGCACAGTAAAGTTGACCGGAAATGACTGAGTTGGCTTGTGTAAAACAAGAAAGTAATCCGTGCATATGATCAATATGATCAATAGGAAATCCTGTGAAGGCTAGACTCAGGGCGTCCTTTGTAGGCCAAGTCAACCGCATCCTTCAAAGAACCCGTCTTCCGAAGGCTGCAGTCTTTGAATTAGAACGCAGCATGCTAACTCTGAAATGTCATCCATGATGGTTCTGTGATTCTGTAGTTTTTTTACACTTATTGTTCCAGGCTGGAGCATGCTTACATCATTTATGATGCAGCTTTTTGTTTTTAAGAAAACTATTTATCACTTTTTGGATAAAAATGTCTTTCTATTGTAAAATGCTTATATTACTTTATATTATTCAGGATACCATTTTGTCTCAGTATGCAAAACAAAAAGCTGAGCCAGCTGTTACATCTGAAGAGGAATACCTCTACACAATTTCAGATGTTGGCAAAAATCCCCTCCACAATGAAAATAAAAATGCACCGCTCCACAGATAAGTCTTGACTGGGCTTTTTATAAAAATTATTATAATTTAGTATTTACAAAAATTAATGTTGTGGTACAAATACATTTTTACAATTGCAATTCAGTTTGGTGCCACTGTTTGGTGCCATTTGGTGTCATTGGAGTAATTACTTTAAAGGTGCCATATAATGCACTGATACAATATTTTAAATGGTTCCCTAATATCTACATAGAAGGTGTGTGGCTTAGGTAAGGGCATTTCTCCAGTTTTACATGTCCATTTACAACCCTAGGGTTTGTCCCTAGAATGAAATGGTCTGTTGTTACATTATTTGGAAGGGTCATGAATAATGATGATGAGCTCTGCTCTGATTGGCTGTTTCACAGTGCGGCTCATTTCAGTAGCTCACACAGCAGGAAGAAAACACAGGGAGGAATATATACATTTAATCAGGGAGTCGCTATTAATATGCAGGGCATTGGAATTGATTTTGAATGCATGATAACTTTTTACTTTCACTTTCAAGATTTGCGATCGCACATGCTCTGTATATGCTACAGCGGCAGTATTTACCACACAATTTACTAGATCAGATCTGACATTACACAGTACTGTAATGTAACAGCCTACCGCTAGCAAGCAGCTAACCATGTCCCTTTAGTGGCTCATGTTATTTTATTAGAGCGCGTTATTTGTTTCCGTGCCTTTCTGAATACAGACATCAACCCATCCTTGCACAGCCTGGAGCGTAAAATTTATTTCCATGATCTAAAATTTTTGCTATTCCTCGCTTGTTTCTGGTACATGCAAATATTGGGAGCATAACTATGACTATAAACCCAACTATAACGTCACAGTTCGTGTCATGTTGGGATTTTCATTTCTCTTTTGCAGTGGTCTTTTGCATGCACAAGATTTGTATAAGAAGGAGGAAACAGTGGTGTTTGAGGCTCATGGTATGTCATTTCCATGTACAGAACTGTTATTATGCCAAGGTAAATACAGTTTTTCATTCTATGGCACCTTTAAAAGTCTGTCTATGTTCTATCCATTCAGGAATGTATGTTGACATTCTCATTTGTTTAAAAGGTAATGTAAAGGTAAAGGTAAAGGTAATTTTTGTATGTTTCTTTTATTTGTCCAATAGCTCTTATTTCTACGTCAGACCGAATATAAAGAAGATAAAGAACATTCCCCTTCAGTCGTACTCTAAAACGTTACGTCAATACTGACGTATTTGGGGTCCTACTTCGGAGCCCAATCACCTCCGAGCTTAAGAAGAAAAAGCCAATGAAATTGGCGAGTGGAATTTGCATGCTAAGCCACTCCCCCGTACATACGGGTATATAAGATGGCGGCATGCATCCACTCATTCGGATTTTTGCTTTGGAGCCGATTGCTTTGTGAGCTGCTTCTACAAGAAGAAAGAAAGTATCCTAATCGCTGCGGGAGTTTCTCGGCTGTGTGGAACATCCCTTCTTTGCATTCCAGCGGAGAGATCGCCCTGCTGCGCTAACAGATAAGTGCTGTGGTCCTCCCCTCGGCAATCTGGCCTAAAAGAGTAATTTCCTACAGCATACACGATCATGGAGAGTGTCTTTTACAAGACGCATTTCCGACCATGTGCTTTTGGGGAGCAATAGTTTCCTTATTTCCTCATGACGGTCACAATCGCTGTCTCACAGGTCTGGAATGTAAACAAATGCATGTTGAGATGGCGTTTGTGAATGGGTTGTGCTCACGCTGCGTGGGCATGCCCATCATTATGCTCGGTCACGGCTTACATTAATATGTAAGCCGCCTTTGCGTTCTACCCTTTCCAGTTTCGCTGGTCGCTGGACTCCCGAGGCTGCATTGGCTGGAAGCATGGGAGACCTGAGGATTATAGTCTGGGTTGCTCTGTCAGGTCAGTCCCTGAAAGCTATGGCCCTCCTGCATTACATTAGGCCATAATTCTAAGTGGAGATGGCTTGGGAACACGTTGACACCCTCCGGTGGAGTGTGCGATTGCGGTGCATTCGTGCTCGTAAGCACCGCCACCTGGTGGGACTGTCCGTGCTTCTCGCTTTAGCCCATAAGCGTCTGCCAGCCCCAGCTGTATAGATTTGTTGGATGAGTACGGGAACTTGGTGCATTCGCACTTCAGCTAAGGGAACTTCAGATCAACCGAGAGAAGGGTGAGCTCTAAAAAAAAAAAAAAAAAATGCTGAGCTCCCTTTTTTCTCGGTATGGAGTTAGATCTGGTCGAGACATGTCAGCTGAAAGAGTTGGTGCTGAAAACAGCCTGATTTCTACAGTCACAGGACAGCGGTCCCTCTAAACGTTCAGAGGCCTGAGGCATGTGGCAGCCGTAGCCGCGGTTGTCTGCTCGGCTGTTCCATATGAGATCGCTGCAGCACGGACTACATGACCGGATCCTGAGATGGGCATGGCACTATGGCACACTGTGGGTTGGAAGCCCCTCAGTTTGCCACCTTCTCAGCCACTGGTCAGACCCTATGTTCCTACGGGCAGCTGTACTCTTAGGCTAGGTGTTGAGGCTTGAGGCAGGTGCGTTCTCTGTTGCGTCTTATTGACCCACCTGAACCTGGGTTGCTGACACTCATTCTCCTCGTGACAGCCCCTCCTGAGAAGATTCCCCTGAAACAGAATCTTCTTTTCCGGATGGGCACAGTCTGGCACCCGCATCCTGATCTGTGGACCTGTACATCTGGTTTCTGGATGGGACGCGGTAAGACCTCACTGGCCTCATCAGACATTATCACTTAGGCTAGTGCCCCCTCTATGAGGCAGGCATACGCTCTGAGGTGAGGTCTTTCTGTTGTATGGTACTCCATTCACTGAGTTAACCTGAGATGCTCGGTATGCTTCCCTTCTTGCAGTTGGAGCAAAGGATGTTCCCTCCACTGTATGTTCATCATGGCCATCTTGGCATATCAAAAAAAAAAAAACAAAAAAAAAAACAATGCAGTGGACTGTCGTCCCTAGGGGGGCATCACCTGACTAATCATTGGGTGCAGAGGCATAAGTCCCCCTAGGATTGCACCTTATCCCCTCATGGGGTCTCTCCGTGGCCCTTTTAGGTCTATGAAGTGCTCCCTTTGAGCCGCTTGGATCAGTCGAGCTACAAATTCGGTCGCTTAGACCTCAGTCCTGATTACGCTCACTTCCATTAAGAGGGTGAGGAACCTGTATGCATTTTTCAACCAACGGAACGTGCCTTAAAAATTTGGTCCGGCTATTCTCACACATTCTTGAGATCCCAGTCTGGTTATGTGCCCCGGGTTCCCTCCTCTCACCTTCGGGTTCAGGTGGTGGACCTGCAAATGCTGCTGCCGGAGGAGGCAGACCCGGCCTTAGCGTTGTTGTGTCCTGTTCGTGCTATACATGTTATTGGACCGCACCTGGAGCATTAGACACTCCGAGCAGCTCTTGTTTGCTTACAAATCAGCAGATGGGAAATGCTGTCCTCAAGCAGAGGTTGGTCAGTGGGTGGAAATAGAGCCTCACCTCAACGGTTGCTTCAGATACCTGGCTCCCCTGGTGGGCTCGTTATCTGGCTTACAGGGCGTTGGGAAGGTTACATGCTGAGCTTCATTTGTCCTGACACGCTTGCCTGTTAGCATTTGCTCCTCAACTACGTAACACAGTTCAGGATTGTGGCATTTTCCAGAGGGACCCCAAATATGTCAGTATTGACGTAACGTCGTAGAGTACGACTGAAGAGGAACGTCTCGGTTACAACTGTAACCCTCGTTCCCTGAAGGAGGGAACTGCACTGGGATGTGTCTCGGCTCCTCAGCATAAAACCTGAATGAGTGGATGCATGCCACCATCTTATATACCCATATGTACAGGGGAGTGGCTTAGCATGCAAATTCCACTCGCCAATTTCATTGGCTTTTTCTTCTTAAGCTCGGAGGTGATTGGGCTCCCAAGTAGGACCCCAAATACGTCAGTATTGATGTAACGTCTCCGTTCCCTCCTTCAGGGAAACGTTATGCTTTTGCTAAAAAAACATTGTTTTCCTGAGAGGCTGCAAAACTCATGTGATGAGTTCTGCATACCAACCCTAAAAGGAGACATACAGTAATGTGCAAAAGTTTTGGGCCACTAGTATTTTCACCAGCTAAAAAATGGTTTAAAGTCAGTTATTTCTATCTTTTGCTGTAGTGTGTCAGTAAAAAAATATTGGTTTACATTTCCAAACATTCTGTTTGCCATTAATTGTAATAATCTAGTGAGATTTTTGTTTGCACAAGGAGTCTGACAGCAGCCTGTGCTCCACACTGATCTAATCTCATCATTATCCAGTCCTCCTGGAATGACATGAAGAAACAGAACCAACTGAAACAGAGTAAATCCAGAAGAACTGTGGCAATCTCTCCAAGATGCTTCAAGAGACCTACCTACAAAGCTACCTGAAAAATTTTGCGCAAGTGCACCTAGGGCAAAATCTGCTGTAAACGCAAAGAATGGTCGCACCAAATGTTGATTTAATTTAGTTAATAGAAGGTAATTGATAAAGAAAATCTTTTTATGACAGCATCCTCATTTTACAGCATTTTAACACAAGTGCCCAAAACTTTTAACAGTGCTGCAGCTTTGCAGGTAGGTTTCTTGAAGCATCTTGGAGACTTTGTCACAGTTCTTCTGGATTTAGTCTGTCTCAGTTTGTTCTGTTTCTTCATGTCATTCCAGACAGACTGGATGATGATGAGATCAGATCTCTGTGCAGAGCACTCGCTGTTGTCAGACTCCTTGTGCAAATAAAAATCTCACTGGATTATTACGATTAATGGCAAAATGAATGTTTGGAAATGTAATCTGATATTTCCTACTGACACACTACAGCAAAAGACCAACTTTAACTGACTTTAAACCATTTTTTTAGCTGATGAAAATACTTTGCACAGTACTGTATGTTGAGTATGCATTATGATTGGATGAGACACAAACATCCTGGTTTGATTATTATATAAAAACTGAGCCCTTGTGTTCCTCTTTGTCACACACTCTGCAGTCAGTCAGTTTTAGAAACCAAACAATAGTATAAGGGGCCAGTAATGGGTTTTACATTTCAGCCATTTTAATTTTTGACAGGAATGAAAATGAGGCTGTAAAGACAGAAGTACAGTGGGTTCAGTGGATTGTATTGTTGTGTAACAAAATGATAATTGATCAGTTGATGAAATATCTTTCCCAAAACTTTCAACAGACCTTTATAAAGTGCATGCCATTTTAAAGACCATAGCTCTATCCCACATATTTTGTTTTCATCTGCATTCATTTCAATAAGCTGTCTAAATCAAGGTCTATGAAGGAAAAACACTGAGCTTTAAAAGGGTAGACATGAACAATATGGAAAAATTTGTGTTTCCTGATTAAAATGCTTGAATTTATGTCTACAGCATTTTAAGAGAAATAAAACATTCTCGTTACAACTAAATAAGAGTCTAAATTGTAAGTTTAAAAATAAAAATTACAGAATCATCAAGCAGGAGAAACTCTGGAGGCTGTTAATGTCACAGTTTGTGTAGCCTGCATGCATACACATCCTGTAAGCTGGCATATATACCACATCCTGTATAAACAATATGAAGGGCATTAACACAATTAGAAATAACATGCATTATTAGAGAAAAAATGTGTAAGATAAGTAAATACATCAGCACCTCACTTAATCCTATTGTGTAAGAAGAGGCCTTTTGTAGCTCTTTGGGGTACTTATTCTGAGAAAGAAGAGCACACAGACATCTTGACAATCAGAATAAATAGTGAAATAGCATTTTAGATCAGTCCATTTGTAGATGAATTGTGGTGTAGAAGCAGCACAGACTCATTGTGCTTTCACACAGGATGCTTTTGCAGTCTGCTGCCCTGCAGCTGTTCCCCACAAACATAACATTTATTTATTATTTTGAGTTGAAATCCAAACGTTGTTACTAAAAATGCCTTCTTAGCATTGTGATTCTCTTTTTACACAGTAGAGTAAGACAATCTTTATATATTTACATTTAAATACAATAAATATAAGCAACATATCTTTAAGCAACATAACATAAATCTTTATTACAAGCAATCCTGTGGTTCACAAAGTCTTTTCTACCTCTGTGAGTGCCATCTATTATTGCCATGTTTAGGCTAAAACTTAAAACTTAAAATCTAAAAGTGCACTTTTCCTTGTCTTAAATCTAGCCAAAAAGCCATATGTGTTGGCTGTGAAACAGTAGACTTTAATTATATGCATTTATTGTGTAATTACTACATGTTTGTGTCAATCCATGTTAATTTTTACAACAAACAATGTGCCATCACTTTAATTCAGTGTGTGCAGCACAGAAGAAATATAGTGTGTAAACAACCACTGCACTTTTGCAGACGCACCATTCCTGGAACCCACCGCCAGGCCGCAGTCGCGTGCAACCGTGGGCAAGGGGAAAAAAAACACACCGCATACTCACTGCAAACGGAGTATGTGTGAAACTGCTGTAACGCCCATAAATAACCTGAATGATTAGTAAACATTAGTAAACAACCAAACCAACCTATGTATATATAGTATAAGTGCTTGATGTTAAAACTAGTTTTTAAGCACAATAAACCAAGAAAAAGATCTCAGTGTTACTTGCACTGACAGATTTCCAAAGCACAGAAATCTGCCTCTCTTAGACAGCGTACAACACTGTTACTTCAAAATATGTCTGTCTTGGCAAGTAGTCGCATAAATATAAATGTATACGTTAGTCAACATTTGAAGTGGATCAAAACCTTTCATAAAAGTTGTCCTTAAACCAAAACAATACCCATTCTTGTCTTAGGACAACTTTAATGAAATGTTTTGATCCACTTCAAATGTTGACTACTGTATGTCATAAGTGAACACAAACAGTTGTGGAAAAAAAACTCATGTGTTATACCCATGTTACTTACCTCAAGTCCATGTGGCCTTGCATATGTAGGCAAAACTGTAGTGTTCTGCAGTATACCCGTACTGAGAAGGTGAACAAACCTACAAGGGGTAGCGATATGGATAAATTATTATTACGAAGGGCATGTTTCTGGATCTACACTTTAAATACTTTGCCACCATTAGGGTTTAATGTGGATTTAAGCCTTTCTTATATGGTTTATGTTATTTACCCCTTTGCCTTCTAATATTCTATGAATATTTGTGACTTTGATATTGAAAGTACTTAGTGCTTTTAAATACTTTAGTGCTTTTTAAGTTTTCTTCCAGTAAAATAAAAAGTGATTATTGTGATTTCAGAGTAAACAGGAATAGTAATGTGATAGTACTGCTGTACAGAATTACAGTGTCCCATGTTAAGTAAATGGAGCTACAGTATTGGCTACATCGATCCAGGTTATGTTACATATGGGAGACATACTGTACTATTCAAGCATCTGCAGGATTGAAATTGAGAAGCACTGCTGTGCTGTAACTCCTCCCCCCATGCAGTTTATGGCTGTTATAAAAGGTTGTCAGCAGCATTCACACATGTAAGAGTGAGGAAGCGTGTGACTGTAATAGTGCACAGTAAGTACTTATGATGAACTGTTTTGGCTAATTGTGTGTAATGGTTTACAGTCCTCTTTATTCATGTCCTTGATTGACAAGTTTCAATTAAACTGTGTATATAACACTTCAGAGTTTTCCTAAATTTACTGAACATTATTCTTGGTTAATTCTTGGCATTCCATTACGCTATTGCAGACAGAGTGAGAACTGAAGACGTTATTATTGTAATATTATATGCTTTGTACTGTAATGTTTTCTCACAGGTGGATGAGACATGAGGAAATCTGACAGTGTTGCATTTAACCATAACTTTCTTGCTCATATCTGATTATATTTTTCATTGATTTAAGCTAACCACGTGTTTTTTGGCACATGTGTGCAAAAAAAATTTAAATGTACATGATTGTTGATCAAAAGTAATCAATTCTCAGTTAAAGTAGATTCTCAGCTCTTCACAACTTCTAAACATTTCTTTATCGTGTGAGCCATCACTTGCAAGATGATTCATTCTGTTATCAATATCTGTCAGACATACATGTATATTCCATTAATATCTCACATGGAATGTTGGCAATGTCTGTTAAGTTTTCAAAAGGCTTGCCATTGTAATGAAATAATGAAATCACAATCTTACAAATCAAGTTTGGAAGCACAGTATTGACATTTCCTGGCATTTTTTGCCTAATGTTAAAATCTGTATTTAAATACACAGATGAAACTGACATTCTCATTAAGTAGTCAATGTTAACAAAAAAGTAGACAAAACAAGAAGGTGAAGGTGCAGAAACATCTACATTTTGATATTTGATGGCACTTTTTATTTTGTTGGCAGTGGCCAATTTTTTTGGCACAATATCTAGGTTCTGAAGCATGAATAAATGGTTTGGGAAAGTTACTACATTTTGCAAAAATGCAATAGAGTTCTGGATTTTTTTTACAGTTGTGAAGATTGTGCCGCTTCCAAAAAGTAATTTAGAAAAACTAAAAAAAAATCATTAAGCATTAAGTGCATCTAATCATTCAAATCCCGAAGCCTCTCATGCAGTAATGATCTTTGATTGTCTAATATTGAAACATCTCCATTTGTGAACAGATTAACAAAGAACAGTCTATTTTACATTGTGTTTACATGTGTTTTTTAGTTTAATTTTTTACCGATGCTTTTCAAAAGACTAAAGCTCAGTATTTAATAAATAATAGTGGCGCTGATAAAAATTGCCACAGTTAGTGAGGCTAGAAAATGTGCTTTAAAAAATTTAAAAAGCTGCAGTTAAGCTTGTATTAGATATTATGGAATGCAAATCAACACATACTGCATAAGCTATTGATCTTACAATTATATAGTACAACCTAAAGTCAAATAAACTCAACAAAGGTGACATGTCCTCTTTCTATTTGCTTAACACATCAAGAAGTCCACACCCAAAGAGGAATCAAATTTAAGGTCAGAAATCTTACTCGACACTTGACAGCTGAACAGCAGTGTCCCATTCCACAGTAAAGAGAAAAAAGGTGATTTTTTTTAATTACTATGGTGTCATTTGTCAAAATGCATTGTTGTCTTTTTTTTAGCTTACTTATTCCAAACTTTCCATAGCTGTTTATTAGAACTTAAAAAGATATTCTGCACAACCATATTCTACATCCTGAATCCTACCTCAACTTAACAACTACCTTACTAACTATTAATAAGCAGCAAATTAAGAGTTAATTGTTTGTTTATAGCATGAATTGGACTTTAAAATAATGTGTGCCCGAAATTACTATTCCTGTTTTATCCAACAAGTATTTGACATTAACATTTTGGCTTTTTTATCCCTCTGCACTATCCTCAATCCTCAAGTTATAATTTACATTAAGCAAGAAATTATTATTGGTGATTTTTTTCCACAGTAGTGTGGGGAAAAAAAGGTTAAAAGTGTGTGATCTGTGGAACAGTGAAAAACGTGTCAGAGAACATGGACCTTTTTCACTGTGATGAAATTTAGCAAAGTTTTTCATATTGTCATTTTTATGTAATGTTATGAGGGTCAACTGGAAGAAACACACCTACAGCGGTTAACAAGCTACCAAGCTAGACCAAGGAACAATAGCAACATGAGGGCTACTTGTATGAAACAACAGGGGGCACATGACATAAACCAACCAGTGAACGCCTGACACATACAACAAAGGAACCAATGAGAACAAGATACAAACTAGAGATCCAATAGCAGGGTCACATGAGGGCAAGGGAAACACATAACATAACAGGAACCATGACTATGAACAAAGGGCGTGAAAAATAATGAACAAACCTCAAAACCAGACATGACAAATGTACATTTATAAGACAGTACTTTGTGTTATATTACTTTACATTAAATTACAGAAAACAAGTTAGCCTAATACTGTTGTGTGACTGTTTTACAACAACTGAAGGTAAATTTGATTTCTTTCTGTCTGTAATCAATGTGTCAATGTTTTTTTTTTTTTTTTTTTTTTTTTGGATAGGAATCAGTTTAAAACTACCTTTATTTATTTATTTATTTTTTTCGCTATTTGAGCAAATGGGAATGTACAAATTATATTTGTTGTAGTTCATGAATACAAAAGTTGTAAATACACAACTATGACAAAAATTGCTTCCGAGAACACTGGAAAATGTAAAAAGAGTCTATTACTGCTAAACAAATACACTGTTTAGCCAAAGAATACAACAATAGTAAAGCAAAATTTACTGACAGCCCAAACTTTAGAACTCAAAAGGAGACATACTGGTAAACTTAGACTGAAGGCACAAACTGATAAAATATAATCTAAATGTAAACCTTCAATTAAATTGAGCACTTTTTTGATAAAAATGTCTGTCAATTGTAAAATGATTCTAATACTGTCAGGATATCACGAAAGTCTCAGTAATTGACTCATAATTGAATGAATGCAAGACAAAAAGTTCCTACCCTCCATCACTCTTTGTTTTGACAGAACTTACTAAGTTGAGGATCTTTGGTCTGTGAGAGCAGATCTGACAAAGAACATAAACTTCATGACCTGGAATGTTAATGGACTTAAACAAAACAGAGAACAAAAAAAAAGTGTAAAACAAGTGAGACGATAAAGAATGGAAATCGCTGCAAACTGCTCTTATCTGTGGAGAAGTTCATGAAATCTCTCCAGTTGGTTGATGTCTGGAGAAGAAAGAACCCCATAGAGCAAGATTACACATACTACATAAAAGACTTTCCTGTGTCCAGACTGGATTACTTCTTTGTTCCAGAAGAATGTATGTGGCGTGTCAGAAGTTGTGCAATGCCTGCAATGCCTTTTCAGAAAGATCACCAGATACAAGCAATCTTCCAACAGCTGAATCTAAAAAAGGATCTTTTTACAGGTGAAATAGGTTCATCAGTGTGTGAAGAAAGCTCACATGAGATTGACATTATATCAGCTGTAAATTCTCTTCAAGTGTCAGACACACCGAGACCAGACGGCATCCCAGTTTCCTTCTATAAAAAAAACATTCAAGAACAAATTCCGTACATAAAGATGCTCTATGACAGAATCCACAGCAGTGCATTTAACTGCTCTGAGAAACACTTTAATGAAACCATGAAAAGTCCACATGACAATAGTCAACACTTCTTTAATGTTGACTACCTCATCATCGCAACTATTCTGTCAAAACGTCTGGATGATTACTTGGATTCACAGTCAAAGGGTCGTGTACCAAAAAAATCAGCTACTGTCATGATCAGTCCCAAAACATTCTGCACTGAGATGAGGTTGTCATGTATTCAGGATGAGATAGAAAAGCAAAAACAGTCAAACCCGACTCTGTATCAGGATTTTCTCATTGTGAAAAACCTTCTCAGAGATGCACCAAAAGTAGATACTAAATCAGCAGATGTTTTAATTGAGAGAGACAAACTGCTGGATCAGGGCTGCCCACTGACCCCAGTTCTCATTACACTGGCACTAAAATGCTTTGCCTCTGCATTAGTTGGGCATTTAAAACAGCATGATATTCTGGTTTTTAAAGAAAGAGTGATACTTTGCATCCAACCTGAGGACCTTGAGAATGTAATAGCTGCTGTGAGGAACAAAGCTAATGACGTGTTTTACATTAAGGAATTGTACAGAGGAAATGTTAATGGTAAACAATTAAAGTGCTTGGGAAAGGAGTCTATGGCTGAGGATTGGAAAAAAAAAAGGAAGCAGAAACATTTATGAATAACATTCGATCTAAAACGGACAAAGGCAATACAGAGAGTAGAGTAAAGGAAGGTGGAAAGTGAGGATCATGAAGACAATCAAGATCTCATTTGCTGATGTGTTGTTAATAATATACATATGTTTTGCACAGAGATGGCAAAAGTACACACATCCTTCACTTAAGTAGAAAGCATGTTTAAAAATACTCTAGATAAAGTAGAAGAACTGACAACACTTTTTTACTCAAGTTAAAGTAAAGTATTATGAGCTCTGACATATACTTAAGTAAAAAGTACCCATTAGTACTGCCTATTTTAGTGTTCATTTTACATTCAGTTTCATCTCTTTTAAGTTCATTTATTTCAGTAATTCAACTCAAATTGTATAACTCGTGTATTAAATAACTTTAGTGCACACAGACTATAGTAGTTTAAGTCTTAATTGTGATTTTGGCTCACATTTAACAAAAACCCACCAATTCATTCAAATTAGATTAGGCTCAACAAATTAGAATATGGTGACATGCCAATCAGCTAATCAACTCACAACACCTGTAAAGGTTGCCTGAGCCTTCAAAATGGTCTCTCAGTTTGATTCACTAGATTACACCATCATGGGGAAGACTGCTGATCTGACAGTTTTCTAGAAGACAATCATTGACACCCTTCACAAGGAGGGTAAGCCACAAACATTCATTACCCAAGAAGCTGGCTGTTCACAGAGTGCTGTATCCAAGCTTGATAACAGAAAGTTGAGTGGTAGGAAAAAGGGTGGAAGAAAAAGATGCACAACCAACCTAGAGAACCGCAGTCCTGAGAGGCTTGTCAAGTAAAATCGATTCAAAAATCTGGGTGAACTTCACAAGGAATGGACTGAGGCTGGGGTCAAGGCATCAAGAGCCACCACACACAGACATGCCAAGAAATTTGGCTACAGTTGTCGTATTCCTCTTGTTAAGCCACTCCCGAACCACAGACAACATCAGAGGCGTCTTACCTGGGCTAAGGAGAAGAAGAAATGGACTGTTGCCCAGTGGTCCAAAGTCCTCTCTTCAGATGAGAGCAAGTTTTGTATTTCATTTGGAAACCAAGGTCCTAGAGTCTAGAGGAAGGGTGGAGAAGCTCATAGCCCAAGTTCCTTGAAGGCCAGTGTTAAGTTTCCAGAGTCTGTGACGATTTGGGGTGCAAAGTCATCTGCTGGTGTTGGTCCACTGTGTTTTTTGAAAACCAAAGTCACTGCATCCGTTTACCAAGAAATTTTAGAGCACTTCATGCTTCCTTCTGCTGACCAGCTTTTTAAAGATGCTGATTAAATTTTCCAGCAGGATTTGCCACCTGCCCACCTTTTTTTTAATTGGTCTTATGAAGTATTCTAATTTGTTGAGATAGTGAATTGGTGGGTTTTTGTTAAATGTGAGCCAAAATCATCACAATTAAAAGAACCAAAGACTTAAACTACTTCAGTCTGTGTGCACTGAATTAATTTAATACACGAATTTCACAATGTTAATTGAATTACTGAAAGAAATTAACTTTTCCACAACATTCTAATTTATTGAAATGCACCTGTATATTTTGTTAGATAATGAATGTATCAAGGCTGAACAAACACTATGTAGAACGGACATGCAGGACTGGGACAAAATTTCAGGCCAGGAAGATTTGTTATTGAATGGTGATCCACCAAATGCAGATTGAAACTAACAAGTAGTAACAAGCCTGTTTTTAAAATAAGAGGTAGAAAGTACAGATATTTGTGTAAAAATGTAAGGAGTAAAACTAAAAAGTATTCAGAAAAATAAATCGTGAAGTAAAGTACTGATACCAGAAAAATCTACTTAAGTACAATAACAATAAAATAAAAGTATTTGTACTTGGTTACTTCCCATCTCTGAATTTGCACTGTAGAAATTTTGTGTGTGTCATAATTTTTGCCAATGAGGCAATTAGAATAGACATCTGACTAAACAACAAAAGGCCAGCTCAGTAAATTGAAAAAATAATACCTGTGAATTGGTGTATTTTGTCAAAATTTCGTCCTTTTCTGTGACTTTCGTCCATCCCATGACTTGATAGTTTGATAGGGCAACATCTTAATTAATTCTAAATATGAAGCACTTTTTTCAATTTGAGCTAAACATACTGTCTTTTTTTTCTCTTCCTCCACCTAGACTGACCATGTTTGCAGTTGTTACTCTGCAAGACTCAGATGAGGTCATGGTGGCAGCATCAAACTGGTTGAGCCTAGACAAGAAACAATGTTACTGGCCTCCATTCAAATCAACAGAGAAGTGCATGGAAGCTGCTCAGAACAGAATTAAACCTGAAACAGGAGGAAAACCATGGGAAAAATTAAATATTAGCTTTCACAAAGAATATGGTATATGGCAATAACTGTTTAATTTTGGGAAATTATACTGTCGAGTAAGACATCAAATAATACAACTTAAATTTTACAGCCACTTTTGATAAGGCAAGAGAGGAGCAACAAGAAATTAAAAAAAAGAAAGAACAGTAAGTAACAGATACTTATTCCAAAGATTTTGAATATCAAAAGGTCAGAATTCATTTGTGCTGTTTTGTTAAAGTATTGTTTATTTCATATAAAGGTCATTTCTACCAGCCACTAGATTCTCTGGAATAAAAAGACAAAGAGTTGAAAGCTCAGCTGATGGTGAGTCAACTTTTCTTTTTTTCTTTTTCTCTTTTTCTCTTTTTTTTTTTTTTTTTTTTTTCTTTTTTGTAATTACAACACAATTCATTTTAAACTACAGACAAGAGTGAGCTCCTCCAAATGTTAAGAGACATCAAGAGCACAGTTCAGGAAAACTCTGCCATGTTAAAGAAACTATTCAAAGACAACACAGTTCCTGAGGTCCCCAGCAGTACCAGCATTCCTTCTCAAGATGTTAAAACAAACCTAAATCTGCCTCTTAGAACCCTTGATGATGTGGCCAGGACTGAAATGGAGCTCAAGAACTCAACAACACGCCAAAAATATGTGAGTTGACAAACATTTAAAAAAAGGGATAATTTTATTCTACAGTAATGACCGTACAGTATCCTGCTTATTCCATGACTACTTGCTAAATAAATAAATAAAATAAATGGACAATAAAACATTGTATAAGGTATTAATGCAGATTTATTATTACTCTTTTACTGTACACTGTTTTGTGTTCTAAATACAAAATATTTTTGTATTTCAAAGTATTCCAAGACGTGTAATAATAATAAACAACACTTAACAGTTATAAACAGTTATAAAACAGCATTTGTTTTTACAGGTAAAATATCTTTCTAAGATTAAAGGTTTTGGGCCAAAGGATGTGATAAAGAATATTATGCAGAATGTCCTGTCAGACGATCTGGCTATACAGTTTACCTGGCAGGGGAGAGGAGATAAAAAGCCCTTCTCTAAGCTTTCTTTAACAGATGTGATCAGAGGTAAAAATTACAACTGCATAAACACTTCCCAAATACACATAGAAAGTTCATATTTACTTATATTTTGTATGTATTTGTAAATTCAGTCATTTGGTGAATATAGTCTCAAATGCCTCTTATAGTTTCAAAAGTTTCAAATGCCCTCTTCAGAGTGTACAAGAGCAGCTTTGACAGTGAAGCACTACATCCAACAAATTACCAAATAATTTTTTCACTGAATTCCCTTTTTGCAGAAGCTGCATCAAAACAAAGTGTAATGAGGGAAGACTGTGAAACTGAAATAAAAAACTATTTGTGGTCCAAAACTGATCGAGTTGGTCAGAGGAGACCAAGGGATTGTGGAGGTAAGTGATAAATGTTATGTATATTATATTTTCTGTATCACTTTCTGTATAGGCTGATCTCCATGATGATTAGTCAAAGCATACTTCTATGTTAAGAAACCTGCATTTATTTGTTTAACAATCACTGTATACTTTATATCCTTCCCCCTTCAGGTATGACTTCTCCCACACTGCTGGACAGTTCCTCACAGTCAGGAATGTCTTTTCTGAATGATTTCTGAGTTTAAAATATTTATTCATAGATCATGTAGGCTTAGCTGTCCACACATTAGACATTCATTTCGTAAAGAACAACATGTGTAATAATCTAGCTTGCCACTGTGTGCTTCAAATATTGGCTCTTGCAATAAAATGCTTAGAATTCTCCTAATTTTAATTCAGCGTAAATGTGTATGGTTAGGATTAGGTTGGGGTTTTTATATTGTTGTAAGACAAAATAAGATCCATCAGCTTTTAGTTGACTGGAGGAAATAATGAAAAACTGAAGAATGTGTTGGATTGTGGTATCACTGCATTCACTGTCATTTTTTTCAGGTGTATTATAGCAGTGGCTTTATTTGCCTTATCCAAAAAGGATCCTTTCCTTAATATCAAATTACTCAAATGCAATTAGTTGTGGTGTTTAATCCAAATAGGCTATTCCTTTCTTTTTCAATGTTACATAAGTTGTAATGCTATTTTTTTTTTTTTTTTTCAAAATAAACCATAACCACACATAACATGACATCTTGCTTTTGCCTTTTTTTAGACAGATGAAGTCTTACAATAGTGAAATTCCAGTAAATGACAAACATGTGACTATTAGGTGACATTACAGTTCTCTGAGAATCTTTAACTGATGCACAAATGGAGAAAATCCACAGGGAATGGAGTTCATTAGCTAAGCATGTTTTTGCTGGCTCTTGTTCATCTCAGTGGATATAAAAGCTATACTGACAATTTTAAATCATTACATCACCTCCCAAGACAAAAAAATCAAATCTGCCTTGTGTTATCTTATTATTTCAGAATCTGTCCACAGACCGAAACTTTCCACAATGCAGAATTTGAATATAATATCCATTTCATGTCCAGGTTTTCACTGCTTCATCTACACTGCTGTTGCTCTTAAGTGACAAATATTTCACACTGTTAAATATCTTAGAATGTTCCGACCACATGTATATTGTTTTCACCCAGTTTCACAGACAGGGCTTAGACTAAACCAGGATTAGGCCATTGTTCAATTAAAGGACATTTACGCAATTTTTATGAATGAATTTTATGAAAAAAAAAAAAAAAAAAAAAAAAAACATTACAAAACAAAGGCACTGATCAATCAGTGCAAGTTTCTTTTAGTTGGAACAGCTCAGGCACACATTTTAGTCTTAAGCCTGGTCTGTGAAACCAGGGGATAAAGTATGAACCAACACAAAATCCTTAGTCTGTGGATTAGACATATTAAATTATAAAACGTTGTGCAGATTCATGGGTACACTTCACATTGTAAGCCTAAGCAAATAAACAAAAGCCAGAGTATTTTTGTCAGACCAGAGATGTGTAAATGTGCACAATTATGTTTAATATTTGTAAAATTAAATAATTAATACAAAACTTCTTACCATGTACTCCTTAAAAAGTTTGTCCACATCTTCTCCAAGGTATACAGTGAATCACTTCAATTAGCAGACACTCTCTTTTGTGATTCACCTCAAGGCTCTAGGTGAGAGTGCTAAAACACAAATATGCTGTCCAATTTTGCAACTTGACTAAAGATGCAAACACTACACAAACAAATGTACAATTGGAGTTAAGTAACTGTAATTTACAAATTCTTTGGGCAAATCAGTTAGATGGCCTGCCAAACTGTTGAAGATGATAATCACATCACCCAATGAGTATTCCAATCCAGCTTCACAATCAGATGCATTGAGAAACTGAACATTACTGCTTCCATTTATATTGTTAGAGTCTCCATGAAATCAAAATTGAAATTTTTTGGCTTTTAGTATGAATATGTTAGCCCTGAGCTTATCTATAACATAGAGTGTTACAAAACAATGACAAAATTCGCATTTACAAGATATACTGTAAGCATTCAAAACTTATAGTCTCTCATTTCTAACAATATGGATCAATGATTTTGATTACATCACCCTGCATTTTAGCTTCCTATCAAACTTTCTGTCCAATCAAATGTTCTCTAGAATCTGAAAAGTCACGCCCCCTAAAATTTCTTAATAGTTAATATTTGTGTGCTAATTTTGATGTACTGAGCAAGTATATACCTGATAAGAACTTTCAGTATATTCTGGGTCTTCTCTCTGATGTTTCTGATAATCTCAGTTACCATGATGTGGTCTTATTCAAGGAAACCAGAAATCGTGGTTGAAGTGGTAAACGGTTATACTTATCAGAAAATCAGCATTCTTATTCTTAAGTAAAGCATGCTGGGAACAATTCTTTCAGAGTTGAAGATGGACTAAAAATGAGCTCTCAAAATTTAGTGACTGATTCTTAAAGATAAATTCTTGAAAGTGTGGTACAAGAGGATGTGATGCTGGTCCTATCTATAAAGCCTATAAAAATCAGTCTGCATGTATTTCTGAACACTTCAGCATGTTATTCTTGTGAAACAGGGGTCATATTTTAGGATTTTTTTCATTGAAGCCATTAAGGAAAGAACATGACGTGTGACCAAGTATGGTGTACTTAGAATTTGTGCTCTGCATTTCACCCATCCAAGTGCACACACACAGCAGTGAGTAGTGAAAAAACACACACCGTGAACACACACCCAGAGCAGTGGGCAGCCAATGCTGTGGCACCCGTGATATTGTGGTATTGAGGGTGGAGAGAGCGCTGGTTATTCACTCCCACCACTGACAATTCCTGTCGGACCTGCGACTCGAACCCACAACCTTTGTTTTTTTTTTTTTTTTTTACCCGTAAAAGAAAAACTGCTTAATAATTATGCACGCTTGAGTAAAAAGCATTTTTTTACTTCCAGCCCTCGTCAACAATTCTACATCACTTTAAAAAATAATTAAATACAACATTAATAGTATTAAAATAATAGTATTAAGTTAGCTTTTAAGGGTCAGTTTTACTAACAGCTTGCACCAGCGCAAACCATTTTTGGTGTTAAAATTGTACTGTTAGGTTTTACTAAAGATGCGCAGTGAAGAATTAGCACTTAATGAAATATGCATTTGTAGTAATTTCCCTTTTTAGACACAAAATGATTAATTATGGAAGGAGAATGTTCAAATGAATCACACAATGCGTTTTACTAACGTTTGCACTTTGTGCCATATTTAACACCCCAAAGAAGCATGTCTTAAACTATTTTGCACTTTAAATGGCTGCAATTATTGTAGCTAGGAGAAGGCACTTCAGAGAACAGAGCACATGGTAAAAGGGAGAGGATTTTTCACCCTTTTTTTGGTCTATTTTTGTCACATTTAACGTTACATTACCTGATGTCATGGGAGCCCAATCACCTCTGAGCTTAAGAAAAAAAAGACCAATAAGAATTGGCGAGTGGAATTTGCATGCCAAGCCACTCCCCCATACATACGGGTATATAAGATGGCGTCATGCATCCACTCATTCAGATTATGCTTCTGTGTCAAACGCTTCGTGAACTGTTACTACGAAGAAAAAAAAACAAGCCTTTCATCGCTGCGGGAGTTTCTCGGCTGTGGGGAACGTCCCTTTTTTGCATTCAGTGAAGAGATCACCCTGCAGTGCACAGATAATTGCAATGGTTCTCCCTTAGGCAGTCCAGCCTGAAAGAGCAATTTCCTACAGCATACATGGTTGTTGAGAGCATCTTTCGAGATGTTTCTCTGATCGCGTGCTTTTGGGTGCGATAGTTTCCTTACCCCTCATGATGGTCATAATCACTGTCTTACATGTCTGGGCCATAAGCATGCTGAGACGGCGTTTGTGGATGGTTCATGCCTGCACTCTGAGTGCATGCCCATTATTACGCTTAGGTCACGGCTCTCATTCAGTATGAGGTTACCCTTGCGCTTTACCCAGTTCAGTCTCGCGGGTCACTACACTTTCATGCTGCATTGGTTAGAGACAAGGGAGACCCAAGGGTTTTAGTCAGGAATGCTCCGTTGGGTCTTCGCTCACCGTTGAGCTTCTGGATGTTGATGCCGGTTCATTGCATGGTGAGCCCAGTGTCTCATTTAGGGCTCCTGAGGAGATTAAGATTTCTATTGCTGCATCAGAGGAGGGGCTATCGTCTTCAGATGCTTAAGGTTCTGCCTTAGCAGCCCCCGTCGCAGCGACTGCACAGTCGGAGTCCGAGGCTGAGTTGACGGCAGTGGTCCTTCAGGCAGCCTCGACGAACGGGTTGGGGATGGAGCTTCTCCTGAGCTCTCGATGTCTTCGTCTGCCCGCCGCTGAAGGCGCCCCTCTGCTGCCTCAGCACTTGCTCCACCCCATGAGAAAACCTAAGGAGGTAACCCCTCTGCAGGGGCGTTGAGCTGGCCACAGGTAGGGGGCGCAGCCCTGAGATCTTGAGGCGTCCCTGAGACGGGCCACCCAGAGATATCAGGAACGGTTCTTCGGAGGACATCGCCCCCAGCCCTGGGAGAGGGCCAGAGGCTTTCTCCACCGTCCTCAGCATGGACGCACTGGCACACAGCTGGCACCTAGCCTGGCTGATTCTCACGTTTTCTTGAGACGCAGACCAAGTTATGTGCCCAAGGTTCCCAACACTTCTTTTCAGATCAGGTGATGAACCTGCAAGCGCTGCCCCTGGAGGAGGCAGACCCGGCCTTTGATTTGCTGTGTCCCATTCGTGACTTGCACATTTATGTGGAATGGACACAGAGCTTCTGACGCTCAGAGCAGTTCTCTGTCTGCTTTGGAGAACAGAAGAAGGGGAATGCTGTCTCCGAACAGAGGTTGGCTCATTGGGTGGTGGATGCCATCACCTTGGCATACCAGTGTTTCATGTCTCAGTATTCCCCCAGTTTATTCCCACCGTGTTCCCCTTTTTCCTTCCTTTTTCCAAGTTTTCCACATAACCTCACTTTCTGTCATTTTGCTCCACCCCCCAACGGTTGCTTCAGAACCCAGGCACTCCTGGTAGGCCCATTTTCTGGCTTACAGGGCATTGGGAAGATTACGTATTGAGCTTAATTTGTCCTGACACGCTTGCCTGTCAGCATTGTACTGCAATTACGTAACCCAGTTCAGGTTGTGGCATTTTCCATACGGACCCCATGACGACAGTCGACGTAACGTTGAACGTGACTGACTGAAAGGGAGAGCCCATATGTATTGCGTTATACCTGAATGTACGGGCGAGTTGGTTGGCATGCAAATTCCACTTGCCAGTTCTCATTGGACTTTTCTTCTTAAAGGTTCATGAAACCCCAGACTACTTTTTCTGAGATTTTAGCAGAAGTGTTTGTGTTGCAAATCAGAGATGAAAATGTTAGCTCCCTTAATTTTAATTGTTGGAGAAAACTGGTTAATTTTTAGCTTTTTTGTGCTATTTTCATCCTCCGGGTTTAAAATCTACATTGTGTTGACGTCACAGTTTGTGACGTGGCAATGGACTATAGTACTTCGATGACGCATTGGTGTCTCTGCGAGACTGCGTGTTCTTATCCTATGAGAAGACCCTTCGCCTAATTATTCACGACTGCTTCAGACTGTGAGATTGTGTATATTCATTGAGAGTTCATGGAACAAAGGAGAGTGTTTGTTTTTGTTTGCTTTGTAAGAGTTTTTTTTACAACTCATTGACGCAACACATCAAAAGGATTATAAACGCTGCAAAATAAGCCTTAAAAGTTGCGACAGCACGATCATATATATATTGTTGATGCAGAGTGCAAATGGCTGTGCATTTATTTGTGTTGTTAACTCAATGGGAGCGAAATGAAACTGTCTGAACCCGAAGTTGACTCTCTTCCCTTTTCCCCTCCACTCCGCAGCGCACCACGCCCACTTTTGCAGCTTTAAGCTCAGAGGTGATTGGGCTCCCAAGTGAGACCTCATGACGTCAGTCAACATAACGTCTCTGTTCCCTCCTTCAAGGAACGAGGTTTATATACGTAAACTGAGACGTTTGCATGCAACTTGCCAAAGGGCAAAATATTGTGCAAGCACACAGAAACACAATGCATTTCCTCATTAACCCTTGCACCCTACAGCACATGAGTCAACAAAAGGACTACTGCTGATGATGTTCATAATGTCCGTAAAATGATGTCACAGTAATTTAGCCTTATTCAGAAAATAAGCTTTATTATTATGGATATTAAGAAATAAAACTAAACAACAAAATGCACACTATACATATGTTTGTACTGATTTTATTCAGTATAAAAGTCAAATAAAATGTACTAAGGAGGCAGTTTCTCTAATCCTTTCCCTAAGTTTCACTTTCCAAGAAGTCCACACCCAAAGCTCTGCTCAACGTGACAGCTGAATTGACGGCAGTGTCCGGTTCTACAGACATTATCCTGAGAGATAAAAGGTAACTTTTTCTTCAAATTATTAAGATGCTTAAAGTTAACTAAATTTCCAAAACTTAATATGTTAAAAATATTCTGTTCTTTTTTAGCTTACTTTTTTCAAAACAATCTACAGACATGCATATTACTACTAATTTATCCAACAAGCATTCCACATCACCATTTTAGCTTTAGCTTTTATCTAGCTGTTCTATTCTTTAATCTCAAGTTATAATTTGTATACAAGCAAGACATTCATTGCACTCACATGCGGTATAATATTCAAAAGCCTTAAGTAAAAAGGATATACATTTAAAAACACAACTGTGTTATAATTAAAATTATTTTGGTCTATCATTTTTGGTGATAACTGTTTTTTTACACAATGTACACTATAAAGATCAAATATGTGTGATTGTGAAATTTTGTGCGAACATGTTTTCACTCCCAACTCGTCACATATTGACGCGGTCAGGACACGCAGAACCTGATTTTACCAAGTACGACATGTTCCTGGATCAACATCTTTGTTGACCCTGGAACAACATTGTGATTAACCAATCAGATCTGAAAAATCAGTTTATAGTTTTTGTGAAGTTTAGGCTTACAATCAGTGTTTGGTGCTTGTACATGTGTCATTTATCTATTATTTCCTCTGATTTTAGGGATTACTCATGGGTAAGTTTAGGTTTAGGTGTAGGGATGTGGTCAAGATTACATTTTTGGATTAAAATGTTGTTCCAGGAACACATCTAACAGCAAAATCAGGACGTGCGTCAGGACCCAGTGACCCTTGGTGTCACTATTTGATGCTCAGACCCCTTTAGTGTCACTTCTGGACATGCAGGGTCCTCCATTGCATCTAATTGTTTGCATTATGTGTTGTATTTAATGGTAGTTGGCTTTCATGGCAGATAGAGATAGTGATTGTGAACAAATAGTTAGGTTTAGGGGCAGGGGTTGGGTTACATGCTCATAAATGTGTAAATAGTGTAATGTAAAAACATATACGCACTAATGGAAAAATTATTACCCAATATGTAATTTAATCATGACGATAACATTTCCAATGCCTTTTGCGTCAGCATATTGCCACCAAAGGTTTCTAATTTAAAGCAGTGGAGGACCCTGCACGTTGAAAAATGGCATGCAAGGGGTCCTGACCAAGCATCAGTGTGTGATGAGTTGGGAGTGAGAATGTGTTGGTGAGCCATAATTTGTGCCAATGAGGCAATTAGAATAGACATCTGACTAAACACCACAAGTCCAGCTCAACCAATTATAACCAATTAAAAAAATGTTTTTAAAAAAAAACATATTAAAAAAATTAGTGTATTTTGTCAGAATTTTATCTTTTTCTGTGACTTTTATCCATCCCATGACTTGATAATTTGATCTTAATTTATTCTAAAAATTAGGCACTTTTTAATTTTTTAGCTAAACATGCTCTTTTTTATTTACTTTCCCCCCTCCACCTAGACTGACCATGTATGCAGTTGTTACTCTGCAAGACTCAGATGAGGTGATGGTGGCAGCATCAAACTGGTTGAGCCTAGACAAGAAACAATGTTACTGGCCTCCATTCAAGTCACCAGAGAAGTGCATGGAAGCTGTTCAGAAAAGAATTAAAGCTGAAACAGGAGGGAATCAATGGGAGAAATTAAATATTAGCTTTCACGGAGAATATGGTATGGTAATAACTGTTTAAATGTAGGATTTTGTATTGCCGATTAAGTTCTTAAATAATACAACAAATATTTATCTTATTGCAGATACTTTCGATAAGGCAAAAGACAGGCAACAAGAAATTAAAGAACAGAAAGAACGGTAAGTAACAGATGCTTATTCAAAATATTTAACCTACCAAAAGGTCAGAATTCATTTGTGCTGTTTTGTTAAAGTATTGCTTATTTTCATATAAAGGTCATTTCTATTAGCTACTGGATTCCCTGGAATACTAAAAAGACAAATGCCTGAAAGCACTCAAGAAATGTTAAAACATCAACATCATCCTGCATCTACATCCACAATGTCAGCTGATGGTAAGTCAACTTGTTTTGTCATAATTAGTTTTGAAGTTTTTTTTTTTTTTTTCCCTTTCATTTTTGTAATTACAGAACAGCTCTTTTTACACAACAGACAAGAATGAGCTCCTCCAAATGATGAGAGACATCAAGATCACAGTTCAGGAAAACTCTGCTATGTTAAAGAAACTACTCAAAGAAAACACAGATCCTGAGGTCCCCAGCAGTACCAGCATTCTTTCTAAAGATGTTAAAACATTCTTAAATCTGCCTCTTAGAAGCCTTGATGATGTAACCAGGATTGAAATTGAGCTCAAGAACTCAACAACACGCCAAAAATATGTGAGTCTACAGCATTTAAAGAAAGGGATAATGTAACTCAGCCAGCCATTACAGCAAAATAAACTCTCACCTGTAGCACCTGTAAGGGGTTTATTCCGCAGTGATGACTGTACATTATCCTGCTTATTCTACTTACTAAATAAATGTGACCCGGGACCACAAAACCAGTCATAAGGGTAAATTTTTCAAAATTGAGCTTTATACATCATCCGAAACCGGAATAAATAAGCTTTCCATTGATGCATGGTTTGTTAGGATAGAACAATATTTGGCTGAGATACAAATATTTCAGTATATGGAATCTGAGGATGCAAAAAATTCTAAATATTGAGAAAATTTAAGTTCTTTGCAATGCATATTACTAATCACAAATTAAGTTTTTATATATTTACAGTAGGAAATTTACAAAATATTTTCATGGAACATGATCTTTACTTAATTTCCTAATGATTTTTGGCGTAAAAGAAAAATCTATAATTTTGACCCATACAATGTATTTTTGGCTATTGCTACAAATATACCCCAGCGACTTAAGACTGGATTTGTGGTCCAGGGTCACAAATAAATAAATAAAATAATGGACAATAAAAACTGTTTTACAGTACTGATGCAGGTGCATTATTACTCTTTTACTGTACATAAACATTTTTGTGGTCTATATACAAAATATATATTATACAAAATATATATATATACAAAATATATATTAAATTATTCCAAGACATGATGTAATAATGACTAACAACATTTAATAAAACAGTTAATAAAACAAAATAGTATTTGTTTTTACAGGTAGAATATCTGTCAAGGATTAGAGGTTTTGGGCAAAAGGACGTGATAAAGAATATTATGCAGCAAGTCCTGTCAGACGATCTGGCTATGCAGTTTAACTGGCAGGGAAGAGGAGATAAAAAGCCTTTCTCTAAGCTTATTTTAACAGATGTGATCAGAGGTAAAATCACTACTGCATGAACACTTCTCACATACACATAGAAAGTTTATATCTACTCATATTTTGTATGCATTTGTAAATTCAGTCACTTGGTGAACTTAGTCTACAAATTTTATACACCTTAGTGGTGTACAAGAGCAGCTTTGAGTATAAAACACTACATCCATCAAATTTCCAATTAATTCTTCATTATATTTCTTCTTTCAGATGCTGCATCAAAACAAAGTGTAATGCGGGAAGACTGTGAAGCTGAAATAAAAAATTATTTGTGGTACATAGCTGATCGAATCGGTCGGAAGAGACCAAGAGATTTTTCGAATGATTACTGAGTTTGAAACATTTATTCATAGATTATGTAAGCTTAACTGTCCACGCATTAGACATTCATTTTGTAAATAACAAAATGTGTACTAATCTAGCATGCCACTGTGTACTTCAAATATTGGCTCCTCCGATAAAATGCTTTGAATTCTCCTGATTTTTAATCAGTGTAAATGTTTATGATTAGGGTTAGGCTAGGGATTTTATATTGTGGTAATATAACATAAGATCCATCAGCCTTTAGTTGACTGGAGGAAATTATGAAAAACTGAAGAATGTGTTTGATTGTGGTATCCAGAGGCGTCATGCCCATGCCCCCTCAAATTTTTTATCCAAGTGGATTTTGAATGCATTTTCCAAAAGACAAAAAATAGCAGAATAATAGTTTTATATTTGATACAATCACACCAGTGTTATGGGCTTGTTAAGTGATGACGTAATGCGTCCAACGAACTCACCAACGAACGCTGTTTCCGGGTCCAAACCCCAGCTCATTTCACTTGAGAATACTACCTCAGCAGCCATTTATGAGCACTGTATATTCATATTAAACATTTAAGCTAATCGTTTTCGAATTTAAGGTGTACAATACAATCTCTGTGCTCACAGCATCCCAAACACAAATAATTTTTATTTTTATTTATTTATATTTATATTTTCATTGTCTGGCTATCTGGGATAGCTATCGGTATGGAGTTAAAGGGTGGGATTATACGTTTTTGGTAGTATTAAATCACATTGTGAGTGTATAATTAGTACTGTTTGTTGTTTTCTCGTGTCATCTGATAGAGTGTTTGGACCTGGAAGTCACGGAAGAGTTGGCGCTTGACGTCAGACTTAGCAAGCGTAGTAGAACGTTCAGTGCGTGCGGCACGTCAATTCAGCTGCTAAATTCAAATCTGTGTATGTGGCTGGCGCTAAGCCAAAGCCAGGTGCGTTTCCACAGCGCTGCGCGTTACAACTAATCGCAAACGATTCTGTTAAGCTTTTGAATGCAATGACCAAACAGAGGTGTTCAGATTAGCGATCAAAGAAACAGAAACGCCACTGTTTTGTTCACTATAGCTCGCTGACTGAATTCTCTGCGGAATAATATTTAGAATAAAAGGCGAAAATAAATAAATAAAACAGTTACCGCCTGTTGTGTTTTAGATGCTACAGCATATATTTTTCTGTCAAAAATTCTGTCAAAGAATGCAGGCGAGAGCCAATGACTTTCCTATGACAATGATTTTCCTGTTTAAAACCTGTTGTTTCTTGATGCGGCAGTATTTGAATTTGTAAAATGCACCTAAGCGCGGGTTTATTATTGTTGCTGCCAAACAGATTACCCTAGCAACCATTTAGCAAGTCGTATATCTCTACATCAGAACATCATAGAGACATGGGACTTGGTTCTTTTGACTCATAGCAAAATAGGAATCCTTAAGATGCTAGTCATGCTAGCAGTAAATACCTACATGCTAAAAGTGATTAGCTAAGTGTTAAATCAGGTTAAGAACATGCTAAGAACTCTATAACACTCCATAGTAATGATCTGTGACAACTAGTAACGGCCTAGCAACCACCCTAGCAACCACCCCAGTTACCCTAGCAACTGCATAGCAACACCCTAGCAACCACCCTGGATACCTTAGCAATGGCATAGCAACACCCTAGCAACCACCCCGTTACCCTAGCAACCACATAGCAACACCCTAGCAACCACCCCAGTTACCCTAGCAACCACCTTGGATACCCTAGCAACGGCATAGCAACACCTTAGCAACCACCCTGGGTACCTTAGCAACCGGCCTAACAACCACCCCGAGTACCCTAGCAACCGCATAGCAACACCCTAGCAACCACCCCGTTACCCTAGCAACCACATAGCAACACCCTAGCAACCACCCCAGTTACCCTAGCAACCACCTTGGATACCCTAGCAACGGCATAGCAACACCTTAGCAACCACCCTGGGTACCTTAGCAACCGGCCTGGCAACCACCCCGAGTACCCTAGCAACCGCATAGCAACACCCTAGCAACCACCCATGTTACCCTAGCAACCGCATAGCAACACCTTAGCAATCACCCTGGGTACCCTAGCAACCACATAGCAACACCTTAGCAACCACCCTGGGTACCCTAGCCACTGCCCTAGCAACCACCCCGAATACTCTAGCAACCGCATGGCAACACCCTAGCAACCACCCCTGTTACCTTAGCAACTGCATAGCAACACCCTAGCAACCACCCTGGGTACCATAGCAACCGCCCTAGCAACCACCCTGGTTACCATAGCAACTACATAGCAACACCCTAGCAACCACCCTGGATACCCTAGCAACGGCACAGCAACACCTTAGCAACCACCCTGGGTACCTTAGCAACCGGCCTAACAACCACCCGAGTGCCCTAGCAACCGCATAGCAACACCCTAGCAACCACCCCTGACATCATGTTAATAAAATGGTAAACATGTTAGCAACATGCTAGTAAAATGCTAATCATGCTAGAATCATTCTAGTAACTTGCTAATTATGTTATCTATCTATCTATCATCTAACCATTGCTATCTATCTATCTATCTATCTATCTATCTCTGACAGACTGTATTGCCTTCAAAACATTCAAACTTTAACCTTTTAAAACTACTTTAGACTTCAAACTGTTTCAGACTGAAAACCATCAAATGTAAAATTTGATAAACTTCTTAAACTTTATAAACTTTTCAAACTTTTTAAAACTTTCTGTTCCGGCTTTCTCAAGCCAACTTAAAGTTTGTCTTGACAAACTTTTTTATCTACTTATTGTTGCTGCTGGACTCGCTGCTCAGGATGGAGATGAAGATCACCGGATAGAGGCTTGAATTTGGGTCTTTTCCTCGCAACCGTATGGATTGTGATAATTTGGATTACAGCGCACAAATAAAATTGTTTCATTTTGTAATTATGATGTGTTCCGTGTATTTTATGGTTCTATTGTTAATCACAGCATGTTGGAGAAAACGCCTTTTCTGTCCCATCACGCTAATATTACATTAATGGTTAAACGATTGCAGAAATGTTAATATTTTAAGGGTTTAAAGTGTAGTCTTGTTAAACTTTATGTAGGTTTATTCTTGAAAACGAGCTGGCATTAGAACACAGAACATAATGAAATGTTATAATTTCATGAACGATTAAACAATTTAATAATACAATTGAAAACATAAGGTCATTGGTATGACAACCAAAAACAACAATAATGAAATTAATGCTGCGATTGCAGTCCATAAGGATTCGTCAATACGTCGGTATTGTATGTTTAAATGCTGAAAATACGTAAGTATTTGTACATTTAGATGCTGTAAATATGTCAGTATTGGATGCTTTAGTATCTGTAAAAACGTAAGTACGTTTTGCAGAACCACATTTGCGTAAAATACGAATTATCATGAGATTAGGTTCCGGTTAGCACTGCTCCATCTACACTGCTGCTGCTCTTAAGTGACAAATATTTCACACTGTTAAATATCTTAGAATGTTCCGACCACATGTATATATAGTTTTGTACAAAATACAGGCCCAGTTTCACAGACAGGGTTAAGACTAAACCAGGATTAGGCCATTGTTCAATTAAAGGACATTAAAGTAATTTTTATTAATGTGCTTAGAAAAAAAACATTACTGTTGTGCATCTTGAGACAAAACTGATATATTTTAAGACCAGTCAGTGCAAGTTTCTTTCAATTTAAACAGCTCAGACTTACATTTTAGTCTAGGACAGTGTCTGATTATCTCAATTAGCTTGATGTGGTCTTACTCAAGGAAACCAGAAATCGTGGTTGAAGTGGAACGGTAGTAATTATCAGAAATTTAGCATTCTTATTCTTAAGCAAAGCATGCTGGGAACAATTCTCAAACCTAACTTCAATGACGTCACTGTTCATGTTTTTTTTTACAGAACGCAAAATTGTCATTTGATTTGAAGCAAATAGTTTAAACAAAATGTAGTTTTACTTGTAATGAACTAAATAGAAACAGAAAAGTACATTTATTAAGCTGGATAAAATATAAAATGTTCTTTAGAGTAACAACAAGGCATATGTACTTTTGAGATTTTCAGTGGTGTGAGCTGTTACAGTGAGCAAGATGGACCTTTTAGATTTGGAGATGGACTAAAAATGAGCTCCCAAAACTTACTGACTGATTCTTGAGGATGTGGTGCTGGTCCTATCTGTCTATAAAGCCTATAAAAATCAGTCTTCAGGTATTTCACAACACTTCGGCATGTTATTCTTATAAAGCGGGGGACATATATGTCAAGGGAAACAAAAATTCCCCTGAGTCCCTAAGGAAAGAACATGACATGTGACCAAATGTGCTGTACTTGGAATTTGTGCTCTGCATTTCACCCATCCAAGTGCACACACACAGCAGTGAGTAGTGAATAAACACACACCGTGAACACACACCCAGAGCAGAGGGCAGCCAATGCTGCGGCACCCGGGGAGCAGTTGGGATTCGTGCCTTTCTCAAGGGTCTCACCTCAGTCATGGTACTGAGGGTGGATAGAGCGCTGGTTATTCACTACTACTAAAGGGTTCCTAGTGGTTTAACACCCAATTCTTTACCTTCATTTATAATTCTTTTACAGTTAATGTGTCTTTTCCTCTTGGACTGTTTTTTTTCCTTCTGATTGTGCCAACTGTCCAGTTTTTTTTTTTTTCCAGGATTTTTCAGTGTGAGTTAAATCTCTTTTAAGGTGCATTTAACTTGTAAAAGAAAAACTGCTTAAAAATTATGCACACTTGAGTGTAAGGCATTTTTTACTTCCACCCTTGTCAACAATTCAATATCACTTAAAAATAAATACAATATTAATAGTATTATAATAGTATAAAGTTAGCTATTAGGGGCCAGTTTTAAGAGCTTTAGCCAGTGCATACCATTTTTGGCATTAAAAATGTACTGTCAGGTTTTCCTAAGGATGTGCAGTGAAGAATTAGCGCTAAATGAAATATGCATTTGTAGGAGTTCCCTTTTAGAGACAATATTTATGGGAGGAGTGTATTCAAATGAACCACTCAACGGTAGAAGCAGAGAGTTTTTGATTATGTTTTAAGTATTTTGAGTGTCTGGGTCATATATATATATATATATATATATATTTTTTTTTTTTTGTATTTCTAATAAAGATACATTATAACACTACTTTCAAATAAATATTTTATTTAAATATGCAAATAAAAAAATTTAAACAAATATATTTTGAAATGTAAAACAGTTTTAGTAAGTACAATAAATTCATACTGCAAATGTTTACAAAATAAGTGTACAAGAATGTGTAAATATATTACATTCAAAACACACAAATATGCACATACAACTGACATATTTTCAAGATGTACACTGAATTCAAAACCAACAAATGTGACTCTGGTCCACAAAACCAGTCATAAGGGTCAAGTTTTTTTATTTAAATGTACACATCATCTGAAAGCTCAATAAATAAGCTTTCTATTAATATGTGGTTTGTTAGGATTGTAACGCGGGAGTGAGACGAGAGGCGAGCGGATCCATATGCAAGCTTTTTATTGGGCGAGACAAAGACATGGTCGTACAGGCAAGGTCGAGACGGGAGCAAACAGGAATAACACAGGCAGTAGGAAAGAATAGTCCAGGAAACGAGAGCGATAATCCACAAGGCAGGCGGCTAGACAGACGTAAACGATAATGCAGGCGAGAAGTCAAAAACCACGGGAACTAGGAACTTGGAAACAGGAAAACGCTAACAAACAACAATACAACAATCCGTGGTTAGCACGGCGAAATACAGGGGCTTTTATAGCGCCGCTGATTGGTCGTGGGTCAAGTGTAATGGCTGATGGGAAATGTAGCCCGGGGTGTGGTGCAACAGTCTGTGTGTGAAAGGGCGAGAGTGACATCTGGTGGTGAGCGGACAGCGGGACACCGACCAGATTCGTGACATAGCCCCCCCCCAAGGAGCGGCTTCCAGACGCTCCAACAGAGTAACAGTCCAGGGGAGCGGTGGGGCGGGAGTGAGACAGGGCGAGGGCTGGAGGACCAGGTCCCTGCGGAGGACCCGGTGATTGAGGCAGAACCGACAGAGCAGGTACCCTCCAGGGAGGGGCTGGAGGCGGAGCAGGAAGCGCAGGAGCCCTCCAGGGCGGAGCAGGAGGCGCAGGAGCCCTCCAGGGCGGAGCCGGAGGCAGAGCAGGAGGCGCAGGAGCCCTCCAGGGCAGAGCCGGAGGCAGAGCAGGAAGCAGAGCAGAAGGCGCAGGAGCCCTCCAGGGCGGAGCCGGAGGCAGAGCAGGGGGTGCAGGAGCCCTCCAGGGCGGAGCCGGAGGCGCAGGAGCCCTCCAGGGCGGAGCCGGAGGGAGAGCAGGAGGCGCAGGAGCCCTCCAGGGCGGAACCGGAGGCGGGACAGGCGACGCCCGAGCCCTCCGAGGCGGAACAGGAGGCGGGGCGATCCTCCGGGGCGGAACAGGAGGCGGAGCGGCCCTCCGGGGCGGAACAGGAGGCGCAGCGGCCCTCCGGGGCGGAACAGGAGGCGCAGCGGCCCTCCGGGGCGGAACAGGAGGCGCAGCGGCCCTCCGGGGCGGAACAGAAGGCGCAGCGGCCCTCCGGGGCGGAACAGGACCCCGCTTTACGATCTGGGACCTGGGGAAAGCAGAGACAGAGGAGACAAACAGAGAAGGGAGAGAAGCAGAGAGCTTGTAGGGGGACGCCACCTCCAAGGGAGGATCCACAGCCATGGCTGACACCTCTGGAGGTATTGGCGCAGCTTCTCCGACCAAGTGGCACTCTGGAACAGGCTTGTGACCAGGCGAAAACTCTGGAGCTGGCTTGTGACCCAGCGGGAGCTCTGGAGCAGGCTTGTGACCGGACGGGAGCTCTGGAGCAGGCTTGTGACCGGACGGGAGCTCTGGAACAGGCTTGTGACCGGACGGGAGCTCTGGAACAGGCTTGTGACCGGACGGGAGCTCTGGAACAGGCTTGTGACCGGTCGGGAGCTCTGGAACAGGCTTGTGACCGGACGGGAGCTCTGGAACAGGCTTGTGACCGGACGGGAGCTCTGGAACAGGCTTGTGACCAGACGGGAGCTGGGGCGGAGCAGGAAACCGCGTTATGGCCTGGGACCTGGAAACAGCAGAGACAGAGGAGGTAGAGAGAATATGGGAGAGGCAGAGAGTCTGTAGGGGGACGCCGCCTCCACGGGAGGATCCACAGCCGAAGCTGACACCTCAGGAGGCATTGGCGCGGCCTCTCCGACTGGCGGGGGCTCTGGAGTAGGCTTGTGCTTGGACAGGAGTTCTGGAGCAGGCTTGGGAGCAGACGTGACCCCAGAAGCACAATGTGCAGCCCACACACACCAGATGGCAATAGCCATTAAGGGTAGAGCAGCAGCGGGAGGTTGTGGTGGGTCCAGGGCGCTGGCTATCCCGATAGGCTGTGGTCTTGGGATGTCAGACGAGATGTGACTTGACTTGGGGTCTGGTGTGACTTGACTTGGTGACTGGGCATGACCTGACTCTGGGCCGTCAGACGGGTCATGGTAAGGCTCTGGGTGGCCAGACGGGGCGTGGCTTGAGTCTGGGCCGTCAGGCGGGGCGTGGCCTGAGTCCGGGCCGTCAGGCGGGGCGTGGCTTGACTCTGGAACAGCCGCCTTGACATTGCTCGACTTGGAAGCTTGACTGGACTTGGAAGCTTGACTGGACTTGGAAGCTTGACTGGACGCTGGAGCTTGACTGGACGCTGGAGCTTGACTGGACGCTGGAGCTTGACGGGACTTGGAAGCTTGACTGGACGTTGAAGCTTGACTGGACGCTGAAGCTTGACTGGAGACGGAAGCTGCATTATGACAGGACCTGACAACAAGGCTTGACTCACGAGGATCTGCAGAGGCCTGGCTTGCTTCAGGAATAACAGCTGTAACGTGACTTGGCTCAGGGACGACAGCGGTAACGTGACTTAACTCATGAGGAACAGCTGTGACTTGGCTTGACTCGTGGAGAACAAGAGCTTTGGTTTGACTTGACTCCGTTGTTTGACCGGACTTGGAAGCTTGACTTGACCCTGGGGTAGCAGCCGCGACGTGAAGGAGCGCCATTTTAGCTGCCCGTACAGCCATCAGGGGTGAATCCAGCACATGTGCCATCATGATAGGCCGCGATCTTGTGAACGGGCTCCGCCGTCGCCGCCATTGTGTGGACGCGCTCCGACGCGGCCGCCATCTTGTGCGCGGGCTCTGCTGACGCCGCCATCGCTCGAGCACGCTCTGTTACGGCCGCCATTTCACGAGCGATCCAGGCAGAAAACCTGTTTGTGGCGTCGTGATCCGGCATTACCGCCAATCTGCGAGAGGGTTGCGCGGCTGATCTGTCTGCGTTGTCGCGTACCTCCTTCGCGACCCCCACAGTACACGACGAGCCCACACACAAAAACGCAAAGTTCATAAAAGCCACTAGCGAAGAGCGCGGGCCCTCGCGTCTCAGCCTCGCTCTTAGTGGCTCATTGACGCCATCAGCAAACAGTTCAATAATAATGCAGTCCGGGAGGGTAGAGTAGTTAGTAATGGCCAAAAACTCACGGATGTATTGTTCGAGTGTACGTTGTCCTTGCTTGATCCTTGCTAAGATCAGGTCTGTGTCCATGTCGGAAGATTGTCCGGGTGAAAAGCTGCTGGATCCTGTAGTGACGGATTGTTCTGTAACGGGGGAAGTGAGACGAGAGGCGAGCGGATCCATATGCAAGCTTTTTATTGGGCGAGACAAAGACATGGTCGTACAGGCAAGGTCGAGACGGGAGCAAACAGGAATAACACAGGCAGTAGGAAAGAATAGTCCAGGAAACGAGAGCGATAATCCACAAGGCAGGCGGCTAGACAGACGTAAACGATAATGCAGGCGAGAAGTCAAAAACCACGGGAACTAGGAACTTGGAAACAGGAAAACGCTAACAAACAACAATACAACAATCCGTGGTTAGCACGGCGAAATACAGGGGCTTTTATAGCGCCGCTGATTGGTCGTGGGTCAAGTGTAATGGCTGATGGGAAATGTAGCCCGGGGTGTGGTGCAACAGTCTGTGTGTGAAAGGGCGAGAGTGACATCTGGTGGTGAGCGGACAGCGGGACACCGACCAGATTCGTGACAAGGATAGAACAACTATTTGAAAATCTGGAATCTGAGGGTGCAAAAAAATCTAAATATTGAGAAAATTACCTTTAAAGTTGTCCAAATGAAGTTATTAGCAATACATATTACTAATAAGAAATTAAGTTTTGATATAATTATGGTAGGAGATTTACAAAATATCTTCATGGAACATGATCTTTACGTAATATTCTAATGATTTTTGGCATGAAAGAAAAATTGATCATTTTGACCCATACAATGTATTGTTGGCTATTGCTACAAATATACCTGTGATACTTATGACTGGGTTTGTGGTCCAGGGTCGCAAATGTGTATCAATTCATATTTATTTATATCAACACATACACAAATGTGCACAAATAAAACAAACATAACATACAAACCTTTATCAATAAAACAAAAATAAAAAATCATAAACACAGGTAATAATAATAATAATAATAGTAATAATAATAATAATAATAATAATAATAATAATAATAATAATAATAATAATAATAATAATAAAACAAAGCAAATCTGCTGGCTGCTGGACTTACTGATAATCAGTAACATAAAAAGTTTTTACTGATCAATAAATAAAAAGTTTCTAAGGAAGAGGTATATGTGTTGAAAGAACTTCTGGAATATGAAAGACTGTGTGCTGCAAATGGGTGCAGAGGGCTTTGGGTAGTTGATGTCATACATGTAGAAATGTTTGAAACACAGATCCACTGCTTGTAGTAAGGTCTTCTGTTCCATTGCTTCACTGTTGAAAATGCTAAAAACTTGGGAGTTCTTTTAATTAGTGCAGCAATGCTGGTGTCATCCAGTAGCATAAAACTTCCTTCATATTGTGAAATATTTTTACTATTTTAAATAACTGCTTTCTATTTGAATACCTTTTTAAAATGTAATTGTCCAGTCTTTTCAAAGCTGAATTTTCAGCATTATTACTTCTAATATTCTGATTTGCTGCTCAAAAAACATTTATTATTATTACTGAAAACACCTAGTAGACCGAGTAGAATTTTTTCCAGGTTTCTCTGATGAATAGAATGTCCAGAAGAACAGCATTATCTGAAATAGATATATTTTTTTAACATAAATGTCTTTATCATCACTTTTGATCAATTTAAAGCATCCAAATTAAACCTAAATAAATAAATAAATACTGCCTCCTGTAATGAGGACTCTGGGAAGCGTGTAAGATCCACGTGCGAGCTTTTATTAACAGATCGTAGTCAAGACAGGCAGGGTCGATAACCAAACAAACAGTAATATCCAGGGCAAGGCGAGAGCGTAAATCCAATAAACAGGCAGAGTCCAAAACCAGAGAGAGCAGTCCGAAAAGTAACAAATAAACAAGGAAATGAAACCAGACAGAACTATGGCAACGAGGCAAAACTGTGGCAAAATCAAAGACAAAACTATGATAAGAAACCAAACCGTGATAATCAAAAAAACAGGGCAATGAAAACAGGAAAACGCTTGGTAGAGTCCGCATGAGCAAAACAATACTTCGCAGGGGCCTGTTTGTAAATGGCCTCCTTTTAAGGCCACCAAACAGGAAGTTACCAGCAAAGCAGCAGAGGGAGCAGCAACAGTCAGTCAGTGGGTGAGGGCTCCCTCTGCTGGCGTGGCATTACGCCTCCAAGCTTTTGAATGTTACTAAAGCTTTTTATTTTAGATAAATGCTGATCTTTGAATCTTTTTATTTATCAAAGAATCCTGAAAAAAAAAAATACTCAACTGTTTTAAATATTGATAATAATAATAATAATAATAATAATAATAATAATAATAATAATATAAAAAAAAATCTTAAGCAGCAAATCAGCATACTAGAATGATTTCTTAAAGATCATTTGACACTGAAGAATGGAGTAATGAAAATTCAGCTTTGATCACAGAAATAAATTACATTTTAAAATCTATTCAAATAGAAAGCAGTTATTTTAAATGCTGTATTTTGGATCAAATAAATGCAGGCATAGTAAGAAGAGAATTCTGTAACGTGAAAAGAGTGGAGGAAGCAAATGCAGGATGATGACAGTTTATTAATAATGAAACAGGTAAACACAGTGACGGTGATGAAGGCTCTCGGCTGGGTGATGCAGGGGCAAGATGGCTGGTGACAGCGTGGAATGAAGTCCCATGGTGATGGCGTGAATCCGGTGCAGGCACGGAAAAGACACGACGACATCCAACACGAACAATCCACACGAAGACCAGACTAAAGTGACGACAGGAACAGGTACAGAGATCCGGATGAACTATCGGACGAGGGAGAGGAGAATGAGGTGAGTATTTAAAGCCAGCGATAATGAGAGACACCTGTGCTGGACTGATTAGCAGCTCAGCTGAGCGAGCAGGCATCACATGACAAACATACAGATCACGAGACCTGAGAACACGGCAGATGTGTGAACCGTGACAAATTCTTTAAAAACATTTAAAATCTTGCTGTTCAAAAACTTTTGACTGGTAGTGTATATGGATCACTGATATAAATAGTTTACTTACCTTGAAATTTTTCAATTAATTGGCATGTGGGTGTTTAATGTATGAGATTCCACTGTTGTAGTTTTACCTTAACTGAAGAACCCAATGTCTAAAAATAAGTATAAACACATTTAGTACACATTTAAAAAACATGCAAATCTGTCATAGCCTTATAAGAGAAATGGCTGTAATTAGAGGCGATTCTAATATATGCATAACAATATTCAATATAAATAAACCATAAAAACACATTTAGTATTATTACAATTAGTGCTCGCTTTCCAAACAACTGACGCTTGCCCCTGTTTTGACCAGCAGGCGTCACCGTTGTGTCACGAACGATTGGAAGCAGTGAATCATTTTGCGAAGCAATTCGTTTAATTGATTCGAAACTTTGAAAAGCTTCGTTTCTCCCATCACGTCTTTTTTTGGGAGAATTGGATTCTTTTTACACTTTTCTAACAGAGAATTACAGAATTTGAGCGCATCTCTCTGAGCTGCCGCTGAGCTAACGTTACATACTGGACCGACAAGTTGAATGGTCTGTGTGGCGCGGTTCAAATGAACATTTAACATTCGCCATTTCCCATATATAACGTAAAATGTGATAATCAAACAAACTGTAGTCAGAATACGTCTGGAACCCTCCATCAACTGTAAAATAATACTAAACCTGTAGACAGTGATTTCAGTAACATATATAAGTAGCCCTATGTATTTCACCATACATTATTAACGTTAGGTTACTGTAATACATCTCTAAACAGTTTCACTACTTTCTGCTAATTTTATTTACTTTATGACTGCTAACGACGTAACTATGACAGCTAACGTAACGTTAAGTTATTCATTTACAATCCAGCTCATTATCCGCAGTAATGTTACAATACACTGACTAAAGGAAACTACAGCTTCGTTAAAAAACAAACAACGACAAAAGTTCAATTTTGAAGTGCATTTCACGTTGTTCTTATAAGTATAATATTATAAGAGTTATCAAAAACCTATTACTTACATACTGATGCAGCAGCAGCTTCTTCTGTTGTCAGTCACTGTCGTCTGTTAAAATCTGAACTGTCGCCGCGGGAACCAATTAAACCCAATGCTGGGTTATTATTAAAAACAATCCAACGATGTTTAAAAATATCCCAACGTTTTAGAAAATAACCCAGCATAGTGACCCAATATGTGTAACCCATCTATTGGGTTAAAAAAAAATAACCCATCTATTTTTACTGTGTACTTGTGACGCCCATCTACAGGCCAATATTATGCATATAGCCCTTCGTCTATGGCAAGCCGTTTTAACATTTAATCTAAAAGCCGTACTAGTATCTATTTTCATGCTACTAGTACTTATTTTTTAGTTACTAGTATCTTTTCCATTAAGTACTAGTACTTATTCATTAGCTACTAGTACTTATTCTTTAGCTACTAGTGCTTGTTGTTTAGCTACTAGTACCTTTTTAAAAGATATTAGTACTTATTCATTAGATACTAGTTCTTATTTATTAGATACCAGTACTCATTCATTAGATACTAGTACCTATTAAATAGACACTAGTACTTATTTATTAGATACTAGTACTTATTCATTAGATACTAGTACTTAATTAATAGATACTAGTACTCATTCATTAGATACAAGTATCTATTTAATAGATACTGGTACTTATTTGTTAGATACTAGTATCTATTAAATAGATACTAGTACTTATTTATTAGATACTAGTACTTATTTCAATAGTGACTAGTAACTATTCTGTTGTTACTAGTAAAACATTTTAAATTTTACCATTGATTTCTATGTGATCTGTCATTGAGATATCAACTTTTCAGTTTTGACTAGTATGTATTCCAGTTGTGACTAGTACATCAATTTTTATGTACTAGTAGTTAAACATTAGGTACTAGTACTTATTTTTTAGATACTAGTACCTATTATTAGATACTAGTACTTAATCATTACATACTAGTATTTATTTATTGGATATTCTAACCTATTAAATAGATACTAGTTCTTAATTATTACATACTAGTATTTATTTATTGGATATTCTAACCTATTAAATAGATACTAGTTCTTAATTATTACGTACTAGTATTTATTCATTATATACTAGTTCTTATTTATTTGATACTAGTACTTATTTAATAGGTACTAGTACCTTGTAATTAGATACTAGTTCTTATTTGTTACATACTAGTACTTATTGATTAGCAACAAGTATTTATTCAAAAGATACTAGTACAAATTTATTAGATACTAGTACTTATTTGAAATGTTACTAGTAAGATTTTTTATTTCACTAGTAAAATGTTTAATTGAACTCTACTGTGGCCATTCAGACTAGTCATAACTTAAGACGAGTAAAAAAGCAGATCTGACTAGTAAGATAAAAATTGTTACTAGTAATAATTGTGAAAGATACTAGTGTCTAATAAATAAGTTCTAGTACCTAATGAATAACTACTAGTATATATTAATTAGTTACCAGTATCTATTCAATAAGTACTAGTATCTAATGAATGCTTACTAGTAATATTTAAATAGATACCAGTCACTATTGCAGTAATTACTAGTCAGAAATGAAAAGATGATATCAAAAACAAAATAACTACCCTTCCCTGTTCATTTGGAGATATCTTTAACCTCATAAAGAACTAGTAAGAATGTATTTGGAGATATCTTCTTTTAAAAAGATCATTACATAAACATGAGTACATCTCCACCGTCCAATCAGAGTCCACATGGTAATACAATACATTAATATGCTGAATTAATTTGATTGTTAAGTAGGGCTAAATGGCTTTGTATGTTAGCCTACCTTGCTAATTGGTTACCATGAAAACACAAGGAAAGATTACAAACCTGTTGTCCAACAAAAGTATAATGATATGTTTAGTCCAAATACACTTCACACAACCTGGTATCACGCCAAGACGTGACATAATCACGTTGGTCCACTTTGGAAAACGTGTAGCTGTCACGGTTTAACCTCCTCAGACGTGAAACTTACACATTTTGTGTTAACATGTTTCGTGGAGAAATACCCGGATGTTGACACGCAATAGCCGTAAAAATCTTAAAAGCCACGACTTATTTTGTTTCTTATTAGACCGATAGAATGGAATATTGCTGTACTGACGATCAGGGAGCATACAAGTCCACGTTAAGAAAGGAGACAAACGTGCCCTACACTTTTTTATTATTATTTTCAAGGTGAAAATTATTAATTTGCCCTGATCCACGCGGAAAAAAAATCGTGTAAGTGTCACGTTTTAATGAAGTAAAACCTTACTGTCATATGAGTCAAACATGCAACCAGAGGCTTGATTTCGTTTCTTTTCTTGCTTTCCCAGCTGCTTGACACCTCGCTAAAAACAATGTATTAAATCGATGTTAAATCATGTTAACCACAACCTTTCAATTACGCAACCTAGTTCCGTTGCTTAGCAACTATAGGAAACAATTACAATAAGTTCAGTACCACCTTAGTGCTTACAGATTAGGAGACATTAGTATGTGTTTACTGCATTTGTAATGTTATACTTTTAATTCAGAGAAGAAAAATGTTGCTGTGTTGGGTAAAATACATTAGTAGCGCAAACTCGCTCCAAACGTGAGAACTACACGATTTAAAATACCCGGATGTAAGTGATTACGTGACGTCACCACAGTTTGCTAAAGTTTAATTTAAAGAACGGGGGGAAACACGGAATAACTATTTCACAGAATTAATACCCTCAAATTTGAAACTTGCATGTTTTTCCAGCTGTGGAAGTTCAGGGAAAATACCCGTTAATGCCCGTTAACGATGACATTAAACACTGCCCCTTGCGGCCACGACTTCCTCTTCTTCGAACCTCGTCAAGCAGGTAAGACGTGTTGACATTAATCTGTACAACAATGTAATTATATATTTTAGTTAAATCATAACATGTTTAGTAGCATCGTGAGGTTGTCTATGCTGTTTGGCGTGTCCTTGTATGATGTTGCATTAATATTGATACATGCATACATACATTAATAATAATAATAAAACAAAATAATAAAATATATATAGTGCCTAGTAGCCAGGCTGGTATTCGCATTGCTTAGCTTGCTAAGTGCTATTGACATGGAGCAGTTCTATGCTCCTGCCAAATTCCAGCTTTGTTTTGAAATTAAAGTACAAATAAGTAAAGGGTAATTGTAACATAGTTACGTATCCAGAGTCAGACAGTATTGGAAAGCTATAAACGTTTTATGTTGACCTTACTGTATATCAGTAACCTTAGGTTAAGAGCAACGTTGGTTATTAGGATTCACCAAGAATACATGGCCCATTCAATGAGAATATGAAAATTGGTGAATACAAGCCTAATACATGATTAATAATGCTTAATGCAGGCCTTATTAGGCTCTAATACAGACACATATTAGTTATGTGTTGCTAACATTTATTCTCTAAACTAAAGTGTTACCTTAATTTCATCAGACAGTTAAACTTAAATATTTTATCAGTTAATCATTTAAAACATTTCAATTTATTTGATTAGAGCTCTTGTTTAAAACGGATCAATTCTGGGTGCATCAAATACGGTTTTATAATTGGCTATATGATTGGCACATGACCGTTGTATTGCTATTTTCGCTAACTGTCCCTTCTAACAGGCTGAACAGTAGGCCCTGACCATAATATACAAGTATAAAGTAGGCTATAAACTCATCATCAAATAGGATGGTAATAGACTAACTTTGCTGTAAGGGCACTGCCATACTTAATTTAACCAGTAGTTGATTGTCTAGTGTTCTCATTCCATATTTTTACCCTCATCCTGCAGCCCCCTGGGACATCATGCCCTGATGTTAGCCTGATGTTAGTGTCTAACCAGCCAAAGACCAGAAAAATTAGGAAACTTTTATATCATTTTATTGTATTATTAATGTGAAACCCATGTTTCTAATGTTTCTTTCCAAAAAGATATGCCAGGACCAGGATCAACAACAAAGAAATGTGTGTCTTGTTCTGTGTCACTCAATGTGGCATGCAAGACTTGCAAGAACTGCAAATCAGTGCAGCCCCACAAGCTGCGGTTAAAAAAAAAATTGGAAAAATTTTATTGTAAATCAAAAACATGGGCCCAGGCCCAGAAAAAAAATAAAACGTCATCGCACCTAATGGATGAAGCTTCTTTGTTGGTATGTTATAGACTGCATTTACTTTTACCTTTTGGCTTGCATGCATAAGTAATGAAACACTTGTATTTTTAGTTTTAGGTTTACACTGATTTGACTGTAGCTTATTATAATTAAGTAAAGATCTTCTAAATGAATAATCACTGTGAAAACTTCTACTTGCTGATCGCAAAATTCTAAATTCTTCAGCGAAATGGCTCTTTAGCAAATGTTACAGTGTAGGGCCTGAATACGTATGCAAGCAGCAATATGTCATAATGATAGTATACAAAAAACTTGCTTTTACTGACTCTGAAATGTCGTAGAGCATAAATGTTCGGAAATAATGCATATTTTGCTTTACTCTTGTTGGAAGCTGGAAAGGTTTCAGGCCCTTGGCTCCAGGGCGGTGTTATTTATATCCCGCCCTGGAATCAAAACATGGACCAATGAGGTGCTTCTGCCCAGGTGTGAGGTAACTGAGGCTGCATCGGCCTGTCTTAAGAGAATGGAGGCACTGTTTGAATTCGTTGTTCAAGGTATTGTTGTATGTTAAAGTAAAACAAGACATAAGTGGATAAATAGTTTATTTTTTGGTGAAATAGCAGTAATGCCATATTGAAATCAATTAAACACTTTAATTATATGGTGTTATTGAAATATTATTTTGTTTGACTTCTGTTAATACTAGGTTGGATCCAATCAGGGATAGCAGCAGCAGAGATCCCACAGCCTACTGTGGACAACTCACTGGCCACATCAAGTAATTTGCTTAGGTGTTGCATAGTTGCATAATGTACTGATATTCCACCAGATGTACTGAATTTCACTCTAGACAGTTTGTAATTTTACGATTTGTACTACTGTTTGCTGAGCACTGTGTTGTTTTCAGGTCATTATAGATTTGACTGCTTCATAGTTTCATCCTGTCTTAGTGCTGATTACTATACATCATTGATGTTATGCTTTTTTCCCAGCTAACATTCTCCAAATATTCAGTGTTGGTTATGGGAACATAAAAAATGTCCAGTTTTCTGGACATTAGAGGGACATTTTTAAAAGATATGATGTTCTTTCAACTCTCAAACGTTCTTTCAACTTAATTTTGATTTAAAACTCAACATTCTAGGAACGTTGATTTGTAACATTCCAACAGCATAAAAATATCCAGTTGCCTTAATGTCAGTAGAATGTTATTTAAGGTTTTGTATGATGTTCCTGAAACATGCATTCAATCATTCAAACACCTGCTTTGAACAAGCACTGAAAGAAAGAGAAATAAGAACACAAATTTCAGCCACAGCCTTAGAAGAACTGAAGATAAAAGACATTAAATCTCTCAAGATCTGATTAAACAACTCCACAAATAGCATTACCAGCTTCACTTACAGTATTACTAACCAGATTGACTTTATTTCTGCCAGATGTCTACAGCAGTTCTTATTGAGAATTGACAGGTTTAGATGTTGATGTGTCTTATGGAAAATGTTAAGTTTGAGGTCACCATCCTGGAGATCTGTGTTTGCTTTAGTTGGGCTCTTGACCCTTGGCTTTTGTTGAGTTGCTTCTTTTGCAGTAATTGCAGGTGTTTTCAAAAAATGTTAGGTAACATTTACTAACATTAAGGCGTGAGACACTGCAGGTGAATAGGGTAAATAAATAATAGTTATCACCTTACTTACCCAGTTGATTGATTATATTGATAATTGCAAACATTTTTTTGCATTACAAGTTTTCTAAAATCTTTTAGGTTTTAATATGCAAATGATACATTATTTAAAGAAGTATGCGCTAATTTGCATACATTTCTAGTACAAAAATTTAAACACTGGATGAAGTCAGTTTCAAAATTCTTGTTTAATTTTTTTTGACATATTAGAGTCAAATGTTTTTACAGGGGGAATTTTGGGTATATCATTTTGTCACTCCATAATTTATAAAATACTTAAAACAGGCAGAAAACAATATATTTTCAAAATTTTTAGGAGAATAGAATGTTGTATAAAATCAAGCAAATTATATATGAACAAATCCCTCTGTAAAAACCTTAAGGATATAGAAAGAAATAAAAATGTAAAGTTTGGTGTGTGTAAGAAAACAGCCTGTGTAATGCGTAATGTGTAATGTGTAATGTAATTGAAATCTATTGAAACAAATAGATAAAGTGCTATAAAATAAACACTTAACAGTGTCTTCTGGATGTTTTCTTTCCACTAGTCTGAAAAAACACTTTATGAAAAACCAAAAAGCAGAATCTTAAAATTGAGAGGTACATAAAAAAAAGTGGTTTTGCCTGCATTGTCTTCCCTTAAGGAAACATGGACATCTTTATGTTGTTGGAATGTTACAAATCAACGTTCCTAGAATGTTGAATTTTAAATCAAAATTAAGTTGAAAGAACATTTGAGGAACATCATACCTTTTTAAAACGTTCCCCTAACTGACATTTTTTATGTTCCCAGAACCAACTCTGAATATTTGGAGAATGTTCTTATGACAAAATTTACTTCATAAACTTTATATTTCTTTTATAGCTTTATATTCTTGGTGTTGTTTGTTACACTTAAGCTTAAGCTTCATTGACTAACTATATGTTTTTAGTTCACACCGTCTTTCATTGTTTCTTACATCATCATCCCCTACTCTTGCCATTCCTACCTCTCCAGCCTCTACTATTGCCATTCCTACCTCTTCAGCCTCTACTCTTGCCATTGCTACCCCTCCAGCCTCTACTCTTGCCATTCCTACCCCTCCAGCCTCTACTCTTGCCATCCCTACCTCTCCAGCCTCTACTCTTGACATTGCTACCTCTCCAGCCTCTACTCTTGCCATTCCTACCTCTCCAGCCTCTACTCTTGCCATTCCTACCCCTCCAGCCTCTACTCTTGCCATTCCTACCTCTCCAGCCTCTACTCTTGCCATTCCTACCTCTCCAGCCTCTACTCTTGCCATTCCTACCTCTCCAGCCTCTACTCTTGCCATTCCTACCCCTCCAGCCTCTACTATTGCCATTCCTACCTCTCCAGCCTCTACTCTTGACATTGCTACCTCTCCAGCCTCTACTCTTGCCATTCCTACCTCTCCAGCCTCTACTCTTGCCATTCCTACCTCTCCAGCCTCTACTCTTGCCATTCCTACCTCTCCAGCCTCTACTCTTGCCATTCCTACCTCTCCAGCCTCTACTCTTGCCATTCCTACCCCTCCAGCCTCTACTATTGCCATTCCTACCTCTCCAGCCTCTACTCTTGCCATTCCTACCTCTCCAGCCTCTACTCTTGCCATTCCTACCCCTCCAGCCTCTACTCTTGCCATTCCTACCTCTCCAGCCTCTACTCTTGCCATTCCTACCTCTCCAGCCTCTACTCTTGCCATTCCTACCTCTCCAGCCTCTACTCTTGCCATTCCTACCCCTCCAGCCTCTACTATTGCCATTCCTACCTCTCCAGCCTCTACTCTTGCCATTCCTACCTCTCCAGCCTCTACTCTTGCCATTCCTACCTCTCCAGCCTCTACTCTTGCCATTCCTACCCCTCCAGCCCCTACTCTTGCCATCCCTAATCCTGGAGGAAACAAGCGGAAGAAGAAGAATGGTGGGTGTATATATATATATATATAAATATATATGTTTTATATTTTAATATAATAGTTTTATATTCTTGTTGTTCTGTTTGTTACACTTAAGCTTAAGCTTCATTGACTAACTATATGTTTTTATTTCACACTGTCTTTCATTGTTTCATACATCATCAGCCCCTACTCATCCCATTGCTACCCCTCCGGCTTCTACTCTTGTCATTGCTACCCTTCCAGCCCCTACTGTTGCCATTCCCACCCCTCCAGCCCCTACTCTTGCCATCCCTACTCCTGGAGGAAACAAGCGGAAGAAGAAGAAGAATGGTGGGTGTATATATATTTTTTTAAATATGCTAATTTATTTTTTGAGTCCAAGAATCTAATGATTGTTTTGCTTTGGAAATGAATGTACATTTCACCAAAAACAAACTGTGTATTTCAGATTGCTCCCACAGCACCCAGGACGTATACAAGGGCGATGTTTTGAAGGAACGAGTCAGAGAGGTTGGTCAGGCATTGCAGTAGAACATTAAAGAATGGATGTTATTGCAGAGTTAGCACTGAACTTATTAACATGTATCACTTATCTACATTGCACATGATATAATATGATATGATGACATTTTACATTTGTGGTTATTGTACATAGTATAGTTATTGTATGCAGACCAATATCGTATACTGTGTGTGGACAACTTAACCCATTTAATCCCTCCAGTCAGTATAGTGATCTGTAAAAAGTTTTCATTTATAAAGCTCTAAAAACCTTACTGACTGATGTTTTAGTGCACTTCTTACAAATATGGAAAAAATAAAGGGTCTTAATTAAATATGTGCAGTTTCACATGATTCGTGCAAATTGTCACATGACCAGAGGAGTTTATTTCCTTTGTGCACCTTGAGAAGATGATAAGTGCATCAAAGCTCCAAAATGAAAGGATAGTAAAGTATGTTAACATAAAGATATGACAAAGATTTTTGGTAAACATTATCTTTAAGGTTTATGGATTAATATATGAATTCACATATATTCAGTTTTGTTGAGTGTGGTCATAGAATGAGTAAATGATGTTGATGGTCAAAATAGTGACCGGTGGGATAAGTCAGCATACCCGTTTAATCCCAAATTTTTCCCAGACATGAAAATATCCAAATGATGTGTCATTAGTAACCCTTTGAAATAATCAATAATTATTTTTTTGGAAAAGTGTGTGAAAAATTGTGTTTTATAGTCACAATTGTGAGCAAGGGGATAATGTGTGTACTGAATTAACATATTTCTGCAGTCATAAAAATTGTCATATATCTTAGCCCAGCTATTTTAAACAGTTTGATCACATTGCAGGGTTACTGTTAAGAATTCAAAAAAATTGCAACATTTTAGTGTCATTTTCACTAACAACTGCAATTGAATTTATATTGTATACTTAACAGTGTCCAAAATAAAAAGACTTATTTATAAAAGTGTCTTGATAGATATTGCATGTGTAAACCTGCTTAACTATTTTAAAGTGTAAACCTACAGATTATGAATTATAGATTGTTACTTACAGTTATCAGGGTTTTTTAAATGCTTTTGCTTCGTCATTAGGGGGTATTGTGTGTACATTGATGAGGGGGAAATTTTAAATCAAACTATTTTAACATGTGGCTGCAACAAAACAAAAATTGCAAAAATAGTAAAGGGGTCTGAGTTCCTGAATGCACTGTACAGTATATCTACCTTCTTTCAGTTTGTGTAAGTGGTAGTATAGACAACAATCAAACTAAGTTTATATTCTGCTTTTTCTTTAGGGAAGGAAGGAATACCTTCTGAAATGGCACCCTTGCAGTTTATGGTATGTATGGAAATCTTCCTTCCTCTTAAACTCCTTTATGTTTTCAGTGCTGTTTGTTTGTCTGTATGGAGGATTACACAAAAACTACCTGCCTGATTCTTATGAAAGGTGTACCAAGGATATACCCATGACTTTTTAGAACGGATCCGTCACTAGGCACAGCTTCAAATTTTTCAAAATTGTGCGACACAGCATTTGGCCTTAGCAGAGGTCTGCACTCTTTGAGTGCCCCTTTAGGTGTGCAATTATAAATATAATATAAAAAGTCACATGCCAGCAAAAAATGCCATTCAGTTGAGTGCCTACACTCTTAAAAATAAAAGTGCTTCACAATGCCATAGAAGAACTTTTTTGTCTAAATGGTTCTATGAAGAACCTTTATCATCTGAAAAAACTTTCTGTTTCACAAAAGGTTATTTGTGACAAAAGGTTCTTCAGATTATAAAAAAGTAAGAAAAAGATGGTTCTTTAAAGAACCTTTGACTGAATGGTTCTTTGTAGAGCAAAAATGGTTGTTATATGGCTGTGAAGAACATTTTAAAGCACCTTTTTTTTAAGATTGTACTTGTTCACAGGTTATACATAAACTTAAAAATCATGTATCATGAACCTGTTTAAGTATGGTGGCAGTAATTCTTCCTCAGGCTGATTTGGGAGGTTTATCTGTGATGATGCTGTCACTGTGAGCACTGAGCAACACCCTCACTCTTCAACATGCGCTGTCCAAAGGCCACGTGTGTGGTGGTGGCTGCCTAACGAATGCATTGCCAGGGCATGCCTTCAAAGCGATCAGGATGAAAGAAAGGGAGGATGGGAGTCAAATGGATTTTATTTACATTAGAAAAAAGTTAAAAATAATTATTTTCTTTTTATGGCCCAAATTCATTTCAGTAGTTAAAAACAAAAAGTGGCAAAAAATGTAATATATGTATGTAAAATAATAAATAAGAATGTATTTGAACTACTAGGGAACTATAGCAATTACCAATTACACTGGTAATTGAGTCTTATTTCTCAAAGGCCCCAAGTTGTACAAAGTAGGGACTCATTAGCCAACATATATAAAATAATGTGGGTTTTACTTTATTTTGATGGTCCCTTTAAAACATGGGCTACACCAAGTTATATTGAAGAAATATTTTGGGATGATTACAAGATTATATTTCAGTTAATCTGTTTCTGCAGGGTTTGTGAAATTGCACTGTACATTGTAGAAAAGCATTAAATATTTATTCATGTGATTTACATAATGTTGGCTATTTTTGTCACCATGTAAGTGATAATGAATGGTGTCAAATGACAACACTCATTTTGTTTACTAGCTTTGTAAGTTGTTGAACTCATGAAGATAATACATATCACTTACTATATACATGCTCTCTGTTTTCATTTCAGTGGAAAAAAATGGAGAAGCACCTGGGTGGAGGAGGATTCCTTCCTTCTGTAGTGTGTGTGTGAGACTGTGTGAGTGTGTGTAGTTATTAATAAACAGTTGTCAACAGTACAATGCCAAATGTCTTAGTTGGCCTCACTCTTTTAGAATGCTCTTTCATATACACACAACACGTTCTGTCAACATTATCTGCGATGGAGGATTCATCACACATTAAAGCTGATATTGTTTTTGGGTACCAGTACTGTTGTCAAATAACAAATAAAAGTCCTTGTTGCAACAGAGTTCTTGTGTTTATGCTGTTTTTTTCAGTCACCTTCATCATAGGAATATAATCCCCCAGGCTCCGAAGCTGCACCAGCAAATGCAGTAAACATAGCTGTCTGGAACAATGGCTTGGATTAACCTGGACTTGCAACCTGGCATGCAGAAACCATGACAACATCCATACTTCTCTTTATGATTCTTACATGTGTGTTGTACTGATATAAATATAATTTGACTCTCACCTGTTGTGTCAACTTGCATGCAACTAACATAATTTAAAACTACCATTCAGGTAGTTATTAAGTTAAGGAAAATAAACATTGTGTTCCCTCAATATAGGGGTCAAATCTCTTCAACAGAAGATAAAGTGGTAACTTTTAAAAGTGGGTAATTGTCATCTGTAGAGCTGAACATAATCACAATTAAAATGAAAATTGTTAGTTGCCACCCTGGTCATCTGCATGGAGCCCACAGCCTTTAAGGTACATCTGCATGGAGTATACACACTGTAAAATGTAATAAGTTAACTTTACTTACAAAAATTGATGTGTTAATTACAAAATAGATTGCTTTAAAAGCAATCTACTTTTTTACTTTTCTTCCCTCAAAATCAAATAACTGATTTCATGATACATTGCTGCATCAATAGAAAGAAACTTACTAATCACTATAATGGTAAGTTTATTTATTTTTTTTTTAAATCAACATCAATTTATGAAGTCAGCTTAAGTGATGTTCTCTTAAATATTTCAATTGTATTGAAAGTTCAACATTCAAAATGACTTTTGGAAACTAGTGAAGCAAAGATAACTGCAGACATGGAGGAAATGAGTGAAAAGTCTATTAAGAATTGTCCCACCTCAAAAACCTTTTCATCTTCTGTTGCTATTTTGCACATTACCAACATATTATTGCACTGTTCCCTCTAACTGGTTTATTAATATTGTTGGTTCATTTGAGGTTACTGGCATATTTTACGTAAACTTTACTCAAAGCTGTAAGTAAATTGTTTTACTTGTCTTGAAAGTAGCTGTAACTTAATAAAACCTAGTAAGTATAGCTACTAAGTAAAGATAACTATATCTAAGTAAGGTAAACTATTGGATTTTACAGTGTAAGGTAGGTGACCTATTGACCTCAACGGAGTGAACTAATATATACCAATACAACAAAAGTACTTAGGCTGGGAAAACTGAATGAGATACATGGAGGCAACAGGTTAGCTACTGTGAATACAACCCCATGATACAACCACCAACCCTTAGAGCAGACTGGCAGGTATACGTGTTAGCCAGTTTTCTTTGTCACGCAGGAAGCTGATCACTCCTGCCTTAGGCCTAGTTATCATAAAAAGCTGGTTAATTGGTATGCCTACCTTAGTCTGCGCTGAGTGTGATGGTCGTAGCATGGGGTCATATTCATGGTAGCCTACTGTTGCTTCCACATGGATCAAGGAATATCAGCCCCTACTCTGGCACAACTCTCATGGGTTATTACACGACTCAGTAATGGTCATATCAGTCATTTCTACATAAATCAACGTTTGACACATGTGATGTAAGGCATTTCAATAAACATTTAGAGACCTCTACCAGGTTGTGTGTTGCCAAGAGGCGAAGCCAAAGATTGGAAAAATAACATTCCTAGGGGTCGCTACAGAGTCTGAGTGTGTCAGGTATAATTTCACATCTCTCCCTTACTTTACATCATAGTGGGTCATTATATTAAAAATGTCATTATTCTATGAGGTCTACTTGTAAGAAATGTCAACCCTAGGTCTAAGCTTAATATCGTGCCTATGAACTGCATGAATCAGACAGGCCTCAGCAGGGGTCACATATCAACAATGGAAACATATGTGATATAGACCATTAAGACACACTTATTTGTTGAATTTGAAAGTTCTTGTTATTTTGAATGCCATATTTTAAAGATGGGCAAGGCAGTCCATATTATCTGGTGTGACCAATACAAAGGCCTGTGTGACCTTTGTGCATTTCAGGGGTATTAAACCTAGGTTTAGCATTTCTAACTTACACAGAACAATGAGATTTTGAATTAAACAATTACCTATGATACAAAACAAGGGAATGAGGTGAAATCACACCTCACTCACTCATAGACCCTGTTATGCCCCCTGAGAAATCTAACTTTTCAGATTTCTGGCTCCACCTTCTGTGAACACAGAACCAGCTAGGGGTTCTGAACACCAAACAACATGGTGGTAAAATGATTGGACAATTCTACAAAAGCTAAGACATGACACATGCATAAATCATACGTAAGACAATTTTTACAGCATCTACAGATACTAAACTACTATATTCTAATTCTATTCTTAAAAAAATTGTCCCTTTTAGACTTTAACTCTATTCATTTACTGCTTGTTCTCTTTTTAAAAAGAGAACACTAGCTTTTCTAATGTTTTTCTAGTCTTTTATTTAGATTTTTTTATTTTTTTATATAATTAAAAAAAACTTGCTACATGTACTGTGTTAGACTAACAGAGACTTAGCACTTGCATATCATTGTTCTTTTGTTGATTTTGATTGCTTCCATTGTCCTCATTTGTAAGTTGCTTATACATTTTGGATATAATTTTAGTTTGGATAAAAACGTCTGCCTAATAACTTAATTTAAATGTGAACATTGACCATATTTAGGACAGAACCAGCTCTGTGACATAAGAGAATAAGAAGCAAAAAATACTACAAATTTCCACCTGTCACATCTGTATTTGGATAAGATTCAATAAGAACAGCATTACATAAGACTAATGTAATGTAATGTAGTTGCTATAATATCCATAAAGTAGTCTTGGTGTAGTAGTCAAGTAGTCATTCAACTACTCATTGTCAGACTATGAATGTTTGAATGTGTTACAGCAGGAACAATTAGGCCTAGCATACAGAGCAGACAAAGCATAACAGCAGAAAAAACACTATAGAAAACTTTTATTTATACAGTCAGTGCCAAGTACATCAGTTTGACCAGTTACAGGGGGTGGGTGAGGACACTCTTCACTCTTCATCTGACACTGAAATAAATTTGCAAGTTGACTATTCAGGCAATGGTATGAGGGAGAAATGAGGGAGGCTATCTATTCAAATGGGTATTGTCCAAAACCACCCAAAGAAATACATCAGGCAAGCAAATGCAAAAACACATGTCAATTCACAAATTAGTCATCTTCAAAATCACTGTCCTCTGAGCTCTCATATTCAAGTCTTTTACTCTCATCCGGTATCTCCTTGGACCAGTCTTCAGGGTAAAGAGGTCCTAAAGCCAAGCTATATCTTGAGGAAACGACTTGAAACTTCTCCTCCACATCAGCAAGCTTTTCCTGAAGAAGACAGCATAGCCCACAATGCCCCTCTTCAGTTAAACTGCCTAGAAGGAAATATAAAAAAGAAAAGGGAGGCATTAATTGAAGTAATAGAACACTTGCCCCCGGTTTCACAGACAAGGCTTAAGCCTAGTCCTAGACTAAAATGTAAGTCTGAGCTGTTTCAACTGAAATAAAATTGCACTGATTGATCTTAAAATATATCAGTGCCTTTGTTTTGTCTCAAGATGCACACCAGTAATGTTTTTTTTCTAAGCATGTTTATAAAAATGACTTAAATGTCCTAATTGAACTATGGCCTAATCCTGGCTTAGTCTAAGCCCTGTCTGTGAAACTGGGCCATTAATTCTTACCCGTTTAGACCCAGACCCAGTTAAGTTAGCTGACATACATTTCTATCTCTGAACAGCAATATAACAGCATTATAAACATGACACCTCCATACCCTGGCAGCAAGCAACTATTGAATCAATGCTAAAAAATTGTTGGTTTGTAAAAATATTTGATTAATATAGCTTTTTCACCCACTATTAATGTTGAAAAAATGTGGAAATTTCAACGAACCACCATTGTTGTGATCAGTATTTGCTTTAGTTGGACTCTTTGTACTTTAATGTTAGATTTTCTTTGTTACTTGTAACAATGTGCTTAGGCAATGAAAACTAAGATCCACTGAAATCAGATGGTAGTGACTAATCATTGTGAGGTTATTTAAATAATTGTTTACAAGTGTGTTGGGTTTTTATGTGTGATATTACAATGTGAGATTAAAGCAGTGGTACAGATATCATACTTCTATGAATTAACAGAAAATAATTATTTAATAGTTGAATCAATTATTGATCAAGAAACAGCGTATGAAACTTAACAATGGTGACAATCAACAAAATAAATTATGCAGAAATGCATGCTGGGCATAGTGCAAAACTCATTCATGACTGCCAGCATGCATTGCAGCTGATCTGTTTGATGATTGTTGTGGTTTGTATGATGAGTGTTGATGTCTAAATCCTTCTGTATATTGTCACAGTATCTTTGTATTTGTGATTCAGAAAATGTACATCAGCAATGAAAGATCAACTTCAATATTACTTAGTATTACTCCTCAAATTTATTACAGTTTGACACCCATCACAAAAAGTAATCTTTTTAAACATTTCTTTTTTAAAGCATCCAAGTGTTTACATTAAAACACTATTGTAAGCACCGAAAGAGAACTTAACAAAAGGCAAGAGTCAAGAGCCCAACTAAAACAATCACTGATCACAATAATGTTGGTTTGTTGGAAATTAAAAAAAAATTTCAACATTAATTGGGGGTGCAAAAGTGATATTAAATCAATGCCATTAACATTGACAAATCAACTATTTTTAACATTAATTCAATGATTTTTACCTGCTCTCTTGCTATCTGGGTAGTGTTATCCTTTGTTCTTACCACGGTTTCCTTCAGACATTTCTGCAATCAGCTTCCTAATGCTGTCAGCCAGCCCTCTGAGGTAGGTGCAGTGCTGTCTCATCTCCCTAAGAATTAGAATCTTCTCTTCTTGTAGCCGCATCTTTGACATGTATGCATCGAAGATCTTCTTCTTAGTGAGGATGTTTGTGGATTCTAAAATCAAACAAATGAGCCATTCAACAGGATTGACCTGTAAGCTGAAAAACAGTTGTATACATGCCCATTAAGATGCATCATCTGTTTGCTTAATGTAATCCCTCTCCCTCACAGAAATTGTTCCATACCAGTGCTGTGAACCTCCCATGGCCATATTAGAATTTCCTCCCCACTGGCATGGCCCACCACAGAGAGTCGGCTCTCCACCATCTCCTCATTTATACCCTCCTCCTCTGGCACTTGCTCATTGTATTGTTTGATCGCTTCAAAGAGTTTTCTTTTCTCATCCCCCAATTTCCGCCGCCGCATTTGTCGAATCTTGTTGCTGTCTATAATTTCCAAACACATGACAGAAACATAAAATCCAGTCAGGAGATTTGCGAGTCATGTAAATACAATAAATAGATAAGTGAACAACATACCTGTCTGATTATAGAGGCTTGCTTTTTTTTGACAGACACCCAGACACATGTGCTCTATCGACCACTGAAGGGTATGTTGGTCACCCTGTCTGGCATCCACAGAATCTTGGGAGGAGACAGAAGCATGTAAACAGACCATCTCTTCAGAATGGGTTATTTATTTATTTCTGATACAGTATTACTGAATTGTTAGTTAGAAGGCACTTGGGACAGAGCCATTTCAGCCTGAGGCAGGTACAGGCTTAGAGACTTGATTCCACAAATTTTCCTGACAGTACATCACTAGCACTATGTCTTGTGATGCATATGCAGTTTGCTACAGTAGCTACATCACCTAAAACTTGATATCCATTGACACCGTAATGTGTAACAGAAGAAAGTAATGTTACTACAGCAACACTTCCTCAACACTGTTAAGCACACTACACTCAAAAATTAGCTCTTATGCTGAACATGATTCAGTCATGGACAATGGTTCCATGTGAATGAAGCATGAAAAACCAAATACAATAATACCCATGTACAACTAACTAGAATCAGTGGTGTTAATTTAAATGAATGGTTTCGGTTTAACTTCAATTTAAATAAATGGTTTTCTTTTAAATTGACACTCAAATAATCCTACAATTAATGCTTCCTGTTTAGTCCTGTGATGCAACAAACTAGATATTACTTTTCTTTACAGATTTAATGTCCAACATAGTACAAGAGTAAAAAAAAAAATCTCTCAAAGCCCCTTTGCAAAGCATGATGGGAATTAAAAATCAATGTTCACTTAAATTAAGTGAACAGCATCAACAAAACATTTTGAGTGTATGCTGTGACTGTAAATAGCCTATTACTTTGAACGTCAATACTGTACCATCAGTGGCCCACTGTCTGACGTCATGTACCCACTGCTGCACCATGTTCTCAGGACACCGAAGTTCACGGCTCAAGTTCTCCAGCCTCTGAGATTCAACCTCAGCCTTATGGACTGCCTACAATGAAAATGCAAACAATCAATTGCCTTTGACATCTTGGACAATATTTTTTTAAAAAAAGGGTGTTACAACAGGAACTTAATTCTGTGTAATGTGGTCAATACCTTGACATATCTGTTGGACAATGCAAGATGAAGGCCATCATGTTTGCGTTTATTCCACCCAATTGCATGTACAGTCAGCATGTCATTGCAAGCTTTTTGAAAACATATTCAGTGTTACTGGGAGGACTATTCAAATTTTAAAATTTTATTCAGATTAAAATAAAGATTTATCTTATGTATTTGCATATAAAGAATGACCAAAGGAATGAAAGACTACTGAAATAATAACTGAAAGAACAAGACATATTCATGAATGCAATAAAGCAGGATCACATACCAGATTTGGTCATGTACTTTGTTGTGAGGGCACAACGAGAAAGGAAACTGTTCACCATTTCCACCTCTTCCCCTGCAGTTGTGCCGGCACCCTCCTGATTCCTACCACTCCAGGCAATCTAACAAATGTGTGAAACAAAGTTATTGGTTAGGGATGCACCAATCTCAGATTGGCCAAGATATAAATGATGCATTCCCATTATTAATAATTAAATTAAATAGCAATAGTAAATAGCATAATAAAGACAATACCTCACACTTAGTTGAATGGGCCTTGGCATGCATGACTGACAGGAACGGCCTCATTTGAAGAAGAGGGCTTAGTTCAGGCATAGAAACTGAAGTCTTCTGAAGATAGGGCCAGTACTTGCATGAGATGTCAGTGCAGTAGAAATGGATGTTTGTGGCTGCCTGAAGCTCCTTCTGCAGGAACAGGGGATATGCAAATATCTCCCCCCTGTACATGTTGAGACCCTTTAGTATCACCCCATGCCTGCAAACAGCTACCTCAAGACCTTCTTCGTCAAGTTTGCTTGCTCTTCTGGCTGTCTCCCTGGCAGCAGACCACTGACTAGCTCCACAGGTGCCTTTTCCTGCAGTCTGCATGAAAAAAAATAATTTATAATAGACCGCAAAAACAATGCATGTACACAGCAGGGCTAGAAACTCTGAAACATTACTAACACTCTTCACTTTACTCCTGATCTCTTCAACAAAAGAGGATACGTCCGCATCTTTGGCAATGAAGATTCCATCAAAGTATGGTTCCTCTGACCTTAATGCAAGCAGAAAATATGCACAGTCAGTGACAGACACTATTTGTTCAGTAGGTTTTAGGTGGTGTGAAACAACTTAAGCCACACTGTTAGACCCTACCAGGCATTTTTACAGTAATATACTGGCAACACTGTTGCTAGCTAGTTACTGTAAGTAAATCTACAAAAGCTCTTACTGCGGTTTAAATGTTGATTATTTCTGAGACACCATTAGTGTTTTAGAGATTAAGACAGATTTTAATATTAATTTTGCCTGAATGTGCACTCTAATCATCTTTTGGAAAAGGACACTAACACAAACTGTGACCTTATGTTGGAAAAACTGTCATGAAGTTGTGTGAACCTATCAAATCAATGATGCGCCACAACATAAGTAATTTATAACTTGTAACTTGCAATATATACATAAAAGAACTGCATCAGAAGGACACACAGAGACATCAACAATCAACATATGAATCTCAACAATGGTGACAATCAACTGAAAAGCTGCATGCTGGGTGCATAGTACCAAACTCATCCATGATTGTTTGACACCACTGATGGGGTTTATGTGTCTCAGTAGCCAAGAAAGAGCTTTTACTGATATCTTTTCATTAAAGAGCTGCATTCACTTTACAAGATATATCTTTAAATATATTTTCTGTAACATTATTATTATTGAAACTAACCGCTTTCTGATGTAACTTCTATCAACAGAAGAGTATAAAGCTACATTTTCACAACTCTCTTTTAACATAATTGCATTGACATGCATTATAAATCACTAATGCAACTACTGAAACAGAGAGAGAGAGAGAATTAAAATGCAAAAGACAACCAAGGCTCAAGAGTCCAACTAAAACATCACTATAATGGTGACTTAAAACATAATCAAACCACTGTGAACTAGAGCTAAACCACTGTTAATTCTCAATAAGATGCAATATGATGATAGAAATGATGTCTGTAATAAGTGAGGATGTTAATGGTGTTTGTGTTTAATTCTCCTCTGGTGAGATCTTGACAGATTTAATGTGTTCATCTGTTATAAGATGATGTTCATCTAAGGCTGTGTGACTTAATAGATCCTTTTAATGGTGTATCTTCAAAAAAATACATTGTAGAAATTTAATGTAAAAGACCTACAGTAACAAGCTGCAGTGTAAGCTGTGCAGTGAAGCCATGTAGTGTGCCCCTTGCATTACCCTTTAGAGTGTCGAAATCTGTACAGTTTTCTGTTGCCATCTGCAGAAACCGCAAGCATGTTGGGTGTACATGCTGGGCAGGTAAAGTGCTCCACATTTGCCATTTTCTCACATAGAAACTGGCAGAAAGTGTATTCCATGAAACTTCTCTGAAATACATCTCCATGTATTTTACCCTTCTGTAAATGTGCAAACAGTTATGAGAAAAATAAAATGAAACAGCCAATGGTATCTAATTAATGCAATCTTCATCCATACTGATCTTACCCTTCCAAACTGCTGAGTCCTCTGCTCTAACAGCCGCAAAAAGCCCTGTCTTGACAAACCCGGGGCAACGGTTTTCATCTCCTCAAATGTGCTGAACACATCAACTGAAAACAGCGTGTCAGAATTTACAGATGCTGGCCAATAACCACTTCTTATGAGGTCGCTTCTGTCAGGTGTCCATTGTGATAGACACATTCTGCACGCCAAACTGGGCAAGTACAAGTCATAACGACCTAAAAAGAATGTAACTTATCGTATGAATATCTTTTGACACATAACTGCAAAAACAAAAAATAAAGTCTAAAACCTACCTACCATTTATGCAAATCAGAATAGTTGCCCTGCCAGCAGATTCAGTAATGTTTGAAGGGCCACAGGTGCACAGCCGGTCAGGTCTCACTGTAGGCAACAGCCGAACTAAAAATAAATTGCATTTTGAAAAGAGCTTAAAGGACTGTCTGATTGAGTTAAATGCTACAAAGACTAAGTTCACACACAAAAACTATTTCACCAAAATAATCAGAGCAGTACCTTGATTTTTCAATGTATATCTGCCATTTTCTTTCGCACAGCACATAGTTGGTGGAATGGGCCTGTAAAATCGATCGATGCAGGACTCTCTGTTATGGAGTGCCAGTTTTTTGTGGCAAATTAAATCACACTCCACACACAGCCACTCTTCCGGCATGCAGTCTCTGCAACGAATAATGGCAGGAGAAGAGCACTGACTGCATTTATTTTCCTTGACCACTCTGGAGAACAACAAGCAGTCCAGGTGGTAGGGCCTTGCTTTCTGCCACTCATCTTGGGCTGCAGACTGGCGCAAGCTCCATGATGATGATGTTGAAGGACCTTCTGAAGCTTCAACAGTTGTCGCCAGAATCTCCTTCAGTTTCTGTATCTCACTGTCTGGAAGTGGGACATAAAAAAAGCTCCTCTGTGGTTCTGGAAAGACTAAATTATTGGTATACAATACAGTAAAGTAACAAACAACACTTTCACACTGTTCATTTATTTAAAATATTGACAATAAGGAGTCATCCTACCAAGTAAGTTTTGAGACAAGTTCTGTTCCGTCACCATAGGTACCTCCTCATCTGGTTCACAAGGATTCAGGACTGAAAGATATTGTGATAAAGTCTCCCGTAATTAGATTTTGCAGTTTGGTGCAAGTAAATCAAACATGGTATTCTCGCAGCACGCAGGCAAAGAAAAATAACTACTGTAATGTTACTGCATCACGCATTGATGTGATGCTGAGACAAAGTTTGTCTGGAAAAATTACTAGCAAGGGGGCACTGGCACCCTGGAATGACAACAAAAAAAATGTGTAGGGATTGTAACAATCAATAGCAGGGATACATTTACAGATGATTCCTCTTCCACTGTGATAAATACACATCCCTAAGAGACTCAATGTAAAATCAAATACAGCAGATTATTCCTGAGTTCCAGTCACTCCATGAAAATAACAAATTAAAAATATTACTTGAAGGACCTACTTCCTCTTTGCTAGCACATCATATTTATAAATACCACAAACTAAGATGTAAAGAGTGAACACATCTGCATTAGTAGAACCATTAATGTTTATATAAACATATACATGGATGTATTTTACATATATTTAGTTTTATTTATTTATGGATGTATATTATATGTATTTTTGTTTTGTTTTTTGTTTTTTTATTCTGCTATGTACAGCGCTCTGGCAATATGTACCTATGTATGTCATGCCAATAAAGCAATATGAATTAAATTGATTTAACCAAAGAAGACACAGACCAACCTAGCCTGGCTCCACCCACACCCATTCAAAATACAGGATACAGGCTAAGACCAACCTGTAGCTGAAGAACCCATACGCGTTTCTCCGGTTCTGCTCTTTCTTTTCAGCAGTGGACGCCCTTCACAGTCTCTCTCAATCCACCGAAATTTACTCTTGCGGTTAGAGGATGTTTTTTTCTCATCTTGCTTTTCCTTGACAGAAAGTCAACATTATATGTAAACACAACACCCAACACAACATCAGTGGGTTTTCTCCCATTTTACTTACTGTATGAATCCCATTTATTTGCAAAATGAGCAGACTGCTGTATAACTAAATATACTCACTTTCATTTGAGCTAGAAGCAGATCTGCATGAAACATAGCATCCTCTGCTGCACCGATGTCCAGCTCAGCCATTTCAATTGCTAATTGATAAAACTCTGTTGGAAAAATAAGACATTGACTGAGTGACCAAAGAACACCATAAAAAGTTTTTTACAAGCAATTGGTAAGTTTTCAAAACTCTTAGTACTAATATCACAACAGCTCATCAGAAGTGCACTTTTTTCAAACATTTAAGCATTTTAATTGTGTTAGCACAATACACACAATCACAAAATATACTTTTCACTACACAAAATAAGTGTTTCATCTAAATAAATGTTTCATTCACAGTAACTGCCTTTCATTAATCTATTACTATCAAACCTTTCATTTGCATCTCTTTAGAGACTGCCACATTACACTATAACTATAACTACACTATAACTGGTATAGTGATACCATTTACTGTATTGGGAGCAAACTCTTCTAGCATGAAACCTCATGGCAATTTCATAACTTTATAACACCTCTTGATAACACACCGAATGCTATTGGGAAAAAAAAATGCATTTTATGCCTATAATGTAATTTAGGTAAGTTAGTGTAAGTGTATTTTTAATGTGGCATCTGTAGCCTGAGTAACTGTAATTGTTTCAGCAACAAGGGTGATTTGAAACATACATATGCATTGTTTGCTACTGAATTAAATTATTGTTAAAAGTACTAAATTGAAATAAGATCATATTGTTGTGTTTCTGTTATTAAACCAAATGTTTTCAAACAATGATTATGCCAAATGAAAATATATACAACTAGAATGAAAGCATGAGATCAGGTGTTGAAAGAATGACTAGCTGGGTTACAAGTGTGATTAGTTTGGATTTTTGTACCAAGAGTTTAGAAAATGTACACCTTTCATGTACCAGGGTGTACCAAAGTGAAAAAAAAAAAAACTGTAAAGAAGGCAAATGGCAATATCTCTTATATAATTACATTGTTGTACAGATTAATGTCAACCCGTCTTACCTGCTTGACGAGGTTCGAAGAAGAGGAAGTCGTGGCCGCAAGGGGCAGTGTTTAATGTCATCATTAACGGGCATTAACGGGTATTTTCCCTGAACTTCCACAGCTGGAAAAACATGCAAGTTTCAAATTTGAGGGTATTAATTCTGTGAAATAGTTATTCCGTGTTTCCCCCCGTTCTTTAAATTAAACTTTAGCAAACTGTGGTGACGTCACGTAATCACTTACATCCGGGTATTTTAAATCGTGTAGTTCTCACGTTTGGAGAGAGTTTGCACTACTAATGTATTTTACCCAACACAGCAACATTTTTCTTCTCTGAATTAAAAGTATAACATTACAAATGCAGTAAACACATACTAATGTCTCCTAATCTGTAAGCACTAAGGTGGTACTGAACTTATTGTAATTGTTTCCTATAGTTGCTAAGCAACGGAACTAGGTTGCGTAATTAAAAGGTTGTGGTTAACATGATTTAACATCGATTTAATACATTGTTTTTAGCGAGGTGTCAAGCAGCTGGGAAAGCAAGAAAAGAAACGAAATCAAGCCTCTGGTTGCATGTTTGACTCATATGACAGTAAGGTTTTACTTCATTAAAACGTGACACTTACACGATTTTTTTCGGCGTGGATCAGGGCAAATTAATAATTTTCACCTTGAAAATAGTAATAAAAAAAGTGTAGGGCACGTTTGTCTCCTTTCTTAACGTGGACTTGTATGCTCCCTGATCGTCAGTACAGCAATATTCCATTCTATCGGTCTAATAAGAAACAAAATAAGTCGTGGCTTTTAAGATATTTACGGCTATTGCGTGTCAGCATCCGGGTATTTCTCCACGAAACATGTTAACACAAAACGTGTAAGTTTCACGTCTGAGGAGGTTAAACCGTGACAGCTACACGTTTTCCAAAGTGGACCAACGTGATTATGTCACGTCTTGGCGTGATACCAGGTTGCTTCACAACACCAGCTGAGTCTTTGAAATAACGTATGTTTGTGATCTGACATGGTTTTATTGAACAGAGGCAGGAATCATGCTACTTTATACTATTCTAAATGGTGATAAAAGCTATAGGTTAGCATTGCGTTTTAAATTTACTTTATTTTTATAAAAAATACCCGAGATGGCTTGAAGAACAGATAAAAGCCATATATTGTCATATATGGCGCCCTCCGGCGACGAGTATGAATGAAAAAGAAATTACATTAACTGAGTACTCATTATTGCTCACAAAACCCTGATTTGGGTAAAAAATAGCAAAGATAATTAAGAACTTTGAGGTAAACATTTGCAAATCCTTAAGTTTTCCTCAGTGTAGAGAAGTGTACTTTTTATTTTTCTTGCAGCTATGTTTATTATTATATTTATTCTTAAATGCTCAGTTTTTTATATTATAGTGAAATAGTGTTATCACAAAAGTAATATTCCTTATTTTGTTTAATGTTTCTATATAAAACTAATAACCATAATCTGGATGCTCATTTTAACCGGTTAACCGTTAACCGACAGAAAGAATTTTGACCGATTAATACAATCAGGTAAACGGTTTAAAAGGTCTTTTTTTCAGTAATTCAGTAATCAAAATATTTTAAAACGTTTTCTGGATGGTTGAAATAAAATGAAATAGCATTTTTGAGAGAAAAAAGATAAATCGCTTAGGCCTATAACGTTAAGTCGCATTTTATTATTACATTCAGAAAGACCTGGTGTCGACGCGAAATATTTACAATACACTATAAACATAGGCTAGGCTATTTTAGTTCCCCTCACTCCACAAAAAATCCTTTCATTTTAACAGTATTTAGAAAAGAACAAGAATGAAAAATATAAGAAGCTCGGCGACAAGCCAAAACCAAACCATTTAGGCTAAAGCGAAACTGAAACTAACATTGGGTCTCATACAACACAAATCCAAATGTCTCCGTATTCAAGATGTATTTGAATGCTAAAATATTATTTGTTATGTAAACCTGGTTTTGTACTTCTCGCATTACAATATCCACATATAAAAAAATGTTTGGCATAATATCACGACAGTACGTTGATAACGATTAAGCAGTGTGATTTTTTTCCCCCATATGTTTGGCTGATTGTGTGTGCGTGCGGCGCCGGCGCAATCACTTGATTTTCCTTGAGGGGAAACGACTCTTTACAGATGATCGAAACTGTAAACTGTTTGCTGTTTGTAAAATAAAGAAAAATAGGATGCCGCTTTCAGCCGTCTTCCTTTCACGCAGCACAAAAATGAACCAAAACTCTGCACACTAGCTACTTGTTGCACTTTTGTTTGTTTGTTTTATTAAGTAAAAAGATTTATCTTATAGGCCTATTCATTCATTATATATATATAGCCTAGCTTTATGATGTTTTTCTCCATTCGCAGAAGCTGCAGGTGATGCGACGTGTCCATGTGAATCCTCATGCTCTGTTGTTTGCTGCTTTTGCGCATGTAAAATTAATCCCGGAAAACAAATGTTGGTATTTTAACGGGTCACAGACACTTATCCTTTCTAAAATAATTAAATTCTAATTTAAAATAATCTTGTCGGTTAACGGTTAATAATCGGTTAACAAGCGTCGGCTGTCGGTTAGGAAAAATAACCGAAATTAACATCCCTACCATAAATCATTATTAGTCATACTGATATATAAAAACAAAATTTTTGGCCAAATTGTGCAGCCCTAGAAGTACAGCACACCTTTTTGTTTTATTTTATTAATAATATTTTTTGTCCTTTTTTCCAAATAAAGAAAGGGTTTGGAATCGGTATGCCCTGTACAGAACATTTATGTAAAAAACATTCAATGTCTGTAGCAGTGCTATATGCAAAAAAAGTTAACATACAACCCTGATATGATATTCATTGTTTTTACTGGAGGAAAAAAAGGAGACACCCCTCGCTGCAGACTGTAGCGCGGTGACGTCAGGTACCTACGTCACGTATGTGTTTACCGCGCATGTATGGAACGCCATTGGGGACAATACCTATTATATGAAACGTGTGAAATCTGGACGCATTAACACGCAAAGTTTGTACGTGTCTTTTTGGTACGTGTAAACGCGAACGTTTTGTACGTCTATGCACGAAATTTTTTGTCGTGTTATTTAAAGACACGATCGTTTGTATCGCCTTAACGTAACATTTTTGGCCGTGTATTTTTGTTACGTGTTTCTAGACGAACGTTTTCGTCGTGTAAACATGACATTTTTGAACTTGTAATATTTCTAAGTCTTATTTGATGTGCGACATACTAATTTTTCTGTTTTAGTTGAACTGGTGATAATTTAGGGTCAATAATTAAATACACTCAATGACTGCATGAATTAACATTATATTCTTTTGTAACGTTAAAGGAATTTGTCCTGTAGGTAAAGTGAGTGGTCTCGGTGATCCAACGACCACATTTCCCCTCTGATTAATACATTCGAGGTGTCCACTGCAAATAGCCTACTTGTTGGCAGAACTAAATACACTAGGCCAGTCTAACGTTACCCTATATGTGGAAAAAGTCACCTCTTTAGTCAGCGGTTTCTGTGGGGTAACGTGTTAAGGGAGACCGGGGTTCTATTCCCACTGACAGCGCTTTTTTTATTACTTTACAGTTAATAAACGCATTTTTTTTCAATAAAAATGATTTGACTTAAAATTCATTTTAATTCATAAAAGTTACATTTAGGGTAAGGTTAGGGGTAGCGCTCTTTAATATCTCAATAAGTTGCCATGATTTTAATATTGTTTTATAAATATAATGATTTACTGTCAATTATATTGCAGGATGTTTAATGCACAACAATACTGAGGAGCAAATAGTAACGTTATCTCTCACTATTTATAAGTAAATAGCATCTAAATGTCTACTGAATCCACAACTGTTGCTATTCACACTTGGACTTGGACTGGCTGCCCCACAGTTTACGTTGCATGGTCCGCCTGTTGTAGTGATTCTGTAATGTTTACGTGTCGTATGATTGTGTCTGGGTTTAAAGGTTGAATAAAGATTTGTGAATTGTCATAGGCTACTGGTGCTTTGTTTTCTGCTTTTGGATTTGCCTGATTGTTATAATATAATTGTTAAATTTGTGATTGTTACAATATATTGTTGTTATTACATTATTTTTATCTGACATATACAGTATACATTCAATATATTTGTATTATTTGTATTATTTCTACCCTGCATGAGTACAAACGGGATGAGATGACACAGCACTGACATCACAACCAACGTATAAATGCATCATTGACTCTAAAGTTTTACACTTGCCTATGTACATGCCAACGTAAAATTATGATCTCATTCACGAACAAATGTTACGTGTGACGTTTGCATAGGTATTTGCTTACCTAACAGCACGTCATCCCTCACGAAAAGAAATGTCGTCTGATGTTTATATAAGTATACAGCAACGTGCCATCCCATCACAAATGCAAATTAAATCCTAAATAGAGCAACGCTATTGGCTGTTGTGCAGTCTGACGCGACACCCGAACATATACTTCGTATGTACGCGTACAAACTTTGCGTGTTAATGCGTCCAGATTTCACGCGTTTCATATAATAGGTATTGTCCCCAATGGCGTTCCATACGCATGCGCAAAGTGACGTATGGTATGCCTGTGTAATTTGCATTGCGTGGTGACGTTAGGCGTTTTCGCGTCGTGTGTGACGTAACGCGTCATTAAAACGCATGCGCATACTTAACATAATACTCTTATAAAATGTAAAAGTATTAAAAAAGCTAAGGTGAAAAAAAAGAATGGGAAAAAACAGTAATATGTAGTACAGCACAAATCCACGATTTTAACCATGTCTGAGGTAAAATTATATGGAATTACAGAGTTTATTCTGTAATATTTGTGCAGTATTATATACAAGGTATTAACATTGTTGCACTTTATTTCACTGTGTATATTGTAACATTACTCTGCACCTTATATGTTTCTTATTTTAACCGTTCCTCTGTCATGATTCTTGTTTATTTAGTATAATTATGGACATTTTTCTGTTGCTTTGGCAATTCTGCCTGTGGAATATTTAAGCCAATAAAGTAGTATTAAGTTAAATTGACTACATACAATATATTTTCAGTGTCTACATCCCATTTTATGCATGGTGCCTCCAAAAAACCAAACTGATAACAGTGATCTTTTTTTTATTGCAAAGAACAAAACAAAATATAATTGTATATACATATATATTTTTATATATAATAATTAAAACATGACACATGAGAACAAGAGAAAACAACAACAACAACAAAAATATTACATCTACTCGTTCTGAAATTCACCTTCATCACTGATAAAACAATCAACTGAGCAGTAGCCCTCAAAATCGTTGAAGGAATAAAACCTACGCAGGACTCCCCTTCTGCCATTGCCAACATACCCAGGTGGGCAGTCTTTAAATATTTCACGGCACCGTAGGCACTGGGTCAGTGAATACGGCACCCGGAACATCTCTCTGTATTGTGCAGAAAATGCACTCCAGTTCACGACACCTAATTTACATAAAAGAACAAACAATATTTAAACAATATTAAATCATTTTGAATTAAGTCAAAAGAGTCATACAAGGAAAATATTTTCAAATGTATTTTAAAATGTATTATAGGATGGTGTTAGGAAAAGAGTGTTATTTGCTTTGTCTGTAAATTACCAAAGAGATTTAATTCATAAACAACATTAAAATAAACTAAATTAAAACAAGTTTGTCAAGTCAAAATTTATGTTAGCTTGGCTTGAGAAAGCATTGCATAAAAGTTTGAAGATTTTTTTTTCAATTTGAAAGTTTTATAGTTGAGGGCAATACAGTCTATCATAAAAAAATTAAATAAAAAAAAGACATAGATGAGAGGAGACAGACAGACAAACAAACAGACAGACGTGAAAAGACAGACAGACACTCAAATACTTTTTACAGTACTCACTACATGTTAGAGGTGTATTACCAATCAGAACCATGGGTGTTGCAGTTCTTTGTGGAGACGGAATCTTTTGCTTCTTTTGTTTGCATTTTGTGAGATGAATGTTAAATTGTGCTTTTCGTATAATAGTGGCAGAACAGTAGCAGCAATGAAAATGAGAAACATCTCTGCATTTTAAGTTGCACCTGATGATAATAAAATCTGAAATATTAAAAAAAAGTGTGAAAACGCAAATATACACACAAAATAATGTTTATGGATGTTCAAACACATGTCGTTACTCACTAACATGTAGTGAGTACTGTAAAAAGTATTTGAGTGTCTGTCTGTCTCCTCTCATCTATGTCTTTTTTTTTATTTAATTTTTTAATGATAGACTGTATTGCCCTCAACTATAAAACTTTCAAATTGAAAAAAAATCTTCAAACTTGTATGCTATGCTTTCTCAAGCCAAGCTAACATAAATTTTGACTTGACAAACTTGTTTTAATTTAGTTTTTTGTTAATGTTGTTTATGAATTAAATCTCTTTGGTAATTTACAGACAAAGCAAATAACACTCTTTTCCTAACACCATCCTATAATACATTTTAAAATACATTTGAAAATATTTTCCTTGTATGACTCTTTTGACTTAATTCAAAATGATTTAATATTGTTTAAATATTGTTTGTTCTTTTATGTAAATTAGTTGTCGTGAACTGGAGTGCATTTTCTGCACAATACAGAGAGATGTTCCGGGTGCCGTATTCACTGACCCAGTGCCTACGGTGCCGTGAAATATTTAAAGACTGCCCACCTGGGTATGTTGGCAATGGCAGAAGGGGAGTCCTGCGTGGGTTTTATTCCTTCAAAGATTTTGAGGGCTACTGCTCAGTTGATTGTTTTATCAGTGATGGAGGTGAATTTCAGAACGAGTAGACGTAATATTTTTGTTGTTGTTTTCTCTTGTTCTCATGTGTCATGTTTATAGTTTTAATTATTACATATAAAAATATATATGTATATACAATTATATTTTGTTTTGTTCTTTGCAATAAAAAAAAGATCACTGTTATCAGTTTGGTTTTTTGGAGGCACCATGCATAAAATGGGATGTAGACACTGAAAATATATTGTATGTAGTCAATTTAACTTAATACTACTTTATTGGCTTAAATATTCCACAGGCAGAATTGCCAAAGCAACAGAAAAATGTCCATAATTATACTAAATAAACAAGAATCATGACAGAGGAACGGTTAAAATAAGAAACATATAAGGTGCAGAGTAATGTTACAATATACACAGTGAAATAAAGTGCAACAATGTTAATACCTTGTATATAATACTACACAAATATTACAGAATAAACTCTGTAATTCCATATAATTTTACCTCAGACATGGTTAAAATCGTGGATTTGTGCTGTACTACATATTACTGTTTTTTCCCATTCTTTTTTTTTCACCTTAGCTTTTTTTAATACTTTTACATTTTATAAGAGTATTATGTTAAGTATGCGCATGCGTTTTAATGACGCGTTACGTCACACACGACGCGAAAACGCCTAACGTCACCACGCAATGCAAATTACACAGGCATACCATACGTCACACTGCGCATGCGCGGTAAACACATACGTGACGTAGGTACCTGATGTCACCGCGCTACAGTCTGCAGCGAGGAGTACTTGAAAAAAAGAGGAAATTAATACATAATACAATTTATGTTATTTCTCCATTCTGCCACCAGAGAGCACCCGAACACCCTATGTTTACAAAATTACAGCGTCTACAAAACTGGCAAAAAAAAAATGTTTTCTATGTGCTCGAGTACAAATGATTGTTTTTTTTTTTTTTTTCTATGTGGTTTTATCAAAAAAAAAAAAAAGTACATTGGTCACCTTGTTTCCGTTTCCTCTCTAATCTCTTTCCTATATGTTGCTGGTTCATTAATATTCAACATACGATTACCATACTGGCAGAAATGCAAATTCAAAAAGTACTAGTATCTATTAAGTTCAGGATATCTCTGGTCTAAAAAGTTACTAGTAACTAAAAAATAAGTACTAGTTCTATTTTTTCTTAACAGAGAGATTGTAATTAAATACTAGTCACTATTGGAATAAGTACTAGTATCTAAAACATAAGTACTAGTATCTAATGAATAAGTACTAGTATCTAATGAATAAGTACTAGTAACTTTACAAAAGGCACTAGTAGCTAAAGAATAAGCACTAGTAGCTAATGAATAAGTACTAGTACTTAATGGAAAAGATACTAGTATCTAAAAAATAAGTACTAGTAGCATGAAAATAGATACTAGTACGGCTTTTAGATTAAATGTTAAAACGGCTTGCCATAGTACCAGTATCTAAAAAATAACAACTAGTACCTGATGTTTAACTACCAGTACATAAAAATGATGTACTAGTCACAACTGGAATACATACTAGTCAAAACGGAAAAGTTGATATCTCAATGACAGATCACAGAAATCAATGGTAAAATGTAAAATTTGTTACTAGTAACAACAGAATAGTTACTAGACACTATTGAAATAAGTACTAGTATCTAATAAATAAGTACTAGTATCTATTTAATAGGTACTAGTATCTAATGAATAAGTACTAGTATCTATTAAATAGATACTAGTATCTAATGAATGAGTACTAGTATCTATTAATTAAGTACTAGTATCTAATGAATAAGTACTAGTATCTAATAAATAAGTACTAGTGTCTATATAATAAGTACTAGTATCTAATGAATGAGTACTGGTTTCTAATAAATAAAAACTAGTATCTAATGAATAAGTACTAGTATCTTTTAAAAAGGTACTAGTTGCTAAACAACAAGCACTAGTAGCTACAGAATAAGCACTAGTAGCTAATAAATAAGTACTAGTACTTAATGGAAAAGATACTAGTATCTAAAAAATAAGTACTAGTAGCATGAAAATAGATACTAGTACGGCTTTTAGATTAAATGTTAAAACGGCTTGCCATAGAAACACACTGTATTTCCTTATTAACCCTTGCACCCTACAGTACTTGAGTCAACAAAATGACTACTGCTGATGATGTTCATAATGTCCATAAAAATGTCACAGCAATTTATAAAAATATATTCTGAAAATAAGTTTTATAAGGTTTATTTTTATGGATATTAAGAAATAAAACAAAGCAACTAATACACACTATACATATGTTTGATACTGATGTTATTCAGTATAGAAGTCAAATAAAATGTACTAAGGAGACAGTTTCTCTAATCCTTTACCTAAGTTTCACTTCCCGAGAAGTCCACACCCAAAAGTGAATCAGATCTAACGTCAGTTCCTTACTCTACTCAACGTGTCCTGTCCTACAGACATTATTCTGGAAGATAAAAGGTAACTTTTTGTCAAACTTATTTTGTCAAAAATATATTCTGTTCTCTTTTAGCTTACATTTTTCAAAACAATCTACAGACATACATATTACTACTAATTTATCCAACAAGCATTCAGCATCAACATTTTAGCCTTAGCTTTAGCTTTAGCTTTTCTATCCCTCTGTACTTTCTTTTATCCTCAAGTTAGAATTTGTATATAAGCAAGACGTTCAACACACTTACATCGGGTATAATATTATAAAAGGTTATACATTTATAAACAAAACTGATGTGTTGCAATTTAAATGATTATTTTGGTATATCAGTTTTGGTGATATCATTTTTGAAACTATAATGTACATTTAAAAAGAATGAATATGTGTGGAACAATAGAAAATGTGGAAGTTTATTAACTGAAGCAGGTGCATAAAAGAGAGTCTGACTTTATAGGGTTGTGATGGTCAACTTTCCAGTGTACTATAAAGCTGAGTATATTTAGTTTTTAATCAGAGGTACATGCTGTCTTGTTTTTGTTCCTTTTCTCTCACTCTCTCTTTTCCCTCAAGGCAGACCATGTATGCAGTTATTACCTTGCAAGACTCAGATGAGTTGATGGTGGTACCATCAGATTGGTTGAGCTCAGACATGAAATACTGTTACTGGCCTCCATTCAAATCAACAGAGAAGTGCATGGAAGCTATTCAGAACAAACTTAACCCTGAAACAGAAGGGAAGCCATGGGAGAAGCTGCGCATTATCTTTCTCGGACAATATGGTAATGATCACTACTTTAAAGGTTTAATTTAGATTTTGTACTGCCTAATAAGTTCTCAAATAATCTAATACAATATTTATCTTACTGCAGACACTTTTGAGATGGCAAAAGAGGGGCAAAAAGAAATCAAAGAATGGTAAGTAACAGACTTGTATTTTGCTTCAAAAAAATAAAAATTCTTCAAAAAGATTTGAACTTTGAAAGAGCAAAAGAATTGATTTGTACTGTTTTGTTTAAAGTATTATTTATTTTCAACTAAAGGTCATATCCATTAGACACTATATTACCTGGATTAAAACGACAGAAACTTGAAAGCACTCAAGGAATGTCAAATAATCAGCTACAACCACTTCCGGCATCACCTGCATCTACATCCAGAATGTCAGCTGATGGTGAGTCAGCTTCTTTTGACATATTCAATATGAGAAGTTTATTTTCTCTTTGTTGGAATTATAGCACAACTCATTTTACACAACAGACAAGGTTGAAATCCTCCAAATGCCAGGATACATCAAGAGCAAGGTTCAGAAAATCTCTACCATGTTAAAACAATTCAAAGACAGTACGGTTTCTGAAGCCCCCAGCAGTACATGCGTGCCTTCAAAAGATATTAAAGCAAACCTAAAACTGCCTCTTAGAACCATTGAAGATGTGGCCAGGACTGAAATGGAGCTCAAGAACGCAACAACACGCAAAAAATATGTGAGTCAACATAGCATTGATACAATATTTAAACTGTACACTAATTTGCTTGTAACCACCAAATGTATTTTAAATAATAATTAAATAAAATAAAACAGTACTGCAATGTCCCATCTTGTTCAGTGATGATAAATAACTAGTTTAAGACATTCTGATTGTAATCAAAAAATATTTTATTATCTTTCTTAGAAAAGCTTAAAAGTTCTACAAAGAAAAACAGTCCAGGCAGACTATTATGACTGTACAGTGTAATGTCATTACACAAAATATCTGACTGATTTAAAGCATATTAAAAAAAAAATTGTTCACAGACAGAATATTTTTCACGGCTTGGAGGTTTTGTGCCCAAGGATGTGATTAAGAATATTATGCAGCAAGTCCTAACAGATGATCTGGCTATGCAGTTCAACTGGCAGGGGAGAGGAAATAAAAAACCCTTCTCTCAGCTTATTTTAACAGATGTGATCAGAGGTAAACACACCGCTACATGAACACTTTCTGCAAACCAATAATGTATTTTGTCTGCAGTTGTCTTTACTTTTCATATCAAAACAAAGGCATAGAAATAAAATATATTTCATGAACTCTGAGACAAATTTGACCTTAAGAACATACAAACTCTTTACAGCTGTGAGTGAGGCACTATACAACAAATGCTTAAAACTTTCCAACTCCTTCATCATCAAGTTTCCTCTTTCAGATGCTGTGTTAAACCAAGATATTAACAGGGGTTACTGTGAAACTGAAATAAAAAAATATCTGAGTTATGCACCTGGTCGGAAGAAATCAAAAGAACAAGGAGGTGAGTGATATACAGATGTTAACTGTTATATGAATGCTCTCATAGGACTATATTTAAGATACAGAGGAACTCCTGACATACATACAGGGTTCTCTTTCAAACATTCCTTCGGTATCGCACTATGGGAATCGCCTCGGGCGTGACCAATCCTGGAAGCACCAATTGCACCACGCCTGTTGGTTGACAGACCAATCACGACAGTGATGCAGGAGTCCCGCCTCCCCCTATATATGTCACTGCATGACGGTCCCCACCTCATTCTCGTTCTCTTCCCCGTGAAGATTTCTGGAAGCTTTATTCTTCTGTACCCCTTTCCGGATTAGCTGCTCAACTGTTCTTGGATGGGCCGTCAAGGTACGTCGCCAAACGCAGTTTTTTCTGAAAGCAGTGGTCTTCTTCTTTTTCACTGTCAAAGTGAAAGTTATTGCTAAGGGACTACGAGCGAATTAACGTGTTACGACGAATTCTCTTGTCTGTCTTCTTAGCAGCTATGGCAAGTGCTAGTTCTGCAAGCCATGGTGCAAGGGACAAAGACGCCCCGCGTCCTTGTGCTTGTGGGGCTATGATATCGGCCAAGTATACTCATCCCCTGTGCATTGTATGCCTGGGGGTGAAACATGTTCAGGCGGCACTCGCGAACCCCGAGTGCTGTCCGCACTGTTCCCCCTTCCCGTCAAGGGTTCTGGAGAGAAGAGTGCGGGTGGCAGCCGCTAATAAGGATGACCCCTCCCTTTCCCCTTCGACCACGGTGGAGACGAAACAGCCCCCTGTATCATGCAGCTTTTATGGATGAAGTTTCCCCCGAGCTTCCTCCTCTTTTCCCGATCCTGGCAGAAGAAAGGGAGGAGGTGGAGGACGATGACGAAGCAATCGCTCGTCTGTTGGAGGAGGACGGGGAGGAAGATGATGACGACGCGATCCTACCGTCGACCCCCTCCCGGCCGGGAAGCGCGTTAAGCGACGGGTCCCCGGCCTCAGCTCAGGTGGAGCTCAACCTGCTCGAAATGTGCAGGAGGGCGGCGGCAAAACTTTCTATCGATTGGCCGTCGCAGCAGGCGGGCCAGGGTATGGAGAGAGACCTGTATGACGGCAAGCGACTGCCGTCACGTGCTCCGGCTGTTAAACAGGTCATTCCCGCTGTCCCTGCGTGCGTTTCGGAAATGAAGCATTTTTGGGACAAACCTTTTTCACACAGGGTCCCTGTGAAAGGGTTTTCCAGATTGGATGTGCACAACATGGAGGAGCTAGGGATGTCAAATCCCCTTCCTGTTCAGCTGTCAATAGCACATCATCTTAATCCTAATCGTAGAGCAGCTTTTTCTTCTGCTTCAGCTTCACAAGCAGAGCTCAGGGAGGAGATGGGGAGGCAAATGGATGCTGGGTCACCAAACCCAGCCCTCTGGGAAGAGATCTGCGTTATTGCAGATCTCAACCTGAGAACCTCCAGAGGTGCAGTCCAGAGCTGCGGCCGCAGTATGGGCTTGGCAGTGGTTGGTGAGCGAGCCCTCTGGCTGGGACTTTCGGGGCTGTCTGACAGAGAGAAGGTTGATTTCTTGGATGCCCCGGTGGAGCCCAAAGCCCTTTTCGGAGCATCAGTCACTGCTATGCGCCAGCGGTGTGATCTGAGGAAGCAGGAGGGAGGAGGCTTTCCAAGCTTGCCTCCCCCGAAAGCCCATTCCTAAGGGTCCTCCATCAACACGCCCTGGTTTTGATGCCCCTCTGAGGAGTGGTCAGTCAGCTTTCAGGAGCCCCAGGCCTCACAGCCAAAGGGGAAACCTTCCTTTGCAGCAGCAGCAGCTAGACATAGACCGGCAAACCCTCAGGGAGGGAAGAAACGCCGGGCAACCTAACCGGTCCTTGTGTTACGGACAAAGGGACGGGCAACAGCACTCTTGGAGTATCTGTTGTTATCCTCCCTCAAAAAGAGCAGTTAATTTCTCCCCCTCCTGCCAAGAGAAGGCGTGGGACTCGGGAATTGTTCACAGAAATGTCAAAAAGTTCTCTTTTGACCAGTTCAGCTGTGGAGTTGGCACCAGTTCCCCCAGTGCCCCACAAAGAAGTTCTCCCTCCTCCACCCACGATGTTGTCAGGAAAGGTGGAAGGCAGTTCACAAGAGAATATTGGTGGTGTGAAAATAAAGAAATTCCCTGTGCATCCAGGCAGTGGGCCGAGGGCACAGCGTTTGAAAATAAAAACACACATAAAACCAAAATTACTCAATTCAGAGCTGCAATCCCCAGCTCTCCCGCTAGATGGCGCGGCTGCACCATTAGTGGGCAAGGGCTGCAGCGGTCCGCTCGCTGCTCAAGCGGAGAGCTGGCGCGCATGGGCAGTACATCCCTGGGTTCTGTCTACGATAATGCGGGGTTATCGGTTGCAGTTCGCTATAAAACCTCCCGTGTTCAACAGTGTGCTGATGTCAGCCACAGAGGGGAAATCTGCTCTGGTTTTAGAGGAAGAAATAGCCTCTTTATTAAGAAAAAGGGCAATTCGAGTTGTACCGCCGGAGAACAGTCATCAGTGCTTTTACTCCCGGTACTTTGTCATTCCCAAGAGAGGGTGAGGTTCCATTCTGGATTTGCGGATCCTCAACAAACACCTCAGAAAATACAAGTTCAAAATGCCCACATTCAAAATGCTGTCACTTTTTATTCACTTCGGTCGATCTGGAAGATGCATATTTCCATATAGGCATCTACCCAGCACACAGGAAATTCCTCAGGTTTGCCTATCAGGGCACAGCCTACGAATTTATGACTGTTCCGTTCGGGCTCTCACTGGCCCCATGGACGTTTTGCAGATGTATAGAAGCGGCTCTATCACCGCTGAGAACAACAGGTCTCAGAGTGTCAGCTTATTTGGACGATCTCCTTCTTTGCTCTCCGTCACGGCAGCAAGCGGAGACGGACACGAAGATGCTCGTGTCTCATTTGGAGAGCTTAGGTTTCAAGATAAACGAGACAAAAAGCTGCCTGGTGCCCACACAGGAAATAGTTTATCTAGGCCTCAGATTGAACTCAGATCAGTATCAAGCGTTTCTGTCAGAGGAGTGCATCAGCTCAATTCGCAGCTATCTATCCCTTTTTCAAAAAGGGAGGAAAGTCCCATTCAGACTGTGTCTGCGCCTTCTGGGGCTAATGGCCTCAACAGTCTCGGTTATTCCTTTGGGACTGTGGCGAATGAGGGAGTTTCAGAATTGGACAGCGGCACTACACTTATGTCCAAAACGTCACCTCAACCGCAAAGTGATGGTGTTGGCACTTTGCATGCGCGCTCTCCGTTACTAGAAAAACCGCTCGTTCCTCGAATCCGCGATTCCGCTGGGAGCAGTTTCCATGAGGAAGGTGGTAACGACGGACGCGTCGCTCTCAGGTTGGGGGGCAGTGTGCGAGGGCAGAATAGCAAAAGGGAAATGGCCCATCTCGCTGAGAAGTGCGCACATAAATTACCTGGAACTATTAACAGTGTTTCTAGCTTTGAAACATTTTGTGCAGTTTCTGTGGAACCACCACGTTCTGATCAGATCAGACAGCACGACCACGGTGGCATATATAAATCGCCAAGGGGGCACACGTTCTTCTCAGCTTCACAGTCTGGCACAGAAACTGATTGTGTGGGGCAGAAAACACTTTCATTCATTACGGGCAACGCACGTCCTGGGAATAATGAATGCGGGGGCAGATCTCCTGTCCAGGGGGAATCCTCGGTACAGCGAATGGACACTCCACCCTCAGGTAGTGGGCCAGTTGTGGAAGAGATTCGGTCACGTGGCCGTAGATCTCTTCGCATCGCGCGAAAACAGTCACTGCCCTCTATTCTCGCTAGCGAGAGACGGTGCGCCTATGGGTGTGGATGCCCTAGCGCACCCATGGCCAAACGTACTGCTTTACATGTTTCCTCTGCTAAGCCTGATCATACCAACTCTAAGAAGGGTAAGAGAGTACGGCCACTCAGTCATACTGATTGCTCCAAACTGGCTGGGGAAAGTGTGGCTGGCGGAGATAATGCCGCTTTTAGTTGACCAGCCATGGCCTCACCCGCTACGCAGAGATCTCCTCTCGCAGGCGCGCGGGGAGATATTCCACCCCACCCTGGACAGGGTTGCTCTTTGGGCTTGGCCTGTGAGAGGTTAAATTTGAATGCTACGGGGTTGCCTTCGAGGGTGATCGAGACAATTCAGAACACGAGAGCTGCATCAACGCGCTCTGCTTACGATAAGAAATGGAACGTTTTCGAGCAATGGTGCGCACATAAGCGCATTGTTCCTTTTCTCTGTTCGGTTGCAGATGTGTTATGTTTTCTGCAAGAACTTTTGGATAAAGGCAGAGCTTTTTCCACCGTTAAGGTGTATCTCGCGGCGATTTCTGCGTGTCATGTGGGGAATGACGATAACACTATGGGTCGTCACCCGCTTGTATGCAGGTTTATGAGAGGTGCACGGTGTTTGAACAGGGTGTCAAGGCCACTGATTCCGCCGTGGGACCTGTCTGTGGTCCTTATCTCGTACACCATTTGAGCCTATAGACAGCAGTGATCTGAAGGTCCTTTTGTTAAAGACCGCATTATTACTGGCTCTCTCAACTGCAAAACAGGTTAGTGAACTTCATGCTTTGTCGGTTCATAACTCCTGTATGCAGTTCACTATGGATTACTCGAGAGTGTCTCTCAAAACCAATCCAGTGTTCGTGCCTAAGGTGAGCGAGTCAGCTCTAGCCTATAATCAAGTGGATTTAATGGCTTTTCATTCGCCGCCCTTTTCGTCACCAGAAGAAGAGCGGCTTCACTGTTTGTGCCCTGTCCATGCCTTGCGTTGCTATGTAAACAGAACGAAAGCGCTGCGGAAGAGTAACCAGTTATTTGTCTCATGGGCTGATTCTCACAGGGGTAAACCTATTTCTCGCCAGCACCTGTCCCACTGGATAGTAGAAGCTATTATACTGGGTTATAACAGCATGGGCCTTAGTCCTCCAGAAGGGCTGAGAGCCCATAGTACCCGAGGGTTGGCCTCCTCGTGGGCGTGGTTTAAGGGCGTTTCAATTCGAGACATTTGTGCAGCGGCGAGCTGGGCTTCGCCTCACACGTTTGTCAAGTTTTACAAGCTGGATGTTACGGAGCCGTCTTTGGCTCATTCCGTCCTAAGTGTGTAAAAAAAAACCATTGTGCAGATGTTTTGTTTTTCATATGTCTCCATTATATTCTGTGAATAATGGGGGTTTACATTCTTATTTCACACATCACTGAGTTGGTTGACATGCCTGCTTCGGACAGCATATCTGCAATACGGGAGTTGTCTATATCCCACGGTGAGATACCGAAGGAATGTTTGAAAGAGAACTTTAGGTTACTCACGTAACCCCGGTTCTCTGATAACATGAGTGAGGTATCTCACCACACTTCCCTCCTTGCAGTAGCAAGGGGAAGAGATATGCTGAGAATGAGGTGGGGACCGTCATGCAGTGACATATATAGGGGGAGGCGGGACTCCCGCATCACTGTCGTGATTGGTCTGTCAACCGACAGACGTGGTGCAATTGGTGCTTCCAGGATTGGTCACGCCCGAGGCGATTCCCATAGTGAGATACCTCAGAGAACCGGGGTTACGTGAGTAACCTAAAGATTTCCTTGGTTTTGATTTTCAGCTCATGTCTAAATTCATGCACATTATATATATATATATATATATATATATATATATAATGTCACACCCCTGTGGACTGTTTTGTGGTTTGTTCCTGGTGTCTGCCCTTATTTGGTCTTCCTGTTCCGTGTCTAATTATTACGTCACTGTTTGATCGTGTACACCTGTCTTCCCCTGATTAGTCTGTGTATATAAGTTTGGTTGTGTTCACCGTGTCCTGGTCGGTTATTATATTGTCACTCCGGTTATGAAGTCATTCAGTTAGTCACTCCGTGTATATTAAGTATTTTGCGTTAATGTTCACGTGTGGATTCCCTGCTGTTCCTGTTCGTTCCTGTTCCTTGTGTGGATATTATAAATAAACTCCATGTCCTTGATCTCCTCGTCACCACTCCTCATTCCCCACACACGACGCACGTGACAGAAGAACCGACCACCAAACAACATGAGGGCTGAGGAAGCTTTGTGGCATTTGCGGCAAGGCGGTCGGAAGTTGGAGCGGTATGTGGAGGTCCCAGAGTCTGGAGGAAGAGAGGAGAGGCACAGAATCCACGTTGCTTGAGGTCCAGTGTAAAGTTTCCACAGTCAGTGATAGTTTGGGGTGCCATGTCATCTGCTGGTGTTGGTCCACTGTGTTTTCTGAGGTCCAAGCTCAACGCAGCTGTATACCAGGATGTTTTAGAGCACTTCATGCTTCCTGCTGCTGACCAACTTTATGGAGATGCATATTTCATTTTCCCAACAGGACTTGGCACCTGCACACAGTGCCAAAGCTAGCAGTACCTGGTTTAAGGACCATGGTATCCCTGTTCTTAATTGGCTAGCAAACTCGCCTGACCTTAACCCCATAGAAAATCTATGGGGTATTGTTAAGAGGAAGATGCGATATGCCAGACCCAACAATGCAGAAGAGCTGAAGGCCACTATCAAAGCAACCTGGGCTCTCATAACACCTAAGCAGTGCCACAGACTGATCGACTCCATGCCACGCCGCATTGCTGCAGTAATTCAGGCAAAAGGAGGGCTCCTAAGTATTGAGTGCTGTACATGCTCATACTTTTCATGTTCATACTTTTCAGCTGGCCAAGATTTTTAAAAATCCTTTCTTTGTATTGGTCTTAAGTAATGTTCTAATTTTCTGAGATACTGAATTTGGGGTTTTCATTAGTTGTCAGTTATAATCATCAAAACTAAAAGAAATAAACACTTGAAATATATATATATATATATATATATATGTAAATTATAAAGCACCAATTGAATAATATTTAAGGTAAAAACCTCAAATTTTTCGTTAGGCAATTTGGCCAAAAACATGGTCAACAAAGGTATGTTTTTTTGTTTTTGTTTTTTTATTTAATCAATACACTGTAAAAACAACAACAACAACAACTTAAACTTAAACACTTAAAAAAAAACAGTTGTTTCAATTGTTCGTGCTGCCTTAAAATTTTAAGTTTAGTCAACAGGAAATGCTAAGTTGTACTACATGAAGACGTGGATATATGAGTTGAGCAAACATAAAATTTTAAGGCAAAATTTTAAATC
>CM070025.1:27627426-27715322 GCA_036247105.1 Cirrhinus mrigala | reverse complement strand
CATGTTTCTAGCATGATTAGCAAGTTGTTAGCATGTTTCTAGCATGTTTCTAGCATGATTAGCAAGTTGCTAGCATGTTTCTAACATGATTAACAAGTTGCTAGCATGTTTCTAGCATGATTAGCAAGCTGCTAGCATGTTTCTGGCATGATTAGCAAGTTGTTAGCATGTTGCTAGCATGTTTCTAGCATGATTAGCAAGTTGCTAGCATGTTTCTAGCATGTTTCTAGCATGATTAGCAAGTTGTTAGCATGTTTCTAGCATGTTTCTAGCATGATTAGCAAGTTGCTAGCATGTTTCTAACATGATTAACAAGTTGCTAACATGTTTCTAGCATGATTAGCAAGTTGTTAGCATGTTGCTAGCATGTTTCTAGCATGATTAGCAAGTTGCTAGCATGTTTCTAGCATGATTAGCAAGTTGTTAGCATGTTTCTAGCATGTTTCTAGCATGATTAGCAAGTTGCTAGCATGTTTCTAGCATGATTAACAAGTTGCTAGCATGTTTCTAGCATGATTAGCAAGTTGCTAGCATGTTTCTAGCATGATTAGCAAGTTGCTAGCATGTTTCTGGCATGATTAGCAAGTTGTTAGCATGTTGCTAGCATGTTTCTAGCATGATTAGCAAGTTGCTAGCATGTTTCTGGTTGCTAGCCATAGATAGATAGATAGATAGATAGATAGATAGATAGTAAAGGTTAGATGATAGATAGATAGATAGATAGATAGATAGATAGATAGATAGATAGATAGATGAGTTTGAATGAGTTTGAATGGATTAGAAATACAGTACATAGAAGGGAAGCTTGATTGAGTCTCAAAGGATTCTGGGAGTTTTGACAGTTGGAGTTTGAAAAGTGTTGGCTCATTTGAACATTCCGTCAATGTAAGTCTATGGGATTTTTCCCAATTTTGATCGGCATTTTTAGGAAAATCGTAAGTCCGATCAGTTAGAAAAGATATAGCAACTCGAGTCAGACCAGTCTGAAGATCTGGGCTGAGTTTGGAGTTTGTAGAGTTAAAGCTCTAGGAGGAGATACAGTCAGAAAATTTAGTCTCAGAAGAATAATAATAACTAGATAAAAAAGTTCGTCAAGACAAACTTTAAGTTGGCTTGAGAAAGCCGGACCAGAAAGTTTGAAAAAGTTTGAAAAGTTTGAAAAGTTTGAAAAGTTTCAAAAGTTTGAAAAGTTAAGAAGTTTCAAAAGTTTAAATAGTTCAAGAAGTTTAAGACGTTTTAAGTTTGGATGGTTTTCAGTCTGAAATATTTAGAAGTTTTAAAGTTTGAATGTAGTCTGTCAGATAGATAGATAGATAGTATTGGTCAGATTATCAATCGACAGAAAGATAGATGATTCTAACATTATTACCAAGTTACTAGCATGTTGCTAGTCTGTTTCTAGCATGATTAGCAAGTTGTTAGCATGTTTTTAGCATGATTAGCAAAGTTGCTAACATGTTTCTAACATGATTAGCATGTCGATTGCATGTTTCTAGCATGATTAGCAAAGTTGCTAGCATGTTTCTAACATGATTAGCAAAGTTGCTAGCATGTTACTAGCATGACTAGCATGTCGCTAGCATGTTTCTAGCATGACTAGCATGTCGCTAGCATGTTTCTAACATGATTAGCAAAGTTGCTAGCATGTTTCTAGCATGGCTAGCATGTTGCTAGCATGTTTCTACCATGACTAGCATGTCACTAGCATGTTTCTAGCATGACTAGCATGTCGCTAGCATGTTTCTAGCATGATTAGCATGTCACTAGCATGTTTCTAACATGATTAGCAAAGTTGCTAGCATGTTTCTAGCATGTCGCTAGCATGTTTCTAGCATGATTAGCATGTCACTAGCATGTTTCTAACATGATTAGCAAAGTCGCTAGCATGTTTCTAGCATGACTAGCATGTTGCTAGCATGTTTCTACCATGACTAGCATGTCACTAGCATGTTTCTAGCATGACTAGCATGTCGCTAGCATGTTTTTTAGCATGATTAGCATGTCGCTAGCATGTTTCTAGCATGACTAGCATGTCGCTAGCATGTTTCTAGCATGATTAGCAAAGTTGCTAGCATGTTACTAGCATGACTAGCATGTCACTAGCATGTTTCTAGCATGACTAGCATGTCGCTAGCATGTTTCTAACATGACTAGCATGTTTCTAGCATGATTAGCAAAGTTGCTAGCATGTTACTAGCATGACTAGCATGTCACTAGCATGTTTCTAGCATGACTAGCATGTCGCTATCATGTTTCTAGCATGACTAGCATGTCGCTAGCATGTTTCTAGCATGACTAGCATGTTTCTAGCATGACTAGCATGTCGCTAGCAGATTTTTTAGCATGACTATCATGTCGCTAGCATGTTTCTAGCATGATTAGCAAAGTTGCTAGCATGTTTCTGGTTGCTAGCCAAAGATAGATAGATGAGTTTGAATGAGTTTGAATGGATTAGAAATACAGTACATAGAAGGGTTGAAGTTTGATTGAGGCTCAAAGGATTCTGGGAGTTTTGACAGTTGGAATTTGAAAAGTGCTGGCTCATTTGAACATTCCGTCAATGTAAGTCTATGGGATTTTTCCCAGTTTTAAACGTCATTTTTAGGAAAACCGTAAGTCCGATCAGTTAGAAAAGATATAGCAACTCGAGTCAGATCAGTTTGAAAATCCGGGCTGAGTTTGGAGTTTGAAGAGTTAAAGCTCTAGGAGGAGTAGCAGTCAGAAATTTTAGTCTCAGAAGAAGAATAATAATAATAAGTTTAAATAGCATATCAGTAAGTTGGCTTTCTCAAGCCAACTTAACTAGATAAAAAAGTTCGTCAAGACAAACTTTAAGTTGGCTTGAGAAAGCCGGACCAGAAAGTTTTAAAAAGTTTTAAAAGTTTTAAAAGTTTAAGAAGTTTTAAAAAGTTGCATTTGGATAGGTTTTAGTCTGAAATAGTTTGAAGTTTAAAGTAGTTTTAAAAGGTTAAAGTTTGAATGCAGTCTCTCAGACAGATATATAGATAGATAGACAGATAGAAATATAGATAGACAGATAATAGATAAATTTGCTAACATGTTTCTAGCATGCTGTTAGAATGTTTCTAGCATGATTAGCAAGTTGTTAGAATGTTGCTAGCATGTTTCTGGCATGATTAGCAAGTTGCTAGCATGTTTCTAGCATGATTAGCAAGTTGCTAGCATGTTTCTAGCATGATTAGCAAGTTGTTAGCATGTTGCTAGCATGATTAGCATGTTGCTAGCATGTTTCTAGCATGATTAGCAAGTTGCTAGCATGTTTCTAACATGATTAGCAAGTTGTTAGCATGTTGCTAGCATGTTTCTTGCATGATTAGCATGTTGCTAGCATGTTGCTAGCATGATTAGCAAGTTGCTAGCATGTTTCTAGCATGATTAGCAAGTTGCTAGCATGTTTCTAACATGATTAGCAAGTTGTTAGCATGTTGCTAGCATGATTAGCAAGTTGTTAGCATGTTTCTAGCATGTTTCTAGCATGATTAGCAAGTTGTTAGCATGTTTCTAGCATGATTAGCAAGTTGCTAGCATGTTTCTAACATGATTAGTAAGTTGCTAGCATGTTTCTAGCATGATTAGCAAGTTGTTAGCATGTTGCTAGCATGATTAGCAAGTTGTTAACATGTTTCTAGCATGATTAGCAAGTTGTTAGCATGTTTCTAGCATGATTGTTAGCATGTTTCTAGCATGATTAGCAAGTTGCTAGCATGTTTCTAACATGATTAGCAAGTTGTTAGCTTGTTGCTAGCATGATTAGCAAGTTGTTAGCATGTTTCTAGCATGTTTCTAGCATGATTAGCAAGTTGTTAGCATGTTTCTAGCATGATTAGCAAGTTGTTAGCATGTTTCTAACATGATTAGCAAGTTGCTAGCATGTTTCTAGCATGATTAGCAAGTTGTTAGCATGTTGCTAGCATGATTAGCAAGTTGTTAACATGTTTCTAGCATGATTAGCAAGTTGTTAGCATGTTTCTAGCATGATTAGCAAGTTGCTAGCATGTTTCTAACATGATTAGCATGTTTCTAGCATGATTAGCAAGTTGCTAGCATGTTTCTAGCATGATTAACAAGTTCTTAGCATGTTGCTAGCATGTTTGTGGCATGATTAGCAAGTTGCTAGCATGTTTCTAGCATGTTTTTAGCATGATTAGCAAGTTGCTAGCATGTTTCTAGCATGATTAGCAAGTTGTTAGCATGTTTCTAGCATGATTAGCAAGGTGCTAGCATGTTTCTAGCATGATTAGCAAGTTGTTAGCATGTTGCTAGCATGTTTCTAGCATGATTAGGAAGTTGCTAGCATGTTTCTGGTTGCTAGCCATAGATAGATAGATAGATAGATAGATAGATGAGTTTGAATGAGTTTAAATGGATTAGAAATACAGTACATAGAAGGGAGGTTTGATTGAGGCTCAAAGGATTCTGGGGATTTTGACAGTTGGAGTTTAAAAAGTGCTGGCTCATTTGAACATTCCGTCAATGTAAGTCTATGGGATTTTTCCCAAATTTAATCGCCATGTTTAGGAAAACCGTAAGTCCGATCAGTTAGAAAAGATATAGCAACTAACTTCAGATCAGTTTAAAGATCTGGGCTGAGTTTGGAGTTTGTAGATTTAAAGCTCTAGGAGGAGTTAGAGTTGATAATTTTAGTCTCAGAAGAATAATAATAATAATAATAAGTTTAAGTAGCATTTCAGTAAGTTGGCTTTCTCAAGCCAACTTAACTAGATAAAAAAGTTCGTCAAGACAAACTTTAAGTTGGCTTGAGAAAGCCGGACCAGAAAGTTTGAAAGAGTTTGAAAAGTTTAAAAAGTTTTATAGCATGTTTCTAGCATGATTAGCCAGTTATTAGCATGTTGCTAGCATGATTAGCAAGTTGTTAGCATGTTGCTAGCATGTTTCTAACATGATTAGCATGTTGCTAGCATGTTTCTAACATGATTAGCAAGTTGTTAGCATGTTTCTAGCATGATTATCAAGATGCTAGCATGTTTCTAGCATGATTAGCAGGCTACTAGCATGACTCTAGTTTGGCTAGTGATAGATAGATAGATAGATGGATAGTAATAGTTTGATGATAGATAGATAGATAGATAAATGAGTTTGAATGAGTTTAAATGGATTAGAAATACAGTACATAGAAGGGAAGTTTGATTGAGGCTCAAAGGATTCTGGGAGTTTTGACAGTTGGAATTTGAATAGTGTTGGCTCATTTGAACATTCCGTCAATGTAAGTCTATGGGATTTTTCCCAGTTTTAAACGTCATTTTTAGGAAAACCGTAAGTCCAATCAGTTAGAAAAGATATAGCAACTAACTTCAGATCAGTTTGAAGATCTGGGCTGAGTTTGGAGTTTGTAGAGTTAAAGCTCTAGGACGAGTTAGAGTGAACAGTTTTAGTAAGAAGAATAATAATAATAACTAGATAAAAAAGTTCGTCAAGACAAACTTTAAGTTGGCTTGAGAAAGCCGGACCAGAAAGTTTTAAAAAGTTTGAAAAGTTTGAAAAGTTTAAGAAGTTTTAAAAAGTTGCATTTGGATAGGTTTTAGTCTGAAATAGTTTGAAGTTTAAAGTAGTTTTAAAAGGTTAAAGTTTGAATGCAGTCTCTCAGACAGATATATAGATAGATAGACAGATAGAAATATAGATAGATAGATAGATAGATAGATAATAGATAAATTTGCTAACATGTTTCTAGCATGATTAGCAAGTTGTTAGAATGTTGCTAGCATGTTTCTGGCATGATTAGCAAGTTGCTAGCATGTTTCTAGCATGATTAGCAAGTTGTTAGCATGTTGCTAGCATGATTAGCATGTTGCTAGCATGATTAGCAAGTTGCTAGCATGTTTCTAGCATGATTAGCATGTTGCTAGCATGTTTCTAGCATGATTAGCATGTTGCTAGCATGTTTCTAGCATGATTAGCAAGTTGCTAGCATGTTTCTAGCATGATTAGCAAGTTGCTAGCATGTTTCTAACATGATTAGCAAGTTGTTAGCATGTTTCTAGCATGTTTCTAGCATGATTAGCAAGTTGTTAGCATGTTTCTAGCATGTTTCTAACATGATTAGCAACTTGCTAGCATGTTTCTAACATGATTAGCAAGTTGCTAGCATGTTGCTAGCATGATTAGCAAGTTGTTAGCATGTTGCTAGCATGATTAGCAAGTTGTTAACATGTTTCTAGCATGATTAGCAAGTTGTTAGCATGTTTCTAGCATGATTGTTAACATGTTTCTAGCATGATTAGCAAGTTGCTAGCATGTTTCTAACATGATTAGCATGTTTCTAGCATGATTAGCTAGTTGCTAGCATGTTTCTAGCATGATTAGCAAGTTCTTAGCATGTTGCTAGCATGTTTCTAGCATGATTAACAAGTTGCTAGCATGTTTCTAGCATGATTAGCAAGTTGCTAGCATGTTTCTAGCATGATTAACAAGTTGTTAGCATGTTTCTAGCATGATTAGCAAGGTGCTAGCATGTTTCTAGCATGATTAGCAAGTTGCTGCATGTTTCTGGTTGCTAGCCATAGATAGATAGATAGATAGTAAAGGTTGGATAGATAGATAGATAGATGAGTTTGAATGAGTTTAAATGGATTAGAAATACAGTACATAGAAGGGAGGTTTGATTGAGGCTCAAAGGATTCTGGGGATTTTGACAGTTGGAGTTTAAAAAGTGCTGGCTCATTTGAACATTCCGTCAATGTAAGTCTATGGGATTTTTCCCAAATTTAATCGCCATTTTTAGGAAAACCGTAAGTCCGATCAGTTAGAAAAGATATAGCAACTAACTTCAGATCAGTTTAAAGATCTGGGCTGAGTTTGGAGTTTGTAGATTTAAAGCTCTAGGAGGAGTTAGAGTTGATAATTTTAGTCTCAGAAGAAGAAGAATAATAACTAGATAAAAAAGTTCGTCAAGACAAACTTTAAGTTGGCTTGAGAAAGCCGGACCAGAAAGTTTTAAAAAGTTTTAAAAGTTTTAAAAGTTTAAGAAGTTTTAAAAAGTTGCGTTTGGATAGGTTTTAGTCTGAAATAGTTTGAAGTTTAAAGTAGTTTTAAAAGGTTAAAGTTTGAATGCAGTCTGTCAGACAGATATATAGATAGATAGACAGATAGAAATATAGATAGATAGATAGATAGATAGTAATGGTCAGATGATAGATAGATAGATAAACAGACAGATAGATTTGCTAACATGTTTCTAGCATGATTGGCAAGTTGTTAGCATGATTAGCAAGTTGTTAGAATGTTGCTAGAATGTTTCTGGCATGATTAGCAAGTTGCTAGCATGTTTCTAGCATGATTAGCAAGTTGTTAGCATGTTGCTAGCATGATTAGCATGTTGCTAGCATGTTTCTAGCATGATTAGCAAGTTGCTAGCATGTATCTAGCATGATTAACAAGTTGTTAGCATGTTGCTAGCATGATTAGCAAGTTGTTAGCATGTTTCTAGCATGTTTCTAGCATGATTAGCAAGTTGCTAGCATGTTTCTAGCATGTTTCTAGCATGATTAGCAAGTTGCTAGCATGTTTCTAACATGATTAACAAGTTGCTAGCATGTTTCTAGCATGATTAGCAAGGTGCTAGCATGTTTCTGGCATGATTAGCAAGTTGTTAGCATGTTGCTAGCATGTTTCTAGCATGATTAGCAAGTTGCTAGCATGTTTCTAGCATGTTTCTAGCATGATTAGCAAGTTGTTAGCATGTTTCTAGCATGTTTCTAGCATGATTAGCAAGTTGCTAGCATGTTTCTAACATGATTAACAAGTTGCTAACATGTTTCTAGCATGATTAGCAAGTTGTTAGCATGTTTCTAGCATGATTAGCAAGGTGCTAGCATGTTTATGGCATGATTAGCAAGTTGTTAGCATGTTGCTAGCATGTTTCTAGCATGATTAGCAAGTTGCTAGCATGTTTCTAGCATGATTAGCAAGTTGTTAGCATGTTTCTAGCATGTTTCTAGCATGATTAGCAAGTTGCTAGCATGTTTCTAACATGATTAACAAGTTGCTAGCATGTTTCTAGCATGATTAGCAAGTTGTTAGCATGTTTCTAGCATGATTAGCAAGGTGCTAGCATGTTTCTGGCATGATTAGCAAGTTGTTAGCATGTTGCTAGCATGTTTCTAGCATGATTAGCAAGTTGCTAGCATGTTTCTGGTTGCTAGCCATAGATAGATAGATAGATAGATAGATAGATAGATAGTAAAGGTTAGATGATAGATAGATAGATAGATAGATAGATAGATAGATAGATAGATAGATAGATAGATGAGTTTGAATGAGTTTGAATGGATTAGAAATACAGTACATAGAAGGGAAGCTTGATTGAGTCTCAAAGGATTCTGGGAGTTTTGACAGTTGGAGTTTGAAAAGTGTTGGCTCATTTGAACATTCCGTCAATGTAAGTCTATGGGATTTTTCCCAATTTTGATCGGCATTTTTAGGAAAATCGTAAGTCCGATCAGTTAGAAAAGATATAGCAACTCGAGTCAGACCAGTCTGAAGATCTGGGCTGAGTTTGGAGTTTGTAGAGTTAAAGCTCTAGGAGGAGATACAGTCAGAAAATTTAGTCTCAGAAGAATAATAATAACTAGATAAAAAAGTTCGTCAAGACAAACTTTAAGTTGGCTTGAGAAAGCCGGACCAGAAAGTTTTAAAAAGTTTTAAAAGTTTTAAAAGTTTAAGAAGTTTTAAAAAGTTGCATTTGGATAGGTTTTAGTCTGAAATAGTTTGAAGTTTAAAGTAGTTTTAAAAGGTTAAAGTTTGAATGCAGTCTCTCAGACAGATATATAGATAGATAGACAGATAGAAATATAGATAGACAGATAATAGATAAATTTGCTAACATGTTTCTAGCATGCTGTTAGAATGTTACTAGCATGATTAGCAAGTTGTTAGAATGTTGCTAGCATGTTTCTGGCATGATTAGCAAGTTGCTAGCATGTTTCTAGCATGATTAGCAAGTTGCTAGCATGTTTCTAGCATGATTAGCAAGTTGTTAGCATGTTGCTAGCATGATTAACATGTTGCTAGCATGTTTCTAGCATGATTAGCAAGTTGCTAGCATGTTTCTAACATGATTAGCAAGTTGTTAGCATGTTGCTAGCATGTTTCTTGCATGATTAGCATGTTGCTAGCATGTTGCTAGCATGATTAGCAAGTTGCTAGCATGTTTCTAGCATGATTAGCAAGTTGCTAGCATGTTTCTAACATGATTAGCAAGTTGTTAGCATGTTGCTAGCATGATTAGCAAGTTGTTAGCATGTTTCTAACATGTTTCTAGCATGATTAGCAAGTTGTTAGCATGTTTCTAGCATGATTAGCAAGTTGCTAGCATGTTTCTAACATGATTAGTAAGTTGCTAGCATGTTTCTAGCATGATTAGCAAGTTGTTAGCATGTTGCTAGCATGATTAGCAAGTTGTTAACATGTTTCTAGCATGATTAGCAAGTTGTTAGCATGTTTCTAGCATGATTGTTAGCATGTTTCTAGCATGATTAGCAAGTTGCTAGCATGTTTCTAACATGATTAGCAAGTTGTTAGCTTGTTGCTAGCATGATTAGCAAGTTGTTAGCATGTTTCTAGCATGTTTCTAGCATGATTAGCAAGTTGTTAGCATGTTTCTAGCATGATTAGCAAGTTGCTAGCATGTTTCTAACATGATTAGCAAGTTGCTAGCATGTTTCTAGCATGATTAGCAAGTTGTTAGCATGTTGCTAGCATGATTAGCAAGTTGTTAACATGTTTCTAGCATGATTAGCAAGTTGTTAGCATGTTTCTAGCATGATTAGCAAGTTGCTAGCATGTTTCTAACATGATTAGCATGTTTCTAGCATGATTAGCAAGTTGCTAGCATGTTTCTAGCATGATTAACAAGTTCTTAGCATGTTGCTAGCATGTTTGTGGCATGATTAGCAAGTTGCTAGCATGTTTCTAGCATGTTTTTAGCATGATTAGCAAGTTGCTAGCATGTTTCTAGCATGATTAGCAAGTTGTTAGCATGTTTCTAGCATGATTAGCAAGGTGCTAGCATGTTTCTAGCATGATTAGCAAGTTGTTAGCATGTTGCTAGCATGTTTCTAGCATGATTAGGAAGTTGCTAGCATGTTTCTGGTTGCTAGCCATAGATAGATAGATAGATAGATAGATAGATGAGTTTGAATGAGTTTAAATGGATTAGAAATACAGTACATAGAAGGGAGGTTTGATTGAGGCTCAAAGGATTCTGGGGATTTTGACAGTTGGAGTTTAAAAAGTGCTGGCTCATTTGAACATTCCGTCAATGTAAGTCTATGGGATTTTTCCCAAATTTAATCGCCATTTTTAGGAAAACCGTAAGTCCGATCAGTTAGAAAAGATATAGCAACTAACTTCAGATCAGTTTAAAGATCTGGGCTGAGTTTGGAGTTTGTAGATTTAAAGCTCTAGGAGGAGTTAGAGTTGATAATTTTAGTCTCAGAAGAAGAAGAATAATAATAATAAGTTTAAGTAGCATTTCAGTAAGTTGGCTTTCTCAAGCCAACTTAACTAGATAAAAAAGTTCGTCAAGACAAACTTTAAGTTGGCTTGAGAAAGCCGGACCAGAAAGTTTGAAAGAGTTTGAAAAGTTTAAAAAGTTTTATAGCATGTTTCTAGCATGATTAGCCAGTTATTAGCATGTTGCTAGCATGATTAGCAAGTTGTTAGCATGTTGCTAGCATGTTTCTAACATGATTAGCATGTTGCTAGCATGTTTCTAACATGATTAGCAAGTTGTTAGCATGTTGCTAGCATGTTTCTAGCATGATTAGCAAGTTGTTAGCATGTTGCTAGCATGTTTCTAGCATGATTAGCAAGTTCCTAGCATGTTTCTAACATGATTAGCAAGTTGTTAGTATATTGCTAGCATGTTTCTAGCATGATTAGCAAGTTGTTAGCATGTTGCTAGCATGTTTCTAACATGATTAGCAAGTTGTTAGCATGTTGCTAGCATGTTTCTAGCATGATTAGCAAGTTGTTAGCATGTTGCTAGCATGTTTCTAACATGATTAGCAAGTTGCTAGCATATTGCTAGCATGTTTTCTAGCATGATTAACAAGTTGCTAGCATGTTGATAGCATGTTTCTAACATGATTAGCAAGTTGCTAGCATGTTTCTAGCATGATTAGCAAGTTGTTAGCATGTTGCTAGCATGTTTTTTAGCATGACTAGCATGTTGCTAGCATGTTTCTAGCATGATTAGCAAGTTGCTAGCATGTTTCTAGCATGATTAGCAAGTTTGCTAGCATGTTTCTAGCATGATTAGCAAGTTGATAGCATGTTGCTAGCATGTTTCTAGCAAGATTAGCAAGTTGCTAGCATGTTTCTAGCATGATTAGCAAGTTGCTAGCATGTTGCTAGCATGTTTCTAGCATGATTAGCAAAGTTGCTAGCATGTTTGTGGCATGATTAGCAAGTTGCTAGCATGTTTCTAGTATGATTAGCAAGTTGCTAGCATGTTTCTAGTATGATTAGCAAGTTATTAGCATGATTCTGGTTGCTAGCCATAGATAGATAGATAGATAGTTAGATAGTAATGGTTAGATAGATAGATAGATAGATAGATAGATGAGTTTGAATGAGTTTGAAAGGATTAGAAATACAGTACATAGAAGGGAAGCTTGATTGAGTCTCAAAGGATTCTGGGAGTTTTGACAGTTGGAGTTTGAAAAGTGTTGGCTCATTTGAACATTCCGTCAATGTAAGTCTATGGGATTTTTCCCAATTTTGATCGGCATTTTTAGGAAAATCGTAAGTCCGATCAGTTAGAAAAGATATAGCAACTCGAGTCAGACCAGTCTGAAGATCTGGGCTGAGTTTGGAGTTTGTAGAGTTAAAGCTCTAGGAGGAGATACAGTCAGAAAATTTAGTCTCAGAAGAATAATAATAATAATAATAACTGGAAGTTTAAATAGCAGATCAGTAAGTTGGCTTTCTCAAGCCAACTTAATAATAACTAGATAAAAAAGTTCGTCAAGACAAACTTTAAGTTGGCTTGAGAAAGCCGGACCAGAAAGTTTGAAAGAGTTTGAAAAGTTTAAAAAGATTAGCAAGTTGCTAGCATGTTTCTAGCATGATTAGCAAGTTGCTAGCATGATTTTAGCATGATTAGCAAGTTGCTAGCATGTTTTTAGTATGATTAGCAAGTTACTAGCATGATTTTAGCATGATTAGCAAGTTGCTAGCATGTTTCTAGCATGATTAGCAAGTTGTTAGCATGTTTCTAGTATGATTAGCAAAGTTGCTAGCATGTTTCTAGTATGATTAGCAAAGTTGCTAGCATGAATTTAGCATGATTAGCAAGTTGCTAGCATGTTTCTAGCATGATTAGCAAGTTGTTAGCATGTTTCTAGTATGATTAGCAAAGTTGCTAGCATGATTAGCAAGTTGCTAGCATGATTTTAACATGATTAGCAAGTTGATAGCATGTTGTTAGCAAGATTAGCAAGTTGCTAGCATGTTCCTAGTATGATTAGCAAGTTGCTAGCATGATTTTAGCATGATTAGCAAGTTGCTAGCATGTTTCTAGCATGAATAGCAAGTTGCTAGCATGTTGCTAGTATGATTAGCAAAGTTGCTAGCATGTTTCTAGTATGATTAGCAAAGTTGCTAGCATGATTTTAGCATGATTAGCAAGTTGCTAGCATGTTTCTAGCATGATTAGCAAGTTGTTAGCATGTTTCTAGTATGATTAACAAAGTTGCTAGCATGTTTCTAGCATGATTAGCAAGTTGCTAGCATGATTTTAACATGATTAGCAAGTTGCTAGCATGTTTCTAGTATGATTAGCAAGTTGCTAGCATGTTTCTAGTATGATTAGCAAGTTGCTAGCATGTTTCTAGCATGATTAGCAAAGTTGCTAGCATGTTTCTAGCATGATTAGCAAGTTGCTAGCATGATTTTAACATGATTAGCAAGTTGCTAGCATGATTTTAGCAAGATTAGCAAGTTGCTAGCATGTATCTAGTATGATTAGCAAGTTGCTAGCATGTTTTCTAGCATGAATAGCAAGTTGCTAGCATGTTGCTAGCATGTTTGTGGCATGATTAGCATAGTTGCTAGCATGTTTCTAGCATGATTAGCAAGTTGCTAGCATGATTTTAGCATGATTAGCAAGTTGCTAGCATGTTTCTAGTATGATTAGCAAGTTGCTAGCATGTTTCTAGTATGATTAGCAAGTTGCTAGCATGTTTCTAGCATGATTAGCATAGTTGCTAGCATGTTTCTAGCATGATTAGCAAGTTGCTAGCATGATTTTAGCATGATTAGCAAGTTGCTAGCATGTTTCTAGTATGATTAGCAAGTTGCTAGCATGTTTCTAGTATGATTAGCAAGTTGCTAGCATGTTTCTAGTATGATTAGCAAGTAACTAGCATGATTCTGGTTGCTAGCCATAGATAGATAGATAGATAGATAGATAGTAAAGGTTAGATAGATAGATAGATAGATAGATAGATAGATAGATAGATAGATAGATAGATAGATAAATGAGTTTGAATGAGTTTGAATGGATTAGAAATACAGTACATAGAAGGGAAGTTTGATTGAGTCTCAAGGGATTCTGGGAGTTTTGACAGTTGGAGTTTGAAAAGTGTTGGCTCATTTGAACATTCCGTCAATGTAAGTCTATGGGATTTTTCCCAATTTTGATCGGCATTTTTAGGAAAATCGTAAGTCCGATCAGTTAGAAAAGATATAGCAACTCGAGTCAGACCAGTCTGAAGATCTGGGCTGAGTTTGGAGTTTGTAGAGTTAAAGCTGTAGGAGGAGATACAGTCAGAAAATTTAGTCTCAGAAGAATAATAATAATAACTAGATAAAAAAGTTCGTCAAGACAAACTTTAAGTTGGCTTGAGAAAGCCGGACCAGAAAGTTTGAAAGAGTTTGAGAAGTTTAAAAAGTTTAAAAAGTTTTAAAAAGTTCATTATGCATGTTTCTAGCATGATTAGCCAGTTATTAGCATGTTGCTAGCATGATTAGCATGTTGCTAGCATGTTTCTAACATGATTAGCATGTTGCTAGCATGTTTCTAACATGATTAGCAAGTTGTTAGCATGTTGCTAGCATGTTTCTAGCATGATTAGCAAGTTGTTAGCATGTTTCTAGCATGATTAGCAAGTTGTTAGCATGTTTCTAGCATGTTTCTAGCATGATTAGCAAGTTGCTAACATGTTTCTAACATGATTAGCAAGTTGTTAGCATATTGCTAGCATGTTTCTAGCATGATTAGCAAGTTGTTAGCATGTTGCTAGCATGTTTCTAACATGATTAGCAAGTTGTTAGCATATTGCTAGCATGTTTCTAGCATGATTAGCAAGTTGTTAGCATGTTGCTAGCATGTTTCTAACATGATTAGCAAGTTGCTAGCATATTGCTAGCATGTTTCTAGCATGATTAACAAGTTGTTAGCATGTTGCTAGCATGTTTCTAGCATGATTAGCAAGTTGCTAGCATGTTGCTAGCATGTTTTTTAACATGACTAGCATGTTGCTAGCATGTTTCTAGCATGATTAGCAAGTTGCTAGCATGTTTCTAGCATGATTAGCAAGTTGTTATGATGTTGCTAGCATGTTTCTAGCATGATTAGCAAGTTGCTAGCATGTTTCTAGCATGATTAGCAAGTTGCTAGCATGTTTCTAGCATGATTAGCAAGTTGTTAGCATGTTGCTAGCATGTTTCTAACATGATTAGCAAGTTGCTAGCATGATTCTAGCATGATTAGCAAGTTGCTAACATGTTTCTAGCATGATTAGCAAGTTGTTAGCATATTGCTAGCATGTTTCTAGCATGATTAGCAAAGTTGCTAGCATGTTTGTGGCATGATTAGCAAGTTGCTAGCATGTTTCTAGTATGATTAGCAAGTTGCTAGCATGTTTCTAGTATGATTAGCAAGTTGCTAGCATGTTTCTAGCATGATTAGCAAGTTGCTAGCATGTTTCTAGCATGATTAGCAAGTTGTTAGCATGTTTCTAGCATGATTAGCAAAGTTGCTAGCATGTTTGTGGCATGATTAGCAAGTTGCTAGCATGTTTCTAGCATGATTAACAAGTTGCTAGCATGTTTCTAGCATGATTAGCAAGTTGCTAGCATGTTTCTAGCATGATTAGCAAGTTGTTAGCATATTGCTAGCATGTTTCTAGCATGATTAGCAAAGTTGCTAGCATGTTTGTGGCATGATTAGCAAGTTGCTAACATGTTTCTAGTATGATTAGCAAGTTACTAGCATGTTTCTAGTATGATTAGCAAGTTACTAGCATGTTTCTAGTATGATTAGCAAGTTATTAGCATGATTCTGGTTGCTAGCCATAGATAGATAGATAGATAGATAGATAGATAGATAGATAGTTAGATAGTAATGGTTAGATAGATAGATGAGTTTGAATGAGTTTGAATGGATTAGAAATACAGTACATAGAAGGAAAGTTTGATTGAGTCTCAAAGGATTCTGGGAGTTTTGACAGTTGGAGTTTGAAAAGTGTTGGCTCATTTGAACATTCCGTCAATGTAAGTCTATGGGATTTTTCCCAATTTTGATCGGCATTTTTAGGAAAATCGTAAGTCCGATCAGTTAGAAAAGATATAGCAACTCGAGTCAGACCAGTCTGAAGATCTGGGCTGAGTTTGGAGTTTGTAGAGTTAAAGCTCTAGGAGGAGATACAGTCAGAAAATTTAGTCTCAGAAGAATAATAATAATAATAATAATAATAATAATAATAATAACTGGAAGTTTAAATAGCAGATCAGTAAGTTGGCTTTCTCAAGCCAACTTAATAATAATAATAACTAGATAAAAAAGTTCGTCAAGACAAACTTTAAGTTGGCTTGAGAAAGCCGGACCAGAAAGTTTGAAAGAGTTTAAAAAGTTTAAAAAGTTTAAAAAGTTTAAAAAGTTTAAAAAGTTAAAGTTTAAGAAGTTTAAAATGTTTTAAGTTTGGATGGTTTTCAGTCTGAAATATTTTGAAGTTTGAATGCAGTATGTCAGATAGATAGATAGATAATTAACATGTTATTAGTATGATTCTAACATTATTGCCAAGTTGCTAGCATGTTTCTAGCATGATTAGCAAGTTGCTAGCATGTTGCTAGCATGTTTCTGGCATGATTAGCAAGTAGTTAGCATGTTTTTAACATGATTAGCAAGTTGCTAGCATGTTTCTAGCATGATTAGCAAGTTACTAGCATGTTGCTAGCATGTTTCTGGCATGATTAGCAAGTAGTTAGCATGTTTTTAACATGATTAGCAAGTTGCTAGCATGTTTCTAGCTTGATTAGCAAGTTGCTAGCATGTTTCTAGCATGATTAGCAAGTTGTTAGCATGTTGCTAGCATGTTTCTAGCATGATTAGCAAGTTGTTAGCATGTTGCTAGCATGTTTCTAGCATGACTAGCATGTTGCTAGCATGTTTCTAGCATGATTAGCAAGTTGCTAGCATGTTTCTAGCTTGATTAGCAAGTTGCTAGCATGTTTCTAGCATGATTAGCAAGTTACTAGCATGTTGCTAGCATGTTTCTGGCATGATTAGCAAGTAGTTAGCATGTTTTTAACATGATTAGCAAGTTGCTAGCATGTTTCTAGCTTGATTAGCAAGTTGCTAGCATGTTTCTAGCATGATTAGCAAGTTGTTAGCATGTTGCTAGCATGTTTCTAGCATGATTAGCAAGTTGTTAGCATGTTGCTAACATGTTTCTAGCATGACTAGCATGTTGCTAGCATGTTTCTAGCATGATTAGCAAGTTGTTAGCATGTTGCTAGCATGTTTCTAGCATGATTAGCAAGTTGCTAGCATGTTGCTAGCATGATTAGCATGTTGCTAGCATGTTGCTAGCATGATTAGCAAGTTGTTAGCATGTTTCTAGCATGACTAGCATGTTGCTAGCATGTTTCTAGCATGATTAGCAAGTTGCTAGCATGTTGCTAGCATGATTAGCATGTTGCTACCATGTTGCTAGCATGATTAGCAAGTTGTTAGCATGTTGCTAGCATTTTTCTAGCATGATTAGCAAGTTGCTAGCATGTTTCTAGCATGATTAGCAAGTTGTTAGCATGTTGCTAGCATGTTTCTAGCATGATTAGCATGTTGCTAGCATGTTTCTAGCATGATTAGCATGTTGCTAGCATGTTTCTAGCATGATTAGCAAAGTTGCTAGCATGTTTGTGGCATGATTAGCAAGTTGTTAGCATGTTGCTAGCATGTTTCTAGCATGATTAGCAAGTTGTTAGCATGTTGCTAACATGTTTCTAGCATGACTAGCATGTTGCTAGCATGTTTCTAGCATGATTAGCAAGTTGTTAGCATGTTGCTAGCATGTTTCTAGCATGATTAGCAAGTTGCTAGCATGTTGCTAGCATGATTAGCATGTTGCTAGCATGTTGCTAGCATGATTAGCAAGTTGTTAGCATGTTTCTAGCATGACTAGCATGTTGCTAGCATGTTTCTAGCATGATTAGCAAGTTGCTAGCATGTTGCTAGCATGATTAGCATGTTGCTACCATGTTGCTAGCATGATTAGCAAGTTGTTAGCATGTTGCTAGCATTTTTCTAGCATGATTAGCAAGTTGCTAGCATGTTTCTAGCATGATTAGCAAGTTGTTAGCATGTTGCTAGCATGTTTCTAGCATGATTAGCATGTTGCTAGCATGTTTCTAGCATGATTAGCATGTTGCTAGCATGTTTCTAGCATGATTAGCAAAGTTGCTAGCATGTTTGTGGCATAGCAGTTGCTGCATTGTGGCATGATTAGCAAGTTGCTAGCATGTTTCTAGTATGATTAGCAAGTTACTAGCATGATTCTGGTTGCTAGCCATAGATAGAAAGATAGATAGATAGATAGTTAGATGAGTTTGAATGAGTTTGAATGGATTAGAAATACAGTACATAGAAGGGAAGCTTGATTGAGTCTCAAAGGATTCTGGGAGTTTTGACAGTTGAAATTTGAAAAGTGTTGGCTCATTTGAACATTCCGTCAATGTAAGTCTATGGGATTTTTCCCAATTTTAATCGTCAGTTTTAGGAAAATCGTAAGTCCAATCAGTTAGAAAAGATATAGCAACTCGAGTCAGACCAGTCTGAAGATCTGGGCTGAGTTTGGAGTTTGTAGAGTTAAAGCTCTAGGAGGAGATACAGTCAGAAAATTTAGTCTCAGAAGAATAATAATAACTAGATAGTAAAGTTTGTCAAGACAAACTTTAGGTTGGCTTGAGAAAGCTGGACCAGAAAGTTTGAAAAAGTTTGAAAAGTTTATAGTTTAAAAAGTTTACGAAGTTTTAAAAAGTTTTGCATTTGACGGTTTTCAGTCTGTAATGATTTGAAGTCTAACGTAGTTTTAAAAGGTTAAAGTTTGAATGTTTTGAAGGCAATACAGTCTGTCAGAGATAGATAGATAGATAGTAATGGTTAGATGATAGATAGATAGATAGATAGATAAGTAGATAGATAACAATTAGCAAGTTACTAGAATGATTCTAGCATGATTAGCATTTTACTAGCATGTTGTTAACATGTTTAACATTTTATTAACATGATAACGGGTGGTTGCTAGGGTGTTGCTATGCGGTTGCCAAGGTAACGGGGTGGTTGCTAGGGTGTTGCTATGCGGTTGCTAAGGTAACGGGGTGGTTGCTAGGGTGTTGCTATGCGGTTGCTAGGGTACTTGGGGTGGTTGCTGGGCCGGTTGCTAAGATACCCAGGGTGGTTGCTAAGGTGTTGCTATGCCGTTGCTAGGGTATCCAGGGTGGTTGCTAGGGTGTTGCTATGCGGTTGCTAGGGTACCCAGGGTGGTTGCTAGGGTGTTGCTATGCGGTTGCTAGGGTATCCAGGGTGGTTGCTAGGGTGTTGCTATGCGGTTGCTAAGGTATCCAGGGTGGTTGCTAGGGTGTTGCTATGCGGTTGCTAGGGTACCCAGGGTGGTTGCTAAGGTGTTGCTATGCGGTTGCTAAGGTAACAGGGGTGGTTGCTAGGGTGTTGCTATGCAGTTGCTAAGGTAACAGGAGTCGTTGCTAGGGTGTTGCTATGCGGTTGCTAGGGTACTTGGGGTGGTTGCTAGGCCGGTTGATAAGGTGCCCAGGGTGGTTGCTAAGGATGTTTCTAGCATGATTAACAAGTTGCTAGCATGTTTCTAACATGATTAGCAAGTTGTTAGCAAGTTGCTAGCATGTTTTTAGAATGATTAGCAAGTTGCTAGCATGTTTTTAGAATGATTAGCAAGTTGCTAGTATGTTTCTAGCATGATTAGCAAGTTGCTAGCATGTTTCTAGCATGATTAGCAAGTTGCTAGCATGTTTTTAACATGATTAGCAAGTTGCTAGCATGTTGCTAGCATGTTCTTAACATGATTAGCAAGTTGCTAGCATGTTTCTAGCATGATTGGCAAGTTGCTAGCATGTTTCTAGCATGACTAGCATGTTTCTAGCATGTTTTTAACATGATTAGCAAGTTGCTAGCATGTTTTTAGAATGATTAGCAAGTTGCTAGCATGTTTTTAGAATGATTAGCAAGTTGCTAGTATGTTTCTAGCATGATTAGCAAGTTGCTAGCATGTTTCTAGCATGATTAGCAAGTTGCTAGCATGTTTCTAGCATGATTAGCATGTTTCTAGCATGTTTTTAACATGATTAGCAAGTTGTTAGCAAGTTTTTAACATGATTAGCAAGTTGTTAGCAAGTTGCTAGCATGTTTTTAGAATGATTAGCAAGTTGCTAGCATGTTTTTAGAATGATTAGCAAGTTGCTAGTATGTTTCTAGCATGATTAGCAAGTTGCTAGCATGTTTCTAGCATGTTTCTAGCATGATTAGCATGTTTCTAGCATGTTTTTAACATGATTAGCAAGTTGTTAGCAAGTTGCTAGCATGTTTTTAGAATGATTAGCAAGTTGCTAACATGTTTTTAGAATGATTAGCAAGTTGCTAGTATGTTTCTAGCATGATTAGCAAGTTGCTAGCATGTTTCTAGCATGATTAGCAAGTTGCTAGCATGTTTCTAGCATGATTAGCATGTTTCTAGCATGTTTTTAACATGATTAGCAAGTTGTTAGCAAGTTGCTAGCATGTTCTTAGAATGATTAGCAAGTTGCTAGCATGTTTTTAGAATGATTAGCAAGTTGCTAGCATGTTTTTAGAATGATTAGCAAGTTGCTAGTATGTTTCTAGCATGATTAGCAAGTTGCTAGCATGTTTCTAGCATGATTAGCATGTTTCTAGCATGTTTTTAACATGATTAGCAAGTTGTTAGCAAGTTGCTAGCATGTTTTTAGAATGATTAGCAAGTTGCTAACATGTTTTTAGAATGATTAGCAAGTTGCTAGTATGTTTCTAGCATGATTAGCAAGTTACTAGCATGTTACTAGCATGATTAGCAGGCTACTAGCATGACTCTAGTTTGGCTAGCGATAGATAGATAGATAGATAGATAGATAGATAGATAGATAGATAGATAGATAGATAGATAGATAGATAGATAGATAGATAGATAGATGAGTTTGAATGAGTTTAAATGGATTAGAAATACAGTACATAGAAGGGAAGCTTGATTGAGTCTCAAAGGATTCTGGGAGTTTTGACAGTTGGAATTTGAAAAGTGTTGGCTCATTTGAACATTCCGTCAATGTAAGTCTATGGGATTTTTCCCAGTTTTAAACGTCATTTTTAGGAAAACCGTAAGTCCGATCAGTTTGAAGAGATATAGCAACTCGAGTCAGACCAGTCTGAAGATCTAGGCTGAGTTTGGAGTTTGTAGAGTTAAAGCTCTAGGAGGAGTAGCGTTTGAAAATTTGGCTAAGAAGAATAATAATAATAATAATAATAACTAGATAAAAAAGTTCGTCAAGACAAACTTTAAGTTGGCTTGAGAAAGCCGGACCAGAAAGTTTTAAAAAGTTTTAAAAGTTTTAAAAGTTTAAGAAGTTTTAAAAAGTTGCATTTGGATAGGTTTTAGTCTGAAATAGTTTGAAGTTTTAAGTAGTTTTAAAAGGTTAAAGTTTGAATGCAGTCTCTCAGACAGATATATAGATAGATAGACAGATAGAAATATAGATAGATAGATAATAGATAAATTTGCTAACATGTTTCTAGCATGTTGTTAGAATGTTTCTAGCATGATTAGCAAGTAGTTAGAATGTTGCTAGCATGTTTCTGGCATGATTAGCAAGTTGCTAGCATGTTTCTAGCATGATTAGCAAGTTGCTAGCATGTTTCTAGCATGATTAGCAAGTTGTTAGCATGTTGCTAGCATGATTAGCATGTTGCTAGCATGTTTCTAGCATGATTAGCAAGTTGTTAGCATGTTGCTAGCATGTTTCTGGCATGATTAGCAAGTTGCTAGCATGTTTCTAGCATGATTAGCAAGTTGCTAGCATGTTTCTAGCATGATTAACAAGTTGTTAGCATGTTGCTAGCATGTTTCTAGCATGATTAGCAAGTTGCTAGCATGTTGCTAGCATGTTTTTTAACATGACTAGCATGTTGCTAGCATGTTTCTAGCATGATTAGCAAGTTGCTAGCATGTTTCTAGCATGATTAGCAAGTTGTTAGCATGTTGCTAGCATGTTTCTAGCATGATTAGCAAGTTGCTAGCATGTTTCTAGCATGATTAGCAAGTTGCTAGCATGTTTCTAGCATGATTAGCAAGTTGTTAGCATGTTGCTAGCATGTTTCTAACATGATTAGCAAGTTGCTAGCATGATTCTAGCATGATTAGCAAGTTGCTAACATGTTTCTAGCATGATTAGCAAGTTGTTAGCATATTGCTAGCATGTTTCTAGCATGATTAGCAAAGTTGCTAGCATGTTTGTGGCATGATTAGCAAGTTGCTAGCATGTTTCTAGTATGATTAGCAAGTTGCTAGCATGTTTCTAGTATGATTAGCAAGTTGCTAGCATGTTTCTAGCATGATTAGCAAGTTGCTAGCATGTTTCTAGCATGATTAGCAAGTTGTTAGCATGTTTCTAGCATGATTAGCAAAGTTGCTAGCATGTTTGTGGCATGATTAGCAAGTTGCTAGCATGTTTCTAGCATGATTAACAAGTTGCTAGCATGTTTCTAGCATGATTAGCAAGTTGCTAGCATGTTTCTAGCATGATTAGCAAGTTGTTAGCATATTGCTAGCATGTTTCTAGCATGATTAGCAAAGTTGCTAGCATGTTTGTGGCATGATTAGCAAGTTGCTAACATGTTTCTAGTATGATTAGCAAGTTACTAGCATGTTTCTAGTATGATTAGCAAGTTACTAGCATGTTTCTAGTATGATTAGCAAGTTATTAGCATGATTCTGGTTGCTAGCCATAGATAGATAGATAGATAGATAGATAGATAGTTAGATAGTAATGGTTAGATAGATAGATGAGTTTGAATGAGTTTGAATGGATTAGAAATACAGTACATAGAAGGAAAGTTTGATTGAGTCTCAAAGGATTCTGGGAGTTTTGACAGTTGGAGTTTGAAAAGTGTTGGCTCATTTGAACATTCCGTCAATGTAAGTCTATGGGATTTTTCCCAATTTTGATCGGCATTTTTAGGAAAATCGTAAGTCCGATCAGTTAGAAAAGATATAGCAACTCGAGTCAGACCAGTCTGAAGATCTGGGCTGAGTTTGGAGTTTGTAGAGTTAAAGCTCTAGGAGGAGATACAGTCAGAAAATTTAGTCTCAGAAGAATAATAATAATAATAATAATAATAATAATAATAATAACTGGAAGTTTAAATAGCAGATCAGTAAGTTGGCTTTCTCAAGCCAACTTAATAATAATAATAACTAGATAAAAAAGTTCGTCAAGACAAACTTTAAGTTGGCTTGAGAAAGCCGGACCAGAAAGTTTGAAAGAGTTTAAAAAGTTTAAAAAGTTTAAAAAGTTTAAAAAGTTTAAAAAGTTAAAGTTTAAGAAGTTTAAAATGTTTTAAGTTTGGATGGTTTTCAGTCTGAAATATTTTGAAGTTTGAATGCAGTATGTCAGATAGATAGATAGATAATTAACATGTTATTAGTATGATTCTAACATTATTGCCAAGTTGCTAGCATGTTTCTAGCATGATTAGCAAGTTGCTAGCATGTTGCTAGCATGTTTCTGGCATGATTAGCAAGTAGTTAGCATGTTTTTAACATGATTAGCAAGTTGCTAGCATGTTTCTAGCATGATTAGCAAGTTACTAGCATGTTGCTAGCATGTTTCTGGCATGATTAGCAAGTAGTTAGCATGTTTTTAACATGATTAGCAAGTTGCTAGCATGTTTCTAGCTTGATTAGCAAGTTGCTAGCATGTTTCTAGCATGATTAGCAAGTTGTTAGCATGTTGCTAGCATGTTTCTAGCATGATTAGCAAGTTGTTAGCATGTTGCTAGCATGTTTCTAGCATGACTAGCATGTTGCTAGCATGTTTCTAGCATGATTAGCAAGTTGCTAGCATGTTTCTAGCTTGATTAGCAAGTTGCTAGCATGTTTCTAGCATGATTAGCAAGTTACTAGCATGTTGCTAGCATGTTTCTGGCATGATTAGCAAGTAGTTAGCATGTTTTTAACATGATTAGCAAGTTGCTAGCATGTTTCTAGCTTGATTAGCAAGTTGCTAGCATGTTTCTAGCATGATTAGCAAGTTGTTAGCATGTTGCTAGCATGTTTCTAGCATGATTAGCAAGTTGTTAGCATGTTGCTAACATGTTTCTAGCATGACTAGCATGTTGCTAGCATGTTTCTAGCATGATTAGCAAGTTGTTAGCATGTTGCTAGCATGTTTCTAGCATGATTAGCAAGTTGCTAGCATGTTGCTAGCATGATTAGCATGTTGCTAGCATGTTGCTAGCATGATTAGCAAGTTGTTAGCATGTTTCTAGCATGACTAGCATGTTGCTAGCATGTTTCTAGCATGATTAGCAAGTTGCTAGCATGTTGCTAGCATGATTAGCATGTTGCTACCATGTTGCTAGCATGATTAGCAAGTTGTTAGCATGTTGCTAGCATTTTTCTAGCATGATTAGCAAGTTGCTAGCATGTTTCTAGCATGATTAGCAAGTTGTTAGCATGTTGCTAGCATGTTTCTAGCATGATTAGCATGTTGCTAGCATGTTTCTAGCATGATTAGCATGTTGCTAGCATGTTTCTAGCATGATTAGCAAAGTTGCTAGCATGTTTGTAGCATGATTAGCAAGTTGTTAGCATGTTGCTAGCATGTTTCTAGCATGATTAGCAAGTTGTTAGCATGTTGCTAACATGTTTCTAGCATGACTAGCATGTTGCTAGCATGTTTCTAGCATGATTAGCAAGTTGTTAGCATGTTGCTAGCATGTTTCTAGCATGATTAGCAAGTTGCTAGCATGTTGCTAGCATGATTAGCATGTTGCTAGCATGTTGCTAGCATGATTAGCAAGTTGTTAGCATGTTTCTAGCATGACTAGCATGTTGCTAGCATGTTTCTAGCATGATTAGCAAGTTGCTAGCATGTTGCTAGCATGATTAGCATGTTGCTACCATGTTGCTAGCATGATTAGCAAGTTGTTAGCATGTTGCTAGCATTTTTCTAGCATGATTAGCAAGTTGCTAGCATGTTTCTAGCATGATTAGCAAGTTGTTAGCATGTTGCTAGCATGTTTCTAGCATGATTAGCATGTTGCTAGCATGTTTCTAGCATGATTAGCATGTTGCTAGCATGTTTCTAGCATGATTAGCAAAGTTGCTAGCATGTTTGTGGCATGATTAGCAAGTTGCTAGCATGTTTCTAGTATGATTAGCAAGTTACTAGCATGATTCTGGTTGCTAGCCATAGATAGAAAGATAGATAGATAGATAGTTAGATGAGTTTGAATGAGTTTGAATGGATTAGAAATACAGTACATAGAAGGGAAGCTTGATTGAGTCTCAAAGGATTCTGGGAGTTTTGACAGTTGAAATTTGAAAAGTGTTGGCTCATTTGAACATTCCGTCAATGTAAGTCTATGGGATTTTTCCCAATTTTAATCGTCAGTTTTAGGAAAATCGTAAGTCCAATCAGTTAGAAAAGATATAGCAACTCGAGTCAGACCAGTCTGAAGATCTGGGCTGAGTTTGGAGTTTGTAGAGTTAAAGCTCTAGGAGGAGATACAGTCAGAAAATTTAGTCTCAGAAGAATAATAATAACTAGATAGTAAAGTTTGTCAAGACAAACTTTAGGTTGGCTTGAGAAAGCTGGACCAGAAAGTTTGAAAAAGTTTGAAAAGTTTATAGTTTAAAAAGTTTACGAAGTTTTAAAAAGTTTTGCATTTGACGGTTTTCAGTCTGTAATGATTTGAAGTCTAACGTAGTTTTAAAAGGTTAAAGTTTGAATGTTTTGAAGGCAATACAGTCTGTCAGAGATAGATAGATAGATAGTAATGGTTAGATGATAGATAGATAGATAGATAGATAAGTAGATAGATAACAATTAGCAAGTTACTAGAATGATTCTAGCATGATTAGCATTTTACTAGCATGTTGTTAACATGTTTAACATTTTATTAACATGATAACGGGTGGTTGCTAGGGTGTTGCTATGCGGTTGCCAAGGTAACGGGGTGGTTGCTAGGGTGTTGCTATGCGGTTGCTAAGGTAACGGGGTGGTTGCTAGGGTGTTGCTATGCGGTTGCTAGGGTACTTGGGGTGGTTGCTGGGCCGGTTGCTAAGATACCCAGGGTGGTTGCTAAGGTGTTGCTATGCCGTTGCTAAGGTATCCAGGGTGGTTGCTAGGGTGTTGCTATGCGGTTGCTAGGGTACCCAGGGTGGTTGCTAGGGTGTTGCTATGCGGTTGCTAGGGTATCCAGGGTGGTTGCTAGGGTGTTGCTATGCGGTTGCTAAGGTATCCAGGGTGGTTGCTAGGGTGTTGCTATGCGGTTGCTAGGGTACCCAGGGTGGTTGCTAAGGTGTTGCTATGCGGTTGCTAAGGTAACGGGGTGGTTGCTAGGGTGTTGCTATGCAGTTGCTAAGGTAACAGGAGTCGTTGCTAGGGTGTTGCTATGCGGTTGCTAGGGTACTTGGGGTGGTTGCTAGGCCGGTTGATAAGGTGCCCAGGGTGGTTGCTAAGGATGTTTCTAGCATGATTAACAAGTTGCTAGCATGTTTCTAACATGATTAGCAAGTTGTTAGCAAGTTGCTAGCATGTTTTTAGAATGATTAGCAAGTTGCTAACATGTTTTTAGAATGATTAGCAAGTTGCTAGTATGTTTCTAGCATGATTAGCAAGTTGCTAGCATGTTTCTAGCATGATTAGCAAGTTGCTAGCATGTTTTCTAGCATGATTAGCATGTTTCTAGCATGTTTTTAACATGATTAGCAAGTTGTTAGCAAGTTGCTAGCATGTTCTTAGAATGATTAGCAAGTTGCTAGCATGTTTTTAGAATGATTAGCAAGTTGCTAGCATGTTTTTAGAATGATTAGCAAGTTGCTAGTATGTTTCTAGCATGATTAGCAAGTTGCTAGCATGTTTCTAGCATGATTAGCATGTTTCTAGCATGTTTTTAACATGATTAGCAAGTTGTTAGCAAGTTGCTAGCATGTTTTTAGAATGATTAGCAAGTTGCTAACATGTTTTTAGAATGATTAGCAAGTTGCTAGTATGTTTCTAGCATGATTAGCAAGTTGCTAGCATGTTTCTAGCATGATTAGCAAGTTGCTAGCATATTTCTAGCATGATTAGCAAGTTACTAGCATGTTGTTAGTCTGTTTCTAACATGATTAGCATGTTGTTGGCATGTTATTAGCATGATTAGCCAGTTACTAGCATGTTACTAGCATGATTAGCAGGCTACTAGCATGACTCTAGTTTGGCTAGCGATAGATAGATAGATAGATAGATAGATAGATAGATAGATAGATAGATAGATAGATAGATAGATAGATAGATAGATGAGTTTGAATGAGTTTAAATGGATTAGAAATACAGTACATAGAAGGGAAGCTTGATTGAGTCTCAAAGGATTCTGGGAGTTTTGACAGTTGGAATTTGAAAAGTGTTGGCTCATTTGAACATTCCATCAATGTAAGTCTATGGGATTTTTCCCAGTTTTAAACGTCATTTTTAGGAAAACCGTAAGTCCGATCAGTTTGAAGAGATATAGCAACTCGAGTCAGACCAGTCTGAAGATCTAGGCTGAGTTTGGAGTTTGTAGAGTTAAAGCTCTAGGAGGAGTAGCGTTTGAAAATTTGGCTAAGAATAATAATAATAATAATAATAATAACTAGATAAAAAAGTTCGTCAAGACAAACTTTAAGTTGGCTTGAGAAAGCCGGACCAGAAAGTTTTAAAAAGTTTTAAAAGTTTTAAAAGTTTAAGAAGTTTTAAAAAGTTGCATTTGGATAGGTTTTAGTCTGAAATAGTTTGAAATTTTAAGTAGTTTTAAAAGGTTAAAGTTTGAATGCAGTCTCTCAGACAGATATATAGATAGATAGACAGATAGAAATATAGATAGATAGATAATAGATAAATTTGCTAACATGTTTCTAGCATGTTGTTAGAATGTTTCTAGCATGATTAGCAAGTAGTTAGAATGTTGCTAGCATGTTTCTGGCATGATTAGCAAGTTGCTAGCATGTTTCTAGCATGATTAGCAAGTTGCTAGCATGTTTCTAGCATGATTAGCAAGTTGTTAGCATGTTGCTAGCATGATTAGCATGTTGCTAGCATGTTTCTAGCATGATTAGCAAGTTGTTAGCATGTTGCTAGCATGTTTCTAGCATGATTAGCATGTTGCTAGCATGTTGCTAGCATGTTTCTAGCATGATTAGCAAGTTGCTAGCATGTTTATAGCATGATTAGCAAGTTGCTAGCATGTTTCTAACATGATTAGCAAGTTGTTAGCATGTTGCTAGCATAATTAGCAAGTTGTTAGCATGTTTCTAGCATGTTTCTAGCATGATTAGCAAGTTGTTAGCATGTTTCTAGCATGATTAGCAAGTTGCTAGCATGTTTCTAACATGATTAGTAAGTTGCTAGCATTTTTCTAGCATGATTAGCAAGTTGTTAGCATGTTGCTAGCATGATTAGCAAGTTGTTAACATGTTTCTAGCATGATTAGCAAGTTGTTAGCATGTTTCTAGCATGATTGTTAGCATGTTTCTAGCATGATTAGCAAGTTGCTAGCATGTTTCTAACATGATTAGCAACTTGTTAGCATGTTGCTAGCATGATTAGCAAGTGGTTATCATGTTTCTAGCATGTTTCTAGCATGATTAGCAAGTTGTTAGCATGTTTCTAGCATGATTAGCAAGTTGCTAGCATGTTTCTAACATGATTAGCAAGTTGCTAGCATGTTTCTAGCATGATTAGCAAGTTGTTAGCATGTTGCTAGCATGATTAGCAAGTTGTTAACATGTTTCTAGCATGATTAGCAAGTTGTTAGCATGTTTCTAGCATGATTAGCAAGTTGCTAGCATGTTTCTAGCATGATTAGCAAGTTGTTAGCATGTTTCTAGCATGATTAGCAAGGTGCTAGCATGTTTCTAGCATGATTAGCAAGTTGTTAGCATGTTGCTAGCATGTTTCTAGCATGATTAGCAAGTTGCTAGCATGTTTCTGGTTGCTAGCCATAGATAGATAGATAGATAGATAGTAAAGTTTAGATAGATAGATAGATAGATAGATAGATAGATAGATAGATAGATAGATAGATGAGTTTGAATGAGTTTAAATGGATTAGAAATACAGTACATAGAAGGGAGGTTTGATTGAGGCTCAAAGGATTCTGGGGATTTTGACAGTTGGAGTTTAAAAAGTGCTGGCTCATTTGAACATTCCGTCAATGTAAGTCTATGGGATTTTTCCCAAATTTAATCGCCATTTTTAGGAAAACCGTAAGTCCGATCAGTTAGAAAAGATATAGCAACTAACTTCAGATCAGTTTAAAGATCTGGACTGAGTTTGGAGTTTGTAGATTTAAAGCTCTAGGAGGAGTTAGAGTTGATAATTTTAGTCTCAGAAGAAGAAGAATAACTAGATAAAAAAGTTCGTCAAGACAAACTTTAAGTTGGCTTGAGAAAGCCGGACCAGAAAGTTTTAAAAAGTTTTAAAAGTTTAAGAAGTTTTAAAAAGTTGCATTTGGATAGGTTTTAGTCTGAAATAGTTTGAAGTTTAAAGTAGTTTTAAAAGGTTAAAGTTTGAATGCAGTCTCTCAGACAGATATATAGATAGATAGACAGATAGAAATATAGATAGATAGATAGATAATAGATAAATTTGCTAACATGTTTCTAGCATGTTGTTAGAATGTTTCTAGCATGATTAGCAAGTTGTTAGAATGTTGCTAGCATGTTTCTGGCATTATTAGCAAGTTGCTAGCATGTTTCTAGCATAATTAGCAAGTTGTTAGCATGTTGCTAGCATGATTAGTATGTTGCTAGCATGTTTCTAGCATGATAAGCAAGTTGCTAGCATGTTTCTAGCATGATTAGCAAGTTGTTGGCATGTTGCTAGCATGTTTCTAGCATGATTAGCATGTTGCTAGCATGTTGCTAGCATGTTTCTAGCATGATTAGCAAGTTGCTAGCATGTTTCTAACATGATTAACAAGTTGCTAGCATGTTGCTAGCATGATTAGCAAGTTGTTAGCATGTTTCTAGCATGTTTCTAGCATGATTAGCAAGTTGTTAGCATGTTTCTAGCATGATTAGCATGTCGTTAACATGTTTCTAGCATGATTAGCAAGTTGCTAGCATGTTTCTAGCATGATTAGCAAAGCTGCTAGCATGTCTCTAGCATGATTAACATGTCGCTAGCATGTTTCTAACATGATTAGCAAAGCTGCTAGCATGTCTCTAGCATGATTAACATGTCGCTAGCATGTTTCTAACATGATTAGCAAGTTGCTAGCATGTTGCTAGCATGATTAGCATGTTGCTAGCATGTTTCTAGCATGATTAGCAAGTTGCTAGCATGTTTCTAGCATGATTAGCAAGTTGTTAGCATGTTGCTAGCATGTTTCTAGCATGATTAGCATGTTGCTAGCATGTTTCTAGCATGATTAGCAAGTTGTTAGCATGTTTCTGGTTGCTAGCCATAGATAGATAGATAGATAGATAGTAAAGTTTAGATAGATAGATAGATAGATAGATAGATAGATAGATAGATAGATGAGTTTGAATGAGTTTAAATGGATTAGAAATACAGTACATAGAAGGGAGGTTTGATTGAGGCTCAAAGGATTCTGGGGATTTTGACAGTTGGAGTTTAAAAAGTGCTGGCTCATTTGAACATTCCGTCAATGTAAGTCTATGGGATTTTTCCCAAATTGAATCGCCATTTTTAGGAAAACCGTAAGTCCGATCAGTTAGAAAAGATATAGCAACTAACTTCAGATCAGTTTAAAGATCTGGGCTGAGTTTGGAGTTTGTAGATTTAAAGCTCTAGGAGGAGTTAGAGTTGATAATTTTAGTCTCAGAAGAAGAAGAATAATAATAATAAGTTTAAGTAGCATTTCAGTAAGTTGGCTTTCTCAAGCCAACTTAATAATAATAAGTTTAAGTAGCATTTCAGTAAGTTGGCTTTCTCAAGCCAACTTAATAATAAGCTTAAGTAGCAGATCAGTAGGTTGGCTTTCTCAAGCCAACCTAATAATAATAATAATAACTGGAAGTTTAAATAGCAAATCAGTAAGTTGGCTTTCTCAAGCCAACTTAATAATAACTGGAAGTTTAAATAGCAGATCAGTAAGTTGGCTTTCTCAAGCCAACTTAATAATAACTGGAAGTTTAAATAGCAGATCAGTAAGTTGGCTTTCTCAAGCCAACTTAATAATAAGTTTACGTAGCATTTCAGTAAGTTGGCTTTCTCAAGCCAACTTAATAATAAGTTTAAATAGCATATCAGTAAGTTGGCTTTCTCAAGCCAACTTAACTAGATAAAAAAGTTCGTCAAGACAAACTTTAAGTTGGCTTGAGAAAGCCGGACCAGAAAGTTTGAAAGAGTTTAAAAAGTTTAAACAGTTTAAAAAGTTTTATAGCATGTTTCTAGCATGATTATCCAGTTATTAGCATGTTGCTAGCATGATTAGCAAGTTGTTAGTATGTTGCTAGCATGTTTCTAACATGATTAGCATGTTGCTAGCATGTTTCTAACATGATTAGCAAGTTGTTAGCATGTTGCTAGCATGTTTCTAGCATGATTAGCAAGTTGCTAGCATGTTTCTAGCATGATTAGCAAGTTGTTAGCATGTTGCTAGCATGTTTCTAGCATGATTAGCAAGTTGTTAGCATATTGCTAGCATGTTTCTAGCATGATTAGCAAGTTGCTAGCATATTGCTAGCATGTTTCTAGCATGATTAACAAGTTGTTAGCATGTTGCTAGCATTTTTCTAGCATGATTAGCAAGTTGCTAACATGTTGTTAGCATGTTTTTTAGCATGACTAGCATGTTGCTAGCATGTTTCTAGCATGATTAGCAAGTTGCTAGCATGTTTCTAGCATGATTAGCAAGTTGCTAGCATGTTTCTAGCATGATTAGCAAGTTGCTAGCATGTTTCTAGCATGATTAGCAAGTTGTTAGCATATTGCTAGCATGTTTCTAGCATGATTAGCAAAGTTGCTAGCATGTTTGTGGCATGATTAGCAAGTTACTAACATGTTTCTAGTATGATTAGCAAGTTATTAGCATGATTCTGGTTGCTAGCCATAGATAGATAGATAGATAGATAGTTAGATAGTAATGGTTAGATAGATAGATAGATAGATGAGTTTGAATGAGTTCGAATGGATTAGAAATACAGTACATAGAAGGGAAGCTTGATTGATTCTCAAAGGATTCTGGGAGTTTTGACAGTTGGAGTTTGAAAAGTGTTGGCTCATTTGAACATTCCGTCAATGTAAGTCTATGGGATTTTTCCCAATTTTGATCGGCATTTTTAGGAAAATCGTAAGTCCGATCAGTTAGAAAAGATATAGCAACTCGAGTCAGACCAGTCTGAAGATCTGGGCTGAGTTTGGAGTTTGTAGAGTTAAAGCTCTAGGACGAGTTAGAGTTAACAGTTTTAGTAAGAAGAATAATAATAACTAGATAAAAAAGTTCGTCAAGACAAACTTTAAGTTGGCTTGAGAAAGCCGGACCAGAAAGTTTGAAAGAGTTTGAAAAGTTTAAAAAGTTTAAAAAGATTAAAAAGTTTTAAGTTTGGATGGTTTTCAGTCTGAAATATTTTGAAGTTTTAAAGTTTGAATGCAGTCTGTCAGATAGATAAATAGATAGATAGATAGATAGATAGATAGATAATTAACATGTTGTTAGTATGATTCTAACATTATTACCAAGTTACTAGCATGTTGCTAGCATGTTTTTAACATGATTAGCAAGGTACTAGCATGTTGCTAGTCTGTTTCTAGCATTATTAGCAAGTTGTTAGCATGTTGTTAGTACGTTTCTAACATGATTAGCATGTTGCTAGCATGTTTCTAGCATGATTAACAAGTTGCTAGCACGTTTCTAGCATGATTAGCAAGTTGCTAGCATGTTGCTGGTATGTTTCTAACATGATTGGAATGTTGCTAGCATGATTAGCAAGTTTCTAGGATGATTAGCAAGTTGTTAGCATGTTGCTAGCATGATTAGCAAGTTGCTAGCATGTTGCTAGCACGTTTCTAGCATGATTAGCAAAGTTGCTAGCATGTTTCTAACATGATTAGTAAGTTGCTAGCATGTTGCTAGTATGTTTCTAACATGATTAGAATGTTGCTAGCATGTTTCTAGCATGATTAGCAAGTTGCTAGCATGTTTCTAGCATGATTAGCAAGTTGCTAGCATGTTTCTAGTATGATTAGCAAAGTTGCTAGCATGTTTCTAGCATGATTAACAAGTTGCTAGCATGTTTCTAGCATGAATAGCAAGTTGCTAGCATGTTGCTAGCATGTTTGTGGCATGATTAGCAAGTTGCTAGCATGTTTCTAGCATGATTAGCAAAGTTGTTAGCATGTTTCTAGTATGATTAGCAAAGTTGCTAGCATGTTTCTAGCATGAATGGCAAGTTGCTAGCATGTTGCTAGCATGTTTGTGGCATGATTAGCAAGTTGCTAGCATGTTTCTAGCATGATTAGCAAAGTTGCTAGCATGTTTGTGGCATGATTAGCAAGTTGCTAGCATGTTTCTAGCATGATTAGCAAAGTTGCTAGCATGTTTCTAGCATGATTAGCAAAGTTGCTCGCATGTTTCTAGCATGATTAGCAAGTTGCTAGCATGATTTTAGCATGATTAGCAAGTTGCTAGGATGATTTTAGCATGATTAGCAAGTTGCTAGCATGTTTCTAGTATGATTAGCAAGTTGCTAGCATGATTTTAGCATGATTAGCAAGTTGCTAGCATGTTTCTAGTATGATTAGCAAGTTGCTAGCATGTTTCTAGTATGATTAGCAAGTTACTAGCATGATTCTGGTTGTTAGCCATAGATAGATAGATAGATAGATAGTAAAGGTTAGATAGATAGATAGATAGATAAATCAGTTTGAATGAGTTTGAATGGATAGAAATACAGTACATAGAAGGGAAGTTTGATTGAGTCTCAAAGGATTCTGGGAGTTTTGACAGTTGGAGTTTGAAAAGTGCTGGCTCATTTGAACATTCCGTCAATGTAAGTCTATGGGATTTTTCCCAATTTTAATCGGCATTTTTAGGAAAATCGTCAGTCCGATCAGTTAGAAAAGATATAGCAACTCGAGTCAGACCAGTCTGAAGATCTGGGCTGAGTTTGGAGTTTGTAGAGTTAAAGCTCTAGGAGGAGATACAGTCAGAAAATTTAGTCTCAGAAGAATAATAATAACTAGATAAAAAAGTTCGTCAAGACAAACTTTAAGTTGGCTTGAGAAAGCCAGACCAGAAAGTTTGAAAGAGTTTGAAAAGTTTAAAAAGTTTAAAAAGTTTTATAGCATGTTTCTAGCATGATTAGCCAGTTATTAGCATGTTGCTAGCATGTTTCTAACATGATTAGCAAGTTGCTAGCATGTTTCTAGCATGATTAGCAAGTTCCTAACATGTTTCTAACATGATTAGCAAGTTGTTAGCATATTGCTAGCATGTTTCTAGCATGATTAGCAAGTTGTTAGCATGTTGCTAGCATGTTTCTAACATGATTAGCAAGTTGTTAGCATATTGTTAGCATGTTTCTAGCATGATTAGCAAGTTGTTAGCATGTTGCTAGCATGTTTCTAGCATGATTAGCAAGTTGCTAGCATTGCTAACATGTTTCTGGCATGATTAACAAGTTGTTAGCATGTTGCTAGCATGTCTCTAGCATGATTAGCAAGTTGCTAGCATGTTTCTAACATGATTAGCAAGTTGTTAGCATGTTGCTAGCATGTTTTTTAGCATGACTAGCATGTTGCTAGCATGTTTCTAGCATGATTAGCAAGTTGCTAGCATTGCTAACATGTTTCTGGCATGATTAACAAGTTGTTAGCATGTTGCTAGCATGTCTCTAGCATGATTAGCAAGTTGCTAGCATGTTTCTAACATGATTAGCAAGTTGTTAGCATGTTGCTAGCATGTTTTTTAGCATGACTAGCATGTTGCTAGCATGTTTCTAGCATGTTTCTAGCATGATTAGCAAGTTGTTAGCATGTTTCTAGCATGATTAGCATGTCGTTAACATGTTTCTAGCATGATTAGCAAGTTGCTAGCATGTTTCTAGCATGATTAGCAAAGCTGCTAGCATGTCTCTAGCATGATTAACATGTCGCTAGCATGTTTCTAACATGATTAGCAAAGCTGCTAGCATGTCTCTAGCATGATTAACATGTCGCTAGCATGTTTCTAACATGATTAGCAAGTTGCTAGCATGTTGCTAGCATGATTAGCATGTTGCTAGCATGTTTCTAGCATGATTAGCAAGTTGCTAGCATGTTTCTAGCATGATTAGCAAGTTGTTAGCATGTTGCTAGCATGTTTCTAGCATGATTAGCATGTTGCTAGCATGTTTCTAGCATGATTAGCAAGTTGTTAGCATGTTTCTGGTTGCTAGCCATAGATAGATAGATAGATAGATAGTAAAGTTTAGATAGATAGATAGATAGATAGATAGATAGATAGATAGATGAGTTTGAATGAGTTTAAATGGATTAGAAATACAGTACATAGAAGGGAGGTTTGATTGAGGCTCAAAGGATTCTGGGGATTTTGACAGTTGGAGTTTAAAAAGTGCTGGCTCATTTGAACATTCCGTCAATGTAAGTCTATGGGATTTTTCCCAAATTGAATCGCCATTTTTAGGAAAACCGTAAGTCCGATCAGTTAGAAAAGATATAGCAACTAACTTCAGATCAGTTTAAAGATCTGGGCTGAGTTTGGAGTTTGTAGATTTAAAGCTCTAGGAGGAGTTAGAGTTGATAATTTTAGTCTCAGAAGAAGAAGAATAATAATAATAAGTTTAAGTAGCATTTCAGTAAGTTGGCTTTCTCAAGCCAACTTAATAATAATAAGTTTAAGTAGCATTTCAGTAAGTTGGCTTTCTCAAGCCAACTTAATAATAAGCTTAAGTAGCAGATCAGTAGGTTGGCTTTCTCAAGCCAACCTAATAATAATAATAATAACTGGAAGTTTAAATAGCAAATCAGTAAGTTGGCTTTCTCAAGCCAACTTAATAATAACTGGAAGTTTAAATAGCAGATCAGTAAGTTGGCTTTCTCAAGCCAACTTAATAATAACTGGAAGTTTAAATAGCAGATCAGTAAGTTGGCTTTCTCAAGCCAACTTAATAATAAGTTTACGTAGCATTTCAGTAAGTTGGCTTTCTCAAGCCAACTTAATAATAAGTTTAAATAGCATATCAGTAAGTTGGCTTTCTCAAGCCAACTTAACTAGATAAAAAAGTTCGTCAAGACAAACTTTAAGTTGGCTTGAGAAAGCCGGACCAGAAAGTTTGAAAGAGTTTAAAAAGTTTAAACAGTTTAAAAAGTTTTATAGCATGTTTCTAGCATGATTATCCAGTTATTAGCATGTTGCTAGCATGATTAGCAAGTTGTTAGTATGTTGCTAGCATGTTTCTAACATGATTAGCATGTTGCTAGCATGTTTCTAACATGATTAGCAAGTTGTTAGCATGTTGCTAGCATGTTTCTAGCATGATTAGCAAGTTGCTAGCATGTTTCTAGCATGATTAGCAAGTTGTTAGCATGTTGCTAGCATGTTTCTAGCATGATTAGCAAGTTGTTAGCATATTGCTAGCATGTTTCTAGCATGATTAGCAAGTTGCTAGCATATTGCTAGCATGTTTCTAGCATGATTAACAAGTTGTTAGCATGTTGCTAGCATTTTTCTAGCATGATTAGCAAGTTGCTAACATGTTGTTAGCATGTTTTTTAGCATGACTAGCATGTTGCTAGCATGTTTCTAGCATGATTAGCAAGTTGCTAGCATGTTTCTAGCATGATTAGCAAGTTGCTAGCATGTTTCTAGCATGATTAGCAAGTTGCTAGCATGTTTCTAGCATGATTAGCAAGTTGTTAGCATATTGCTAGCATGTTTCTAGCATGATTAGCAAAGTTGCTAGCATGTTTGTGGCATGATTAGCAAGTTACTAACATGTTTCTAGTATGATTAGCAAGTTATTAGCATGATTCTGGTTGCTAGCCATAGATAGATAGATAGATAGATAGTTAGATAGTAATGGTTAGATAGATAGATAGATAGATGAGTTTGAATGAGTTCGAATGGATTAGAAATACAGTACATAGAAGGGAAGCTTGATTGATTCTCAAAGGATTCTGGGAGTTTTGACAGTTGGAGTTTGAAAAGTGTTGGCTCATTTGAACATTCCGTCAATGTAAGTCTATGGGATTTTTCCCAATTTTGATCGGCATTTTTAGGAAAATCGTAAGTCCGATCAGTTAGAAAAGATATAGCAACTCGAGTCAGACCAGTCTGAAGATCTGGGCTGAGTTTGGAGTTTGTAGAGTTAAAGCTCTAGGACGAGTTAGAGTTAACAGTTTTAGTAAGAAGAATAATAATAACTAGATAAAAAAGTTCGTCAAGACAAACTTTAAGTTGGCTTGAGAAAGCCGGACCAGAAAGTTTGAAAGAGTTTGAAAAGTTTAAAAAGTTTAAAAAGATTAAAAAGTTTTAAGTTTGGATGGTTTTCAGTCTGAAATATTTTGAAGTTTTAAAGTTTGAATGCAGTCTGTCAGATAGATAAATAGATAGATAGATAGATAGATAGATAGATAATTAACATGTTGTTAGTATGATTCTAACATTATTACCAAGTTACTAGCATGTTGCTAGCATGTTTTTAACATGATTAGCAAGGTACTAGCATGTTGCTAGTCTGTTTCTAGCATTATTAGCAAGTTGTTAGCATGTTGTTAGTACGTTTCTAACATGATTAGCATGTTGCTAGCATGTTTCTAGCATGATTAACAAGTTGCTAGCACGTTTCTAGCATGATTAGCAAGTTGCTAGCATGTTGCTGGTATGTTTCTAACATGATTGGAATGTTGCTAGCATGATTAGCAAGTTTCTAGGATGATTAGCAAGTTGTTAGCATGTTGCTAGCATGATTAGCAAGTTGCTAGCATGTTGCTAGCACGTTTCTAGCATGATTAGCAAAGTTGCTAGCATGTTTCTAACATGATTAGTAAGTTGCTAGCATGTTGCTAGTATGTTTCTAACATGATTAGAATGTTGCTAGCATGTTTCTAGCATGATTAGCAAGTTGCTAGCATGTTTCTAGCATGATTAGCAAGTTGCTAGCATGTTTCTAGTATGATTAGCAAAGTTGCTAGCATGTTTCTAGCATGATTAACAAGTTGCTAGCATGTTTCTAGCATGAATAGCAAGTTGCTAGCATGTTGCTAGCATGTTTGTGGCATGATTAGCAAGTTGCTAGCATGTTTCTAGCATGATTAGCAAAGTTGTTAGCATGATTTTAGCATGATTAGCATGTTGCTAGCATGTTTCTAACATGATTAGCAAGTTGTTAGCATGTTTCTAGTATGATTAGCAAAGTTGCTAGCATGTTTCTAGCATGATTAGCAAGTTGCTAGCATGTTTCTAGTATGATTAGCAAAGTTGCTAGCATGTTTCTAGCATGAATGGCAAGTTGCTAGCATGTTGCTAGCATGTTTGTGGCATGATTAGCAAGTTGCTAGCATGTTTCTAGCATGATTAGCAAAGTTGCTAGCATGTTTCTAGCATGATTAGCAAGTTGTTAGCATGTTTCTAGTATGATTAGCAAAGTTGCTAGCATGTTTCTAGCATGATTAGCAAGTTGCTAGCATGTTTCTAGTATGATTAGCAAAGTTGCTAGCATGTTTCTAGCATGAATGGCAAGTTGCTAGCATGTTGCTAGCATGTTTGTGGCATGATTAGCAAGTTGCTAGCATGTTTCTAGCATGATTAGCAAAGTTGCTAGCATGTTTCTAGCATGATTAGCAAAGTTGCTAGCATGTTTCTAGCATGAATGGCAAGTTGCTAGCATGTTGCTAGCATGTTTGTGGCATGATTAGCAAGTTGCTAGCATGTTTCTAGCATGATTAGCAAAGTTGCTAGCATGTTTCTAGCATGATTAGCAAAGTTGCTCGCATGTTTCTAGCATGATTAGCAAGTTGCTAGCATGATTTTAGCATGATTAGCAAGTTGCTAGGATGATTTTAGCATGATTAGCAAGTTGCTAGCATGTTTCTAGTATGATTAGCAAGTTGCTAGCATGATTTTAGCATGATTAGCAAGTTGCTAGCATGTTTCTAGTATGATTAGCAAGTTGCTAGCATGTTTCTAGTATGATTAGCAAGTTACTAGCATGATTCTGGTTGTTAGCCATAGATAGATAGATAGATAGATAGTAAAGGTTAGATAGATAGATAGATAGATAAATCAGTTTGAATGAGTTTGAATGGATAGAAATACAGTACATAGAAGGGAAGTTTGATTGAGTCTCAAAGGATTCTGGGAGTTTTGACAGTTGGAGTTTGAAAAGTGCTGGCTCATTTGAACATTCCGTCAATGTAAGTCTATGGGATTTTTCCCAATTTTAATCGGCATTTTTAGGAAAATCGTCAGTCCGATCAGTTAGAAAAGATATAGCAACTCGAGTCAGACCAGTCTGAAGATCTGGGCTGAGTTTGGAGTTTGTAGAGTTAAAGCTCTAGGAGGAGATACAGTCAGAAAATTTAGTCTCAGAAGAATAATAATAACTAGATAAAAAAGTTCGTCAAGACAAACTTTAAGTTGGCTTGAGAAAGCCAGACCAGAAAGTTTGAAAGAGTTTGAAAAGTTTAAAAAGTTTAAAAAGTTTTATAGCATGTTTCTAGCATGATTAGCCAGTTATTAGCATGTTGCTAGCATGTTTCTAACATGATTAGCAAGTTGCTAGCATGTTTCTAGCATGATTAGCAAGTTGCTAACATGTTTCTAACATGATTAGCAAGTTGTTAGCATATTGCTAGCATGTTTCTAGCATGATTAGCAAGTTGTTAGCATGTTGCTAGCATGTTTCTAACATGATTAGCAAGTTGTTAGCATATTGTTAGCATGTTTCTAGCATGATTAGCAAGTTGTTAGCATGTTGCTAGCATGTTTCTAGCATGATTAGCAAGTTGCTAGCATTGCTAACATGTTTCTGGCATGATTAACAAGTTGTTAGCATGTTGCTAGCATGTCTCTAGCATGATTAGCAAGTTGCTAGCATGTTTCTAACATGATTAGCAAGTTGTTAGCATGTTGCTAGCATGTTTTTTTAGCATGACTAGCATGTTGCTAGCATGTTTCTAGCATGATTAGCAAGTTGCTAGCATTGCTAACATGTTTCTGGCATGATTAACAAGTTGTTAGCATGTTGCTAGCATGTCTCTAGCATGATTAGCAAGTTGCTAGCATGTTTCTAACATGATTAGCAAGTTGTTAGCATGTTGCTAGCATGTTTTTTAGCATGACTAGCATGTTGCTAGCATGTTTCTAGCATGATTAGCAAGTTGCTAGCATGTTTCTAGCATGATTAGCAAGTTGCTAGCATGTTTCTAGCATGATTAACAAGTTGTTAGCATGTTGCTAGCATGTTTCTAGCCTGATTAGCAAGTTGCTAGCATGTTTCTAGCATGATTAGCAAGTTGTTAGCATGTTGCTAGCATGTTTCTAGCATGATTAGCAAGTTGCTAGCATGTTTCTAGCATGATTAGCAAGTTGTTAGCATGTTGCTAGCATGTTTCTAGCATGATTAGCAAGTTGTTAGCATGTTGCTAGCATGTTTTTTTAGCATGACTAGCATGTTGCTAGCATGTTGCTAGCATGATTAGCAAGTTGCTAGCATGTTTCTAACATGATTAGCAAGTTGCTAGCATGTTTCTAGCATGATTAGCAAGTTGCTAGCATGTTTCTAGCATGATTAGCAAGTTGTTAGCATGTTGCTGGCATGATTAGCAAGTTGCTAGCATGTTTCTAGTATGATTAGCAAGTTATTAGCATGATTCTGGTTGCTAGCCATAGACAGATAGATAGATAGATAGATAGATAGATAGATAGATAGATAGATGAGTTTGAATGAGTTTGAATGGATTAGAAATACAGTACATAGAAGGGAAGCTTGATTGAGTCTCAAAGGATTCTGGGAGTTTTGACAGTTGGAGTTTGAAAAGTGTTGGCTCATTTGAACATTCCGTCAATGTAAGTCTATGGGATTTTTCCCAATTTTGATCGGCATTTTTAGGAAAATTGTAAGTCCGATCAGTTAGAAAAGATATAGCAACTCGAGTCAGACCAGTCTGAAGATCTGGGCTGAGTTTGGAGTTTGTAGAGTTAAAGCTCTAGGAGGAGATACAGTCAGAAAATTTAGTCTCAGAAGAATAATAATAACTAGATAAAAAAGTTCGTCAAGACAAACTTTAAGTTGGCTTGAGAAAGCCGGACCAGAAAGTTTGAAAGAGTTTGAAAAGTTTAAAAAGTTTAAAAAGTTTAAAAAGTTAAAAGTTAAAGTTTAAGAAGTTTAAAAAGTTTAAAAAGTTTTAAGTTTGGATGGTTTTCAGTCTGAAATATTTTGAAGTTTTAAAGTTTGAATGCAGTATGTCAGATAGATAGATAGATAGATAGATAGATAATTAACATGTTGTTAGTATGATTCTAACATTAATACCAAGTTGCTAGCATGTTTCTAGCATGATTAGCAAGTTGTTAGCATGTTGTTAGCATGTTTCTAGCATGATTAGCAAGTTGCTAGCATGTTTCTAGCATGATTAGCAAGTTGCTAGCATGTTTCTAGCATGATTAGCTAGTTGTTAGCATGTTGTTAGCATGTTTCTAGCATGATTAGCAAGTTGCTAGCATGTTTCTAGCATGATTAGCAAGTTGCTAGCATGTTTCTAGCATGATTAGCTAGTTGTTAGCATGTTGCTAGCATGTTTCTAGCATGATTAGCAAGTTGTTAGCATGTTGCTATCATGTTTCTAGCATGATTAGCAAGTTGCTAGCATGTTTCTAGCATGATTAGCAAGTTGTTAGCATGTTTCTAGCATGATTAGCAAGTTGTTAGCATGTTGCTAGCATGTTTCTAGCATGATTAGCAAGTTGTTAGCATGTTGCTAGCATGTTTCTAGCATGATTAGCATGTTGCTAGCATGTTTCTAGCATGATTAACAAGTTGCTAGCATGTTTCTAGCATGATTAGCAAGTTGCTAGCATGTTTCTAGCATGATTAGCATGTTGCTAGCATGTTTCTAGCATGATTAGCAAGTTGTTAGCACGTTTCTAGCATGATTGCTAACATGTTTCTAGCATGATTAGCAAGTTGCTAGCATGTTTCTAACATGATTAGCAAGTTGTTAGCATGTTGCTAGCATGTTTCTAGCATGATTAGCAAGTTGTTAGCATGTTGCTAGCATGTTTCTAGCATGATTAGCAAGTTGTTAGCATGTTTCTAGCATGTTTCTAGCATGATTAGCAAGTTGTTAGCATGTTTCTAGCATGATTAGCAAGTTGTTAGCATGTTGCTAGCATGTTTCTAGCATGATTAGCAAGTTGTTAGCATGTTTCTAGCATGTTGCTAGCATGTTTCTAGCATGATTAGTAAGTTGCTAGCATGTTTCTAACATGATTAGCAAGTTGTTAGCATGTTGCTAGCATGTTTCTAGCATGATTAGCAAGTTGTTAGCATGTTGCTAGCATGTTTCTAGCATGATTAGCAAGTTGTTAGCATGTTTCTGGTTGCTAGCCATAGATAGATAGATAGATAGTAAAGGTTAGATAGATAGATAGATAGATAGATAGATAGATAGATAGATAGATAGATAGATGAGTTTGAATGGGTTTGAATGGATTAGAAATACAGTACATAGAAGGGAAGCTTGATTGAGTCTCAAAGGATTCTGGGAGTTTTGACAGTTGGAGTTTGAAAAGTGTTGGCTCATTTGAACATTCCGTCAATGTAAGTCTATGGGATTTTTCCCAATTTTAATCGGCATTTTTAGGAAAATCGTAAGTCCGATCAGTTAGAAAAGATATAGCAACTCGAGTCAGACCAGTCTGAAGATCTAGGCTGAGTTTGGAGTTTGTAGAGTTAAAGCTCTAGGAGGAGATACAGTCAGAAAATTTAGTCTCAGAAGAATAATAATAACTAGATATGTACATTTCCTGAAGGAAATGTGAGTGGTGCTTGCTGTGGCAAAACTCGGCACTCGGTTGCTAGGGTGCTGTAATGGTTACTAGGGTGTGGCTTTGACGATCATAGGTCATTACTTATTTGGTTACTTGAAAAGATAAGTCAAATGAGTTAGAGAGAGAAAGGGTTTCTAAGGCCCTGCATGTGTGTGCGTGTGTGTGAGAAAGTGACAGTTGAGATTCAAATTCTCAAACATTCCGCCATTGTAAGTCTATGGGACTTTTTGCCCAAAATTTTCGCCCGCTGAACGAACATCGTACGCCCGATCACTTAGAAAAGTCATAGCACACCTCTCCTCAATAAGACGCACGATTTGACACCTCAATCATGGGTCTGCGACAAACGGTGCGGGATGAGTTACGCGCTAAAGTTTTACCAGGGCGCATAGTAATAGTAACACTAGATATGTACATTTCCTGAAGAAAATGTGAGTGGTGCTTGCAGTGGCAAAACTCGGCACTCGGTTGCTAGGGGGCTGTAAGCGGTTGCTAGGGTGTGGCTACGAAGATCATAGGTCATTACTCATTGGTTACCTGAAAGATAAGTCAAATGAATGTGAGAGAAAGTGACAGTTGAGATTCAAATTCATGAATATTCTGCCATTGTAAGTCTATGGGATTTTTTAGCCCACTTTTTCGCCCGCTGTACGATCATCGTATGCCCAAACGCTTAGAAAAGTCATAGCACACCTCTCCCCAGTAAGCCGGTCGATTTGACACCTCATTCATGGGTCTGTGACAAACGGTGCGGGACGAGTTACGCGCCAAAGTTTTGTCAGGGCGAATAGTAATAGTAACACTAGATATGTACATTTCCTGAAGAAAATGTGAGTGGTGCTTGCCGTGGCAAAACTCGGCACTCGGTTGCTAGAGAGTTGCTATGCAGTTGCTAGGGTACTCAGGGTGGTTGCTAGGGCGGTTGCTAGGGTAACTGGGGTGGTTGCTAGGGCGGTTGCTAGGGTACCCAGGGTGGTTGCTAAGGTGTTGCTATGCGGTTACTAGGGTAACCGGGGTGGTTGCTAGGGCGGTTGCTATGGTACCCAGGGTGGTTGCTAAGGTGTTGCTATGCGGTTGCTAGGGTATCCAGGGTGGTTGCTAGGGTGGTTCCTAGGGTACCCAGGGTGGTTGCTAAGGTGTTGCTATGCGGTTGCTAGGGTACTCGGGGTGGTTGCTAGGGCGGTTGCTAGGGTAACCGGGGTGGTTGCTAGGGTGTTGCTATGCGGTTGCTAGGGTATCCAGGGTGGTTGCTAGGGTGTTGCTATGCGGTTGCTAGGGTAACCGGGGTGGTTGCTAGGGCGGTTGCTAGGGTACCCAGGGTGGTTGCTAAGGTGTTGCTATGCGGTTGCTAGGGTATCCAGGGTGGTTGCTATGGTGTTGCTATGCGGTTGCTAGGGTACTCGGGGTGGTTGCTAGGGCGGTTGCTAGGGTGCCCAGGGTGGTTGCTAGGGTGTTGCTATGCGGTTGCTAGGGTACTCGGGGTGGTTGCTAGGGCGGTTGCTATGGTACCCAGGGTGGTTGCTAAGGTGTTGCTATGCGGTTGCTAGGGTACTCGGGGTGGTTGCTAGGGCGGTTGCTATGGTACCCAGGGTGGTTGCTAGGGTGTTGCTATGCGGTTGCTAGGGTAACCGGAGATATAGGACTTGCTAAATGGTTGCTAGGGTACTCTGTTTGGTTGCTAGGGAGTGGCTTAAAAGCTGCCAATGACGACACTCCAAAGGCTGCCTGCCAGCATGAATGATATAAACCAACCCCCATGTCTCTATGACATTCAGATTTGAAGATATGCCTCTTCAGGTTTGGGTTGCTAGGGTGCTCAATAGTGGTTGCTAGGGCGTGGCTAGGAAGTGGTGAAGGTGATTCATGATTGGCTGTTAACTGCCCTGAGTCAAACGAGCCCACCCCCATGTCTCTATGACACTGTGATCCAAAGATATCCATCTGGGTCTTTTATAATGGCAGTCTATGGGATCAGTTGCTAGGGCGCTCTAAATGGTTGCTAGGGCGTGGCTTGGCAGCTGCCAATGATGATACTCCAAAGGCTGCTTGCCAGTATGAATGATATAAATCAACCTCCATGTCTCTATGACATTCAGATTTGAAGATATGTCTGTGTGGGTTTTCGTTGCTAGGGTGCTCAATAGTGGTTGCTAGGGCGTGGCTAGGAAGTGGTAAAGGTGATTCATGATTGGCTGTTTACTGCCCTGAGTCAAATGACCCCACCCCCATGTCTATATGACACTGTGATCCAAAGATATTCATCTGGGCTTTTATAATGGAAGTCTATGGGATCAGTTGCTAGGGTGCTCTAAATGGTTGCTAGGGCGTGGCTTGACAGCTTATCGGTGATCCTGAGAGTCTGATTGGTTGTCTGAGTTAAATGAGCCCTCCCCCATGTCTCTATGACATTGTGATGCAGAGTTATGTTTAATGCAAAATTCCTATGTAAATTACCATAGTAGGAAAAAAACATGCTTTTTAATGGGCCGTCCCTCCCCATAGTATGTCAATGGGGCCACTTTGGGGGGCTCTTGCGCCCCAGGGGTACAACTTATACCCCATTGTGGGGTATGTTCTCGCACAGCCTGCCAGCCTCTCCAAATGTGGTGAATCGCATGTTTCTACGAAATTCTCGCTCTGCGCTACGACCCGTCAAAGTTGGCCGCAATGCATTGTCTATGGGATTTTTTCGGCTGATTTTTCGCCCCGTGTACGATCATCGTACACCCGATCGCTTATAAAAGTCATAGCACACCATTCCCGTATAGGCCGCACGATTTGACGCCCGTTTCATAGGTCTGTGACAAACGGTGCGGGACGAGTTACGCGCCGAAATTCTATACGGAAGAAAAATAAGAAGAAGAATAATAATAATAAGTATGTGAGATAGTAATAGTGATGCTTTGCCTTTGGCAAGCACCACTAATAATAATAATAACTGGAAGTTTAAATAGCATATCAGTAAGTTGGCTTTCTCAAGCCAACTTAATAATAATAATAATAATAATAACTAGATAAAAAAGTTCGTCAAGACAAACTTTAAGTTGCCTTGAGAAAGCCGGACCAGAAAGTTTGAAGAAGTTTGAAAAGATTAAAAAGATTAAAAAGATTAAAAAGTTTAAAAAGATTAAAAAGTTTAAAAAGTTTTAAGTCTGGATGGATTTCAGTCTGACATATTTTTAAGTTTTAAAGTTTGAATGCAGTCTGTCAAATAGACAGATATAGATAGATATATAGATAGATAGATAGATAATTAACATGTTGTAAGTATGATTCTAACATTATTAGCAAGTTACTAGCATGTTGCTAGCATGTTTAAACATGATTAGCAAGTTACTAGCATGTTGCTAGCATGTTTCTACCATGATTAGCATGTTGCTAACATGTTTCTAACATGATTAGCAGGTTGCTAGCACGATTAGCAAGTTGCTAGCATGTTGCTAGCACATTTTTAACATGATTAGCAAGTTGCTAGCATGTTTCTAACATGATTAGCATGCTGCTAGCATGATTAACAAGCTGCTAGCACGTTTTTAGCATGATTAGCGAGTTGATAGCATGTTGCTAGCATGTTTTTAGCATGATTAGCGGGTTGATAGCATGTTGTTAGCACTTTTTAGCATGATTAGCGGGTTGATAGCATGTTGCTAGCATGTTTTTAACATGATTAGCAAGTTGCTAGCATGCTTCTAACATGTTTAGCATGTTGCGAGCATGTTTCTAACATGATTAGCAAGTTGTTAGCATGTTGCTAGCATGTTTCTACCATGATTAGCATGTTGCTAACATGTTTCTAACATGATTAGCAGGTTGCTAGCACGATTAGCAAGTTGCTAGCATGTTGCTAGCACATTTTTAACATGATTAGCAAGTTGCTAGCATGTTTCTAACATGATTAGCATGCTGCTAGCATGATTAACAAGCTGCTAGCACGTTTTTAGCATGATTAGCGAGTTGATAGCATGTTGCTAGCATGTTTTTAGCATGATTAGCGGGTTGATAGCATGTTGTTAGCACTTTTTAGCATGATTAGCGGGTTGATAGCATGTTGCTAGCATGTTTTTAACATGATTAGCAAGTTGCTAGCATGCTTCTAACATGTTTAGCATGTTGCGAGCATGTTTCTAACATGATTAGCAAGTTGTTAGCATGTTGCTAGCATGTTTCTGGCATGATTAGCAAGTTGCTAGCACGTTTCTAGCATGATTAACAAGTTGCTAGCATGTTTCTAGCATGATTAGCAAGTTGCTAGCATGTTCCTAACATGATTAGCAAGTTGCTAGCATGCTTCTAACATGTTTAGCATGTTGCGAGCATGTTTCTAACATGATTAGCAAGTTGTTAGCATGTTGCTAGCATGTTTCTAGCATGATTAGCAAAGTTGCTAGCATGTTTCTAGCATGATTAGCAAGTTAATAGCATGATTCTGGTTGCTAGCCATAGATAGATAGATAGATAGATATAGTAATGGTTAGATCATAGATAGATAGTAATGGTTAGATGATAGATAGATAGATAGATAGATAGATAGATAGATAGATAGATAGTAATGGTTAGATGATAGATAGATAGTAATGGTTAGATGATAGATAGATAGTAATGGTTAGATGATAGATGGATAAATAGATAAATAGATAGATAGATGAGTTTGAATGAGTTTGAATGGATTAGAAATACAATACATAGAAGGGAAGTTTGATTGAGGCTCAAAGGATTCTGGGGATTTTGACAGTTGGATTTTAAAAAGTGCTGGCTCATTTGAACATTCCGTCAATGTAAGTCTATGGGATTTTTCCCAAATTTAATCGCCATTTTTAGGAAAATCGTAAGTCCGATCAGTTAGAAAAGATATAGCAACTAACTTCAGATCAGTTTGAAGATCTGGGCTGAGTTTGGAGTTTGTAGAGTTAAAGCTCTAGGAGGAGTTAGAGTTGATAATTTTAGTCTCAGAAGAAGAAGAATAATAATAACTAGATAAAAAAGTTCGTCAAGACAAACTTTAAGTTGGCTTGAGAAAGCCGGACCAGAAAGTTTGAAAGAGTTTGAAAGAGTTTGAAAAGTTTAAAAAGTTTAAAAAGTTAAAAAGTTAAAAAGTTAAAAAGTTAAAGTTTAAGAAGTTTAAAAAGTTTAAAAAGTTTTAAGTTTGGATGGTTTTCAGTCTGAAATATTTTGAAGTTTTAAAGTTTGAATGCAGTATGTCAGATAGATAGATAGATAGATAGATAATTAACATGTTGTTAGTATGATTCTAACATTAATACCAAGTTGCTAGCATGTTTCTAGCATGATTAGCAAGTTGTTAGCATGTTGTTAGCATGTTTCTAACATGATTAGCAAGTTGCTAGCATGTTTCTAGCATGATTAGCAAAGCTGCTAGCATGTCTCTAGCATGATTAGCTAGTTGTTAGCATGTTGTTAGCATGTTTCTAGCATGATTAGCAAGTTGCTAGCATGTTTCTAGCATGATTAGCAAGTTGCTAGCATGTTTCTAGCATGATTAGCTAGTTGTTAGCATGTTGCTAGCATGTTTCTAGCATGATTAGCAAGTTGTTAGCATGTTGCTAGCATGTTTCTAGCATGATTAGCAAGTTTGCTAGCATGTTTCTAGCATGATTAGCAAGTTTGCTAGCATGTTTCTAGCATGATTAGCAAGTTGTTAGCATGTTGCTAGCATGTTTCTAGCATGATTAGCAAGTTGTTATCATGTTTCTAGCATGATTAGCAAGTTGTTAGCATGTTGCTAGCATGTTTCTAGCATGATTAGCATGTTGCTAGCATGTTTCTAGCATGATTAACAAGTTGCTAGCATGTTTCTAGCATGATTAGCAAGTTGCTAGCATGTTTCTAGCATGATTAGCATGTTGCTAGCATGTTTCTAGCATGATTAGCAAGTTGTTAGCACGTTTCTAGCATGTTGCTAGCATGTTTCTAGCATGATTAGCAAGTTGCTAGCATGTTTCTAACATGATTAGCAAGTTGTTAGCATGTTGCTAGCATGATTAGCAAGTTGTTAGCATGTTGCTAGCATGTTTCTAGCATGATTAGCAAGTTGTTAGCATGTTTCTAGCATGATTAGCAAGTTGTTAGCATGTTGCTAGCATGTTTCTAGCATGATTAGCAAGTTGTTAGCACGTTTCTAGCATGTTGCTAGCATGTTTCTAGCATGATTAGTAAGTTGCTAGCATGTTTCTAACATGATTAGCAAGTTGTTAGCATGTTGCTAGCATGTTTCTAGCATGATTAGCAAGTTGTTAGCATGTTGCTAGCATGTTTCTAGCATGATTAGCAAGTTGTTAGCATGTTTCTAGCATGATTAGCAAGTTGTTAGCATGTTGCTAGCATGTTTCTAGCATGATTAGCAAGTTGTTAGCACGTTTCTAGCATGTTGCTAGCATGTTTCTAACATGATTAGCAAGTTGTTAGCATGTTGCTAGCATGTTTCTAGCATGATTAGCAAGTTGTTAGCATGTTGCTAGCATGTTTCTAGCATGATTAGCAAGTTGTTAGCATGTTTCTAGCATGATTAGCAAGTTGCTAGCATGTTTCTGGATGCTAGCCATAGATAGATAGATAGTAAAGGTTAGATAGATAGATAGTTAGATGAGTTTGAATGGATTAGAAATACAGTACATAGAAGGGAAGCTTGATTGAGTCTCAAAGGATTCTGGGAGTTTTGACAGTTGGAGTTTGAAAAGTGTTGGCTCATTTGAACATTCCGTCAATGTAAGTCTATGGGATTTTTCCCAATTTTGATCGGCATTTTTAGGAAAATCGTAAGTCCGATCAGTTAGAAAAGATATAGCAACTCGAGTCAGACCAGTCTGAAGATCTGGGCTGAGTTTGGAGTTTGTAGAGTTAAAGCTCTAGGAGGAGATACAGTCAGAAAATTTAGTCTCAGAAGAATAATAATAACTAGATAAGAAAGTTCGTCAAGACAAACTTTAAGTTGGCTTGAGAAAGCCGGACCAGGAAGTTTGAAAAAGTTTTAAAAGTTTAAGAAGTTTTAAAAAGTTACGTTTGGATAGGTTTTAGTCTGAAATAGTTTGAAATTTAAAGTAGTTTTAAAAGGTTAAAGTTTGAATGCAGTCTGTCAGATAGATAGATAGATAGATGGACAGACAGATAGATAGATAGATAGATAGTAATGGTCAGATGATAGATAGATAGATAGATAGATAGATAGACAAATAGACAGATTTGCTAACATGTTTCTAGCATGTTGTTAGAATGTTTCTAGCATGATTGGCAAGTTGTCAGCATGTTGCTAGCATGTTTCTAGCATGATTAGCATGATTAGCAAGTTGCTAACATGTTTCTAACATGATTAGCAAGTTGTTAGCATGTTGCTAGCATGTTGCTAGCATGTTTCTAGCATGATTAGCAAGTTGTTAGCATGTTTCTAGCATGATTAACAAGTTGCTAGCATGTTTCTAGCATGATTAGCAAGTTGTTAGCATGTTGCTAGCATGTTTCTAGCATGATTAGCAAGTTGCTAGCATGTTTTTAGCATGATTAGCAAGTTGCTAGCATGTTTCTAGCATGATTAGCAAGTTGTTAGCATGTTGCTAGCATGTTTCTAGCATGATTAGCAAGTTGCTAGCATGTTTTTAGCATGATTAGCAAGTTGCTAGCATGTTTCTAGCATGATTAGCAAGTTGTTAGCATGTTGCTAGCATGTTTCTAGCATGATTAGCAAGTTGCTAGCATGTTTCTAGCATGATTAGCTAGTTGTTAGCATGTTGCTAGCATGTTTCTAGAATGATTAGCAAGTTGCTAACATGTTTCTAGCATGATTAGCAAGTTGTTAGCATGTTGCTAACATGTTTCTAGCATGATTAGCAAGTTGCTAGCATGTTTCTAGCATGATTAGCTAGTTGTTAGCATGTTGCTAGCATGTTTCTAGCATGATTAGCAAGTTGTTAGCATATTGCTAGCATGTTTCTAGCATGATTAGCAAAGTTGCTAGCATGTTTGTGGCATGATTAGCAAGTTGCTAGCATGTTTCTAGTATGATTAGCAAGTTACTAGCATGTTTCTAGTATGATTAGCAAGTTATTAGCATGATTCTGGTTGCTAGCCATAGATAGATAGATAGATAGTTAGATAGTAATGGTTAGATAGATAGATAGATAGATGAGTTTGAATGAGTTTGAATGGATTAGAAATACAGTACATAGAAGGGAAGCTTGATTGAGTCTCAAAGGATTCTGGGAGTTTTGACAGTTGGAGTTTGAAAAGTGTTGGCTCATTTGAACATTCCGTCAATGTAAGTCTATGGGATTTTTCCCAATTTTGATCGGCATTTTTAGGAAAATCGTAAGTCCGATCAGTCAGAAAAGATATAGCAACTCGAGTCAGACCAGTCTGAAGATCTGGGTTGAGTTTGGAGTTTGTAGAGTTAAAGCTGTAGGAGGAGATACAGTCAGAAAATTTAGTCTCAGAAGAATAATAATAATAACTAGATAAAAAAGTTCGTCAAGACAAACTTTAAGTTGGCTTGAGAAAGCCGGACCAGAAAGTTTGAAAGAGTTTGAAAAGTTTAAAAAGTTTAAAAAGTTTTATAGCATGTTTCTAGCATGATTAGCCAGTTATTAGCATGTTGCTAGCATGTTTCTAACATAATTAACATGTTGCTAGCATGTTTCTAACATGATTAGCAAGTTGTTAGCATGTTGCTAGCATGTTTCTAGCATGATTAGCAAGTTGCTAGCATGTTTCTAGCATGATTAGCAAGTTGTTAGCATGTTGCTAGCATGTTTCTAGCATGATTAGCAAGTTGCTAACATGTTTCTAACATGATTAGCAAGTTGTTAGCATATTGCTAGCATGTTTCTAGCATGATTAGCAAGTTGTTAACATGTTGCTAGCATGTTTCTAACATGATTAGCAAGTTGTTAGCATATTGCTAGCATGTTTCTAGCATGATTAGCAAGTTGTTAGCATGTTGCTAGCATGTTTCTAGCATGATTAGCAAGTTGCTAGCATTGCTAGCATGTTTCTGGCATGATTAACAAGTTGTTAGCATGTCTCTAGCATGATTAGCAAGTTGCTAGCATGTTTCTAACATGATTAGCAAGTTGTTAGCATGTTGCTAGCATGTTTTTTAGCATGACTAGCATGTTGCTAGCATGTTTCTAGCATGATTAGCAAGTTGCTAGCATGTTTCTAGCATGATTAGCATGTTGCTAGCATGTTTCTAGCCTGATTAGCAAGTTGCTAACATGTTTCTAGCATGATTAGCAAGTTGTTAGCATGTTGCTAGCATGTTTCTAGCATGATTAGCAAGTTGCTAGCATGTTTCTAGCATGATTAGCAAGTTGTTAGCATGTTGCTAGCATGTTTCTAGCATGATTAGCAAGTTGTTAGCATGTTGCTAGCATGTTTTTTAGCATGACTAGCATGTTGCTAGCATGTTTCTAGCATGATTAGCAAGTTGCTAGCATGTTTCTAACATGATTAGCAAGTTGCTAGCATGTTTCTAGCATGATTAGCAAGTTGCTAGCATGTTTCTAGCATGATTAGCAAGTTGTTAGCATGTTGCTAGCATGTTTCTAGCATGATTAGCAAGTTGCTAGCATGTTTCTAGCATGATCAGCAAGTTGCTAGCATGTTTCTAGCATGATTAGCAAGTTGTTAGCATATTGCTAGCATGTTTCTAGCATGATTAGCAAAGTTGCTAGCATGTTTGTGGCATGATTAGCAAGTTGCTAGCATGTTTCTAGTATGATTAGCAAGTTATTAGCATGATTCTGGTTGCTAGCCATAGACAGATAGACAGATAGATAGATAGATAGATAGATAGATAGATAGATAGATAGTAATGGTTAGATAGATAGATAGATAGATAGATAGATAAATAGATGAGTTTGAATGAGTTTGAATGGATTAGAAATACAGTACATAGAAGGGAAGCTTGATTGAGTCTCAAAGGATTCTGGGAGTTTTGACAGTTGGAGTTTGAAAAGTGTTGGCTCATTTGAACATTCCGTCAATGTAAGTCTATGGGATTTTTCCCAATTTTGATCGGCATTTTTAGGAAAATTGTAAGTCCGATCAGTTAGAAAAGATATAGCAACTCGAGTCAGACCAGTCTGAAGATCTGGGCTGAGTTTGGAGTTTGTAGAGTTAAAGCTCTAGGAGGAGATACAGTCAGAAAATTTAGTCTCAGAAGAATAATAATAATAATAATAACTAGATAAAAAAGTTCGTCAAGACAAACTTTAAGTTGGCTTGAGAAAGCCGGAGCAGAAAGTTTTAGAAAGTTTGTAAAGTTTAAAAAGTTTGTAAAGTTTAAAAAGTTAAAAAAGTTTAAGAAGTTTTAAAAAGTTTTAAGTTTGGATGGTTTTCAGTCTGAAATAGTTTGAAGTTTTAAAGTCTGAATTCAGTCTGTCAGATAGATAGATAGATAGATAGATAGATAATTAACATGTTGTTAGTATGATTCTAACATTTTTAGCAAGTTACTAGCATGTTGTTAGCATTTTTTAACATTAACAAGTTACTAGCATGTTGCTTGTCTGTTTCTAGCATGGTTAACATGTTGCTAGCACAATTAGCAAGTTACTAGCATGTTGCTAGCATGTTTCTAGCATGATTAGCAAAGTTGCTAGCATGTTTCTAACATGATTAGCAAAGTTGCTAGCATGTTTCTACCATGACTAGCATGTCGCTAGCATGATTAGCATGTCGTTAGCATTTTTCTAGCATGATTAGCATGTCACTAGCATGTTTCTAGCATGATTAGCAAAGTTGCTAGCATGTTACTAGCATGACTAGCATGTCGCTAGCATGTTTCTAGCATGACTAGCATGTCGCTAGCATGTTTCTAACATGATTAGCAAAGTTTCTAGCATGTTTCTAGCATGGCTAGCATGTTGCTAGCATGTTTCTACCATGACTAGCATGTCACTAGCATGTTTCTAGCATGACTAGCATGTCGCTAGCATGTTTCTAGCATGATTAGCATGTCACTAGCATGTTTCTAACATGATTAGCAAAGTCGCTAGCATGTTTCTAGCATGACTAGCATGTTGCTAGCATGTTTCTACCATGACTAGCATGTCACTAGCATGTTTCTAGCATGACTAGCATGTCGCTAGCATGTTTTTTAGCATGATTAGCATGTCGCTAGCATGTTTCTAGCATGACTAGCATGTCGCTAGCATGTTTCTAGCATGACTAGCATGTCGCTAGCATGATTAGCATGTCGCTAGCATGTTTCTAGCATGATTAGCAAAGTTGCTAGCATGTTACTAGCATGACTAGCATGTCACTAGCATGTTTCTAGCATGACTAGCATGTCGCTAGCATGTTTCTAGCATGACTAGCATGTTTCTAGCATGATTAGCAAAGTTGCTAGCATGTTACTAGCATGACTAGCATGTCACTAGCATGTTTCTAGCATGACTAGCATGTCGCTATCATGTTTCTAGCATGACTAGCATGTCGCTAGCATGTTTCTAGCATGACTAGCATGTTTCTAGCATGACTAGCATGTCGCTAGCAGATTTTTTAGCATGACTATCATGTCGCTAGCATGTTTCTAGCATGATTAGCAAAGTTGCTAGCATGTTTCTGGTTGCTAGCCAAAGATAGATAGATGAGTTTGAATGAGTTTGAATGGATTAGAAATACAGTACATAGAAGGGTTGAAGTTTGATTGAGGCTCAAAGGATTCTGGGAGTTTTGACAGTTGGAATTTGAAAAGTGCTGGCTCATTTGAACATTCCGTCAATGTAAGTCTATGGGATTTTTCCCAGTTTTAAACGTCATTTTTAGGAAAACCGTAAGTCCGATCAGTTAGAAAAGATATAGCAACTCGAGTCAGATCAGTTTGAAAATCCGGGCTGAGTTTGGAGTTTGAAGAGTTAAAGCTCTAGGAGGAGTAGCAGTCAGAAATTTTAGTCTCAGAAGAAGAATAATAATAATAAGTTTAAATAGCATATCAGTAAGTTGGCTTTCTCAAGCCAACTTAATAATAATAATAATAACTAGATAGTAAAGTTTGTCAAGACAAACTTTAGGTTGGCTTGAGAAAGCTGGACCAGAAAGTTTGAAAAAGTTTGAAAAGTTTATAGTTTAAAAAGTTTACGAAATTTTAAAAAGTTTTGCATTTGATGGTTTTCAGTCTGTAATGGTTTGAAGTCTAACGTAGTTTTAAAAGGTTAAAGTTTGAATGTTTTGAAGGCAATACAGTCTGTCAGAGATAGATAGATAGATAGATAGATAAGTAGATAGATAACAATTAGCAAGTTACTAGAATGATTCTAGCATGATTAGCATTTTACTAGCATGTTGTTAACATGTTTAACATTTTATTAACATGATAACAGGGGTGGTTGCTTGGGTGTTGCTATGCGGTTGCTAGGGTACCAAGGGTGGTTGCTAGGGTGTTGCTATGCCGTTGCTAGGGTATCCAGGATGGTTGCTAAGGTGTTGCAATGCGGTTGCTAGGGTAACAGGGGTGGTTGCTAGGGTGTTGCTATCCGGTTGCTAAGGTAACAGGGGTGGTTGCTAGGGTGTTGCTATGGTATCCAGGGTGGTTGCTAGGGTGTTGCTATGCGGTTGCTAGGGTACCCAGGGTGGTTGCTAAGGTGTTGCAATGCGGTTGCTAGGGTAACAGGGGTGTTTGCTATGGTGTTGCTATGCGGTTGCTAAGGTATCCAGGATGGTTGCTAGGGTGTTGCTATGCCGTTGCTAAGGTATCCAGGGTGGTTGCTAGGGTGTTGCTATGCGGTTGCTAGGGTAACAGGGGTGGTTGCTAGGGTGTTGCTATCCGGTTGCTAAGGTAACAGGGGTGGTTGCTAGGGTGTTGCTATGGTATCCAGGGTGGTTGCTAGGGTGTTGCTATGCGGTTGCTAGGGTACCCAGGGTGGTTGCTAAGGTGTTGCAATGCGGTTGCTAGGGTAACAGGGGTGTTTGCTATGGTGTTGCTATGCGGTTGCTAAGGTATCCAGGATGGTTGCTAGGGTGTTGCTATGCCGTTGCTAAGGTATCCAGGGTGGTTGCTAGGGTGTTGCTATGCGGTTGCTAAGGTAACAGGGGTGGTTGCTAGGGTGTTGCTATGTGGTTGCTAGGGTACTTGGGGTGGTTGCTAGGACGGTTGCTAAGGTACCCAGGGTGGTTGCTAAGGTGTTGCTATGCCGTTGCTAGGGTATCCAGGGTGGTTGCTGGGGTGTTGCTATGCGGTTGCTAGGGTACTTGGGGTGGTTGCTAGGGTGTTGCTATGCGGTTGCTAGGGTATCCAGGATGGTTGCTAGGGTGTTGCTATGCGGTTGCTAAGGTATCCAGGGTGGTTGCTAGGGTGTTGCTATGCGGTTGCTAGGGTATCCAGGATGGTTGCTAGGGTGTTGCTATGCGGTTGCTAAGGTATCCAGGGTGGTTGCTAGGGTGTTGCTATGCGGTTGCTAGGGTACCCAGGATGGTTGCTAAGGTGTTGCTATGCGGTTGCTAAGGTAACAGGGGTGGTTGCTACGGTGTTGCTATGCAGTTGCTAAGGTAACAGGAGTGGTTGCTAGGGTGTTGCTATGCGGTTGCTAGGGTACTTGGGGTGGTTGCTAGGCCGGTTGTTAAGGTGCCCAGGGTGGTTGCTAAGGATGTTTCTAGCATGATTAACAAGTTGCTAGCATATTTCTAACATGATTAGCAGGTTGCTAGCATGTTTCTAACATGACTAGCATGTTGCTAGTATGTTTCTAGCATGATTAACAAGTTGCTAGCATATTTCTAGCATGATTAGCATGTTGCTAGCATGTTTTTAACATGATTAGCAAGTTGTTAGCATGTTGCTAGCATGTTCCTAACATGTTTTTAACATGATTAGCAATTTGCTAGCATGTTTTTAACATGATTAGCAAGTTGCTAGCATGTTTTTAACATGATTAGCAAGTTGCTAGCATGTTGCTAGCATGTTCCTAACATGATTAACAAGTTGCTAGCATGTTTTTAGAATGATTAGCAAGTTGCTAGCATGTTTTTAGAATGATTAGCAAGTTGCTAGTATGTTTCTAGCATGATTAGCAAGTTGCTAGCATGTTTCTAGCATGATTAGCAAGTTGCTAGCATGTTTCTAACATGATTAGCATGTTTCTAGCATGTTTTTAACATGATTAGCAAGTTGTTAGCAAGTTGCTAGCATGTTTTTAGAATGATTAGCAAGTTGCTAGCATGTTTTTAGAATGATTAGCAAGTTGCTAGTATGTTTCTAGCATGATTAGCAAGTTGCTAGCATGTTTCTAGCATGATTAGCAAGTTGCTAGCATGTTTCTAGCATGATTAGCAAGTTACTAGCATGTTGTTAGTCTGTTTCTAACATGATTACCATGTTGTTGGCATGTTATTAGCATGATTACCCAGTTACTAGCATGTTACTAGCATGATTAGCAGGCTACTAGCATGACTCTAGTTTGGCTAGCGATAGATAGATAGATAGATAGATAGATAGATAGATAGATAGATAGGTAAATAAATAGATAGATAGATGAGTTTGAATGAGTTTGAATGGATTAGAAATACAGTACATAGAAGGGAAGCTTGATTGAGTCTCAAAGGATTCTGGGAGTTTTGACAGTTGGAATTTGAAAAGTGTTGGCTCATTTGAACATTCCGTCAATGTAAGTCTATGGGATTTTTCCCAATTTTGATCGGCATTTTTAGGAAAACCCTAAGTCCGATCAGTTTGAAGAGATATAGCAACTCGAGTCAGACCAGTCTGAAGATCTAGGCTGAGTTTGGAGTTTGTAGAGTTAAAGCTCCAGGAGGAGTAGCGTTTGAAAATTTGGCTAAGAAGAATAATAATAATAATAATAATAATAATAAGCTTAAGTAGCAGATCAGTAGGTTGGCTTTCTCAAGCCAACCTAATAACTCGAAGTTTAAATAGCAGATCAGTAAGTTGGCTTTCTCAAGCCAACTTAATAAGTTTAAGTAGCATTTCAGTAAGTTGGCTTTCTCAAGCCAACTTAATAATAATAACTGGAAGTTTAAATAGCAGATCAGTAAGTTGGCTTTCTCAAGCCAACTTAATAATAATAATAATAATAATAACTGGAAGTTTAAATAGCAGATCAGTAAGTTGGCTTTCTCAAGCCAACTTAACTAGATAAAAAAGTTCGTCAAGACAAACTTTAAGTTGGCTTGAGAAAGCCGGACCAGAAAGTTTGAAAGAGTTTGAAAAGTTCAAAAAGTTTGAAAAGTTAAAGTTTAAGAAGTTTAAAAAGTTTAAAAAGATTAAAAAGTTTTAAGTTTGGATTGTTTTCAGTCTGAAGTATTTTGAAGTTTTAAAGTTTGAATGCAGTCTGTCAGATAAATAAAAAGATAGATAGATAGATAGATAGATAGATAGATAGATAGATAGATAGATAGATAATTAACATGTTAGTATGATTCTAACATTATTACCAAGTTACTAGCATGTTGCTAGCATGTTTTTAACATGATTAGCAAGGTACTAGCATGTTGCTAGTCTATTTCTAGCAAGATTAGCAAGTTGCTAGCATGTTTCTAGTATGATTAGCAAAGTTGCTAGCATGTTTCTAGCATGATTAGCAAGTTGCTAGCATGTTTTAGCATGATTAACAAGTTGTTAGCATGTTGCTAGCATGTTTCTAGCATGATTAACAAAGTTGCTAGCATGTTTCTAGTATGATTAGCAAATTGCTAGCATGTTTCTAGCATGATTAGCAAGTTGCTAGCATGTTTCTAGCATGATTAGCAAGTTGCTAGCATGTTTCTAGTATGATTAGCAAAGTTGCTAGCCTGTTTCTAGCATGATTAGCAAGTTGCTAGCATGTTTTAGCATGATTAGCAAGTTGTTAGCATGTTGCTAGCATGTTTGTGGCATGATTAGCAAGTTGCTAGCATGTTTCTAGCATGATTAGCAAGTTGCTAGCATGTTTCTAGTATGATTAGCAAAGTTGCTAGCATGTTTCTAGCATGATTAGCAAGTTGCTAGCATGTTTTAGCATGATTAGCAAGTTGTTAGCATGTTTGTGGCATGATTAGCAAGTTGCTAGCATGTTTCTAGCATGATTAGCAAAGTTGCTAGCATGTTTCTAGTATGATTAGCAAGTTGCTAGCATGTTTCTAGCATGATTAGCAAGTTGCTAGCATGTTTCTAGTATGATTAGCAAGTTGCTAGCATGTTTCTAGTATGATTAGCAAAGTTGCTAACATGTTTCTAGTATGATTAGCAAAGTTGCTAGCATGATTAGCAAGTTGCTAGCATGTTTCTAGCATGTTTCTAGCATGATTAGCATCCAGCCCCAGGGGAGCTGGATGAACTAGAGAGTACCAGAGGGGACATTGAGCATTCTCCCTCCAGGCAAAGAGATTCACTTGAGCTGGACCGAACACTTTCCAAATCTGCTTCACCACCTCGGGGTGAAGCATCCATTCCCCGGGCCTCGGCCCCTGCCTTGACAGGACGTCTGCTCCCACATTCAGATGCCCAGGAACATGAACTGCTCGCAGTGAGAGGAGTTTGTCCTGGGACCACAAAGGATCTGGTGCGCCAGCTTGTATAAGGGGCGCGAACGCAGACCTCCCTGGTGGTTGGAGGGATGGAGACATGGAAGTACGCGTCTTTCAGATCTATCATCACAAACCAGTCCTCGGACCTCATTTGTGACACTACTTGCTTGACAGTAAGCATCTTGAACTTCAACCTCATGACTGAGCGATGAAGATCTATAATGGGACGCAGCCCTCCATCCTTCTTTGGAACTATAAAGTACCGGCTGTAGAACCCGGACTCCCTGTCGTGAGGAGGGACCACCTCGATGGCCTCCTTTCTCAGAAGGGTCTCTACTTCTTGTTCCATGACCAGAGCCTGCTCAAGGCCCACTAGAGTGGGAAAGATCCCGTCGAAAGGCGGCGGCGGGGCGCAAAACTGAATGGAGTAACCTTTTTCTACAGTGCGCAGGTCCCATGCAGACACATTTGGCAGTAGCTTCCACTCCGCCTTGGCGGCAGTGGGGCAAGCACCCTGGGGAACGCTGGTGAAGGCTCCCTCCTCAAAGAGAGCCTTCCGGGAGCGGAGCGTCCGCAAAGGAAGGAGCTCGCAATGCGGAGAGTCAGCCCCCTCAAGGGCTGACGCAGCGTGCTCCGCTCCCAAGCAGACTACGCACATGCTGTGTGTATCCCCGCTAGTGATGTAGCGTTTGCAGGGAGGAACACACAGCCTGTAGCATAATCCGCTCTCGCCACTCTTATCTTTTGCTTTCTTACTAACAGACATCACCCTCAAATAAAAGTTGTGCTAAAACTTCCACGAAAAAACAGGGTGACAAGACACACATAGAGCACTCCGCTGAAAGACAGAACCTGACGCCGGCTCCGTCGCACGTGCTTTTATGCTTCCTGGTCGATGATGTCATCCACCCGTGATGTTTGGCCCTTCGATTGGTCAGATTACACATGTGTTTAGAGCGTGGTTCCGCCAAAGGCGTTCCCCTAGTGTTTTCGGACGCAGCTCGAGTTCCTGAAAGGGAAAACAGCATTTTGAATATATAAGTGATGAAAGAGATAACTGTGGAATATATGTTTTGCTGAAATGTAAACTGGATGGTCAGCTGTACACTCTGGTCAGTGTTTATAACCATGAAAAAAACACAAAAACCCTTGATAAACTTTCAAGGTACCTACAGTCAATGACCACAGGGCTGTTGGTGATCAGTGGAGATTTCAACACAGTTCTCAATCCATTTACAGACAAAAATAATCAAATTAATTCGAAAGACCTGACGGACAGCACAATCCACAGAAGATCTATAATGGGACGCAGCCCTCCATCCTTCTTTGGAACTATGAAGTACCGGCTGTAGAACCCGGACTCCCTGTTGTGAGGAGGGACAGAAAGGTCTCTTGGAGATCAACAATGCTGCCACAATAGTTTTTCAGAATGATGCCCAGATACAGTCATTCATCCAGTGGCTGAATCTAAAAAAAGATCTTTTGACAGATGAGACAGGTTCATTATTGGATGAAGAAAGATCACATGCAGTCAGTGAGGTTGACATTGTGTCAGCTATAAATTCTCTTCAAGTATCAGACACACCAAGACCAGACGGCATCCCAGTTTCCTTCTATAAAGACAAAATCCAGGATCTAATTCCATACATAAAGATGCTCTATGACAGAATCCACAGAGGTGCATTTAACTGCTCTGAGAAACACTTTAATGTAGCTGTGAAAAGTCCACATGATGATTGTCAACACTTCTTTAACGTTGACTACCTCATCATTGCAAATATTCTGGCAAAACATCTGGATGATTACTTGGATTTGCAGTCAAAGTGTTGTGTACCAAAAAAATCAGCTACTGTCATGATCAGTCCCAAAACATTCTGCACTGAGATTAGGTTGTCTTGTATTAAGGATGAGATAGAAAAGCAAAAACAGTCAAACCCAGCTCTGTAACAGGATTTCCTCACTATGAAAACCTCCTCAGAGATGCACCGAAAGTAGATTCTGAATCTGCAGATGTTTTAATTGAGAGAGACAAACTGCTGGATCAGGGCTGCCCGCTGACCCCAGTTCTCATTACGCTGGCACTGAAATGCCTGCCTCTACATTAGCTGGGCATTCAAAACAGCATGATATTCTGGTTTTCAAAGAAATCATGATACTTTGCATCCAACCTGAGGACCTTAAGGAAATAGCTGCTGTGAAGAAAGGCGCTAATGCAGTGTTTTACATTAAAAATCTATCTAGAGGAAATGTTGATGGTGAACAATTAAAGCATGGAGAAAATGAATCTAAGGCTGGAGATTGGTATGAAAGGGAGGCAGAAAGACCGATGGATAACACAGGAGAAGAATCAGAAGCAAGTTGGTCTAAAACAAACCAAGGCAATAACGAGAGAAGTGTGTGTGAAGAGCGTGATTTTGTCTATAATACAGGAAGAAAACAATTTAATGGAGACAAACATACATGAAGATGACTCAGATCACATTTGCAAACTTGTTGATAACATCTTGCATTCAGTTTAGAAATTTTGCTTGTGCCGTAATTTCTGTCACTCATTCAATAATCAGTCTCTCAACATTGTCCAGGATGTTCCAGTGTTCCCATTATTTTGCACAATTGTAACATACAAGTCTGTGTTTTGGTTTAAAATGACCATATTTATTTTTAAAATGACCATATATGCTGGAGTTAACTGAGTGTGTGGTACTCACTATTGGGACTGCCAGGAAAAACTGTTTATATATTTGTGCAGTAACAACAATTTTAAAGCTTTTGGGATCCAGGTATGGATCAGGGTATTCAGTTTTTTTTTTTGTTTTTTTTGATCCACCAATTAACATTTACAACACTGCTGTGTGGTGTGTAAAATAAGGATTGATCTTGGCATTGGTGTGAACAAAAATGGCAAACAGGCTTAATGAAAATGTATATTTATTTTAGAACAGCAGAAATAGAGCTGGTTTCCCAGTTACCCCTGTAATACCACCAACTCTTGAAAAGTGTTACCACCAACACTTAAAAAAACACTCTTGAAAAGTCAGTTCCCTTCAGAGATATATTCAAATAAACACAAATAAATTAATGAAATAATAACCTCCTCAAATCTGTGGGAATCATGTGAATGGTCTATTTCGATGTCAGAGCTTTATATTTAACAAAAGCCAACAAGTTTGCTAGCATAATACAGTCAAACCAAAAATTATTATTTTTGATATTTGTTTACTAGTGGGTGCACTCTCAGAAAAAAAGGTACAGTTCTGTCGCTGGGGTGGTACCCTAAGGTACAAAAGGTACCTACCCCTAAACAGTACATATTAGTACCTTAAAGGTACATTTTAGTAGTTTGAAAGTACATATTGGTACCTTAAAGGTATATATTGGTACCTTAAAAGTACATATTAGTACTTTAAAAGTACATATTTGTAAATTTTCACTTTGTACCTTAGGGTACCACCCCAGCGACAGAACTGTACCTTTTTTTCTGACATTGTGCAGGACACTATAGTTCATTTATGTAAGTGAGGGTATAGCAAAATAAAATAATAATAATAATAATAATGCGACATAATCACAATTAAGCATTGCTTGGTAATTGGTCAACAAAGTTTTGATAGTTGCGTAAAATATTGTCATACAACAAAGTCGTCTAAATTTTGGTTGATTGTAATCCATTACATACCTTTCAATCAAAGTTGTCTGACATCACCAAGATGAATTTGTTCCGACACAGTTTAACTTTAAATTTTTGTCATATTTGATTACCATTTTCAAAAACTACAGTGAATAACGCAATAAAGTGAGAAATGTTGAAGGTGTCTGAATACTTTTTGGTTTGGCTGTATAAACACCATAAAGTAATCACTGTCACAATTTATCAACAGATAATAAGCAGTCACTTTGCAAAAATGTTGTTTTGAATTTGCGAGTCAGTAGAATGTGCAACAGTGCCATGTGTTTACTTTAAAACATGCAGTGCTCACGAGTATTTAATAATTTAATAATAATCACAAGCCATATCACAATTCCTATCTTTCTTTGTTCCCAAATTTAAGACCTCTTGAAATTACAAAGACTTTTTTTTTTATACCATTTTAAAAAGTTAGGACTTTTTAAGGACCCATGGGGACCCTGTGTGATTTTGGGTGCTTTCACAATTGGTTCAGTGGATCTCGCTCCCTTTGTTTTGTTCTTTTTTTTGGGGTTCTGAACTATAGTACACTTGAGTCATTAGACAGGAAGCTTCAGCCCTTTGCGAAGTACCAACTATGTACTTTTTTTTTTTTTTTTTTTGCCGAATCACCAACATACAATGGCATGTGTCTATTACTCATAAATGCTAAGGTTCAAAAGAAATCAGTTTCTGCTAGGGATGGGCGATACCACTTATTTTACTCTGATAGTGATAATTTCAATGTCAGAATCACCAATATCGACACCAAAACTGATATGGTTAGTGCTAACCCTGGTAAATTTGTGGTCACTTCAGTTTTACTACAAATACTATAGTTAAGCTGTGGTTATTGTAGTAAAACCATAATTCGTTTTTGTAAAGGGATGCCAGTGGGTTGTTGTATAGATTGTCCCTAAGTATAAAACTTTTTTTTAACTGAACATAACACAATTCATTTGAATAATCAATTTAATAATAACTTAATAATCAATTTAAATAAATGTAAGAAATTCAAGAAAAATGTATTATTATTATCAGTTAATTTAGAAAACAGCGTTCACGTTATCGAAACAAACTAAACTGTGATGTCAAATGAACCCATGCAGTGACATATTTAAAGTGCTAATGTTAACACCCCCTTAGAAGAAGATTAGATATTTTATGAGTAATCAATGTTTTTTTTTTTTTCTTTCTCCCCTCTACTAGACTGAGCATGTATGCAGTTGTTACTCTGCAGGACTCAGATGAGGTGATGGTGGTGCCATTAGATTGGTTGAGTCTAAGAAACAGTGTTACTGGCCTCCATTCAAATCAACAGAGAAATGCATGGAAGCTGTTCAGAAAATATTTAAGCCTGAAACAGTAGGGAAACCATGGGAGAAATGAAATATTAGTTTTCACAGAGACTACGGTAATGGTCAAATAACTATGTAATTTGGGATTTTGTACTGTCTATTAATTTATCAAGTAACATAATAAAATATTAATCTTACTGCAGTCACTTTCAACAAGGCAAAAGAGGGGCAAAAAGAAATTCAAGAACAGAAAGAACGGTAAGTAAAAGATGCTTGCATTTTGTTCCAAAAAACTGCATTTGTTCAAAAGATCTGGCCTTCAGAAAGCTAGAGAATTAATCTTTTATTTCTACTGTTTTGTTAAAGCATTGTTTATTTTAAAATAAAGGTCATATCTATTAGCCACTGGACTTCCTGGAATAAAAAGACAAATACTTGAAAGCACTCAAGAAACATCAAAACATCCAGCTTCTCCTGCACCAACTGCATCTACATCCAGAATGTCAGCTGATGGTGAATCAACTTCTTTTGTCATGTCAGTTTGAGAAGTTTTTTTTTTTCTTTTTTTTTTTTGTAATTACTGCACAATCATTTTACACAACAGACAAGGACAAGCAAATGCTGAGAGACATCAAGAGCACAGTTCAGGAAAACTCTGCTATGTTAAAGAAACTACTCAAAGACAACACAGTTTCCAGCATTCCTTCTAAAGACATTAAAACAAACCTAAAACTGCCTCTTAGAACTCTTGAAGATGTGGCCAGGACTGAACGAGAGCTCAACAATGTAAAAACACGCCAAAAATATGTAAGTTGACACAGCATTTAAAGAAATTACAGCAAAATAATCTTTCATCTGTAACAAGGGGTTTATTTTGCAATAATGACTGTACATTATCCTGCTTATTACATGGCTACTTAATAAATAAATGAAATAAATGGACAATAAAAACTGTGATATGGTATTAATGCAGATTCAATATATTTGTACTTTTATATTGTATTATATTATATTGTTTTTACAGGTACAATATCTGTCGAGGCTTTGAGGTTTTGGGCAAAAGGATGTGATTAAGAATATTATGCAGCAAGTTCTGTCAGACGATCTGGCTATACAGTTTAACTGGCAGTGAAGAGGAGAGAAAAAGTCCTTCTCTAAGCTTATTTTAACAGATGTGATCAGAGGTAAAATCAAACAAAAGTTTGTATTTACTCATATTTTGTATGTATTTGTAATTTCAGTCACTTGGTGAGTAGTCCACATGTTTCATACACCTTCAGATTGAACAAGAGCAGCTTTGAGTATAAAGCAACATCCAACAAATTTCCAATGGATTCTTTATTGAATTTCCTCTTTCAGATGCTGCATCAAAACGAAGTATAATGAGGGCAGACTGTGAAACTGAAATGAAAACTTATTTGTGGTCCAAAACTAATCAAATTGGTCGGAAGAGACCAAGAGATTGTGGAGGTGAGTGATAAATATTGTGTAATATTGTCTCACTTTCTATAGGCTGATCTTCTCCATGATGGTTTAGTCAAAAGCACACTTTTGTGTTAAGAAACCTGCATTCATCTGTTTAATAATCATTGTACACTTTGTATAAACATATCCTTCCCCCTACAGGTATGACTGTCATGTTTTCAGGTGTATTATAGCAGTGGCTTTATTTGCCTGATCCAAAAAAGGATCCTTTCCTTAATAAATAAGATGTTACATAAATTTCATTCAAAATAAACCATATAACCGCACAAAACATTTATCTTGTGTAACCCACATTAAAATATGGTTTCGATGACTATAGTTATAGTACATAATTATATTGATCCATAATAAAATAATATGAAGATGATAAACATGATACTCTATAGTTAATACATAAATACACTGAATGTATATAATTCCTCAAGAGCCTATAGGGAATTTGAATGAAAACATGCCAGTTAGGAACATAGTGCTGCTTCCCCTTTAAGAGAACAGCTCGCGCACGTAAAAACCGGAGAGCAACGGCAGAGAGAGAAAGCGGAAAGATCAAAGATATTAATGAGTGAAATAATTCATTAACAAGTTGATTTTAAGAAACCAGGAGAGAAGAAAGACAATACTTACCTGATCGCGAACCTGAAGGAAACATATTTGAATGAAAAAACAGCGGTTTTGGTGAGTTTGACACATTATATGTTGAACTTAGATCGGTTGTCAACAACGTTTCATAATAGCTAGAAGGAAAAGCTAACGGTTAAACATCAAAAACTGTAAAGGATACATTGTTTAATGGTTTATTTGAACATTATATGGGTATTTATTGTGAACTGTGTGAACTGTTGAATGTTTTGTTTGAGTACAAAGTGACAGTTGAGTTAATTGAACGATGTAACATTGACGCTGCGGGTTGTAGTGTTTGTAAATCTTTATTGTTACAATAACAAGATTCCTTTGTGACCTGTTGTGTAGGTCAGCTTTTTTATTTAAGCACGAAAAACTCCTGTGTGACGAACTATGAGAGGACTCACGATACCGAGAGTTTAGATGGCGAGCCAACCCAGACCGGAGCTTTGATCTTCATTCGACGACGAAAGAGACCGATTTCACGCGCTGGATTGTCGGTAAACTCACTGGATCACGGATTGAGCAGGACAACAACCTTTCACCTATTCCTTACATTTTTTTTCCCGGGAACATTTTTTTTTTCTTCCACAACTATTTTTTTTTTTTTTTCCTTCATTTTTGAATTGAACTGAACTGAACTACATCACACAACTGAACCGAGTTGAACTAAAATACATTACACAGCATTTGAACTGAACTCAACTACATCACACAACTGAATTGAATTTAAGTGTTATAGATATTTTTATTGTATTTTGTGTGTGTGTGTGTGTGTTATGACATAATATGTGATTGTTTATTTTGTTTATTTTGAGTTTTTTTCTTGTTCTCTCACCTGTAAAAAACAAAAAGAAAAGTTAAATCAGACAAATTATCAGCTTTAATAGGACATCAAATACAAGTGGATCCACTGTATAAAAATAATTTACTTATTATTATTTATTAGTTTATTATTTATAACTATTTATAATTATTAAAAAAAAAAAAAAAAAAAAAGAAAACTAATAGAAAAAGATTTCTCTTTTACAACATTTACAAGACTTTTCTTAAACAACTTGTCTGTATAATATTGATTGCCTTGTAGTAAAGTGCCGGCTTTTATACTAAAGATCTGGGCCCGTATCCCTAAAGATTCTGAGAATCCTCTCAGAGAGCTCCTAACTTAACCTAAAAATTCCTTGCCAGGAGTTTTAGCTTAGAAGTGATTCCAGAACATTTTCAGTGAACTCTGGGCAAGGAATGGATGGAAAATCCTTTCTTAGTGAGGAGGTGTGGTTGACCCCATTGCTAGGTATGAGTCATCCTCCAGAGGTTCTGCAATCTGACTAACCTTGCAAATATTGTGTAATATTGCACAGGCTATGATGACTTTGCTGACTTTTTCAGGCCTCAGCCGCACCTCTCCGTGGAGAACATGAAAGCGCCTCTTAAGCTGGCCTATGCCACGCTCCACCACCGCTCTTGTTGTCTTGTGGGCCCTACAATAGAATACAGACCTTTAATTATTTGATGGAAATATTGCACTACTTGGATGCTCTAACATATTGCTTGCATTTCATTTCCATGATTTTTGTATTGTTTGGCTTACCTGTTATAGTTTAGTTGGGGCGCTTGGCGTGGCTGGAGGTAAGGTGTAAGGAGCCATGGTTTGCATGGGTAGCCACTGTCCCCTAACAAGTGGCAATTAGCTGGCACATAGCGTCTCTCAAAAAGCTGTCTGATGCCACTCTCGGAGAGCATTCTCGCATCATGTGTGGAGCCTGGCCATTTAGCCACAATGTCCAAAATCTTACAGGCCGCATTGAACACTATTTGCACATTGATGCTGTGGAAATTCTTCCTGTTAATAAAGACAGCCTCGTCCTCTGATGGCGCAATTATTCTCACATGTGTTCCATCAATTACACCCACAACGCCAGGGAATCCTGCAATGTCCATAAATGCCCTTTTATGTGTGTGTAAAGTGCGGGCATCCAGCGGGAATGAAACAAATTGTGTCACAATATTAGGTTGTGACAAAGCTGTCAGTGTTTGGGTGATGACTCTCCTGACGGAGGATTGGGACAGACCCAAGTCATCACTGCTGCATTGTTGCATTTTCCCTGTTGCCAAATACCTCAGGGTTGTGATTACTTTCTTCTCCGGTGTAATAGCGTTGTGGCGTCGAGTTGGTGAAGTAATTGCATCTCTAAGGAGATCCACCACAAACATGATTCCTGCACGATCCAATCTGTAGCGTCTCAATAATTCCCTGTCATCCAGTGTTTGCAGGACATCTCTCCTGCCTCCTCTGTTGGCCATTTTGTGCAGCTGCTTAGGGGAACTCCTAAGCCACTAAAAGTCCTCTTCCCTGCTCTTAGCAGATCTCGCCTTAGGAGCCCTTTTAAGCGCTAGGAATCTTGAGGAATAGCTTTTATATTAACTGGGATTTTCGTGTCACTTTTAGGGGAAATTCTAAGAAAACGTCATGACTCTGAGAATTTTCTTAGAATTTGGCCGCTAGGAGCCACTTTTTGCACAAAAATTCTTTAGGGATACGGGCCCTGGTCTCCAGTCTGATTTTTGATGTTTGTTTCCCCACTCCTTGAGAACCTAGATCTGGTCCAGTAGTAAAAGTGACGCGTTTGAGTACGCGAGTGCTACACTTGCTTTTGCCTTTTTTAGACAGATGAATTCTTACAATAGTGAAATTCTAGTAGATGACAAAAATGTGACTATTGGGTGACATTACAGTTGTCAGGGGAATCTTCAACTGATGTACAAATGCACAAACTGCACAAGGAATTAAATTTTCTTAAAACAGCAAGTTGGAGTTTATTTAGCTAAGCAAGTTTGTGCCAGCTCCTGTTCATCTCAGTGGTTATGAATGTTACACTGACAAAATCTCAAAACATTACATCACCTCTCAAAACAAAAGTCTACATCTTCTCCAAGGCACTTCAGCAGGCACTCTCTTTTGAGATTCACCTCTAGGCTCTAGGTAAGAGTGCAAGCACACAAAAAGATTCAAACACTACACAAACAAATGGGCAGAACCTGCCAAACTGTCAAAGATGATTATCACACTACCTATGATCACTATACTCTCATTTCGACGTAATAATCAAGGAACTTTGCTGCTGTACCATGGGTGCAGCAGGCACAATGATATTATGCAGCACCTGAAAGTGACCGGCACTAAGTTTGTGTAGATGCAGAGCTGCAGCCGGCAGAGTTGACAGCTGCGTAATATCATTGCAGCAGTAAAGTTCCTTGATTATTACGTTGAAATGAGAGTATAGTTCCTAGCCATATTAGCCATGACCTAAAAAATCTCAACTTTGTACAAGTTTTTGTACACAATGTAACTACAGAAGAGTTTTAAATTGGAAAAATATTGAAACTCTTTGGTCATTTTTCAACGGGTTCAATGATCTATGCTAAGCTATGCTAAAAGTGCTACCGACAGACCAGGAGATTGGCTGAATGGATTCGAAAATTTTAAAACTCAACGTTTTAACTTTAGGGGAGTTGGAAAATGAGCCTATTTTCAAAAAATCATTTAATGTGTCTTTTCTTCTAGGTCTGTCTTTTTCTGATCCTGCTGACCCAATGAGCATTTCGCTGTCCAGTGGTTGTGATTTAATTTATAATTTTCAGTGTGAGTTAAATCTATTTTTTGGCCAGTTTTGACCAGTAAAAGAAAAACTGCGTAATAATTCTGCACTCCTGAGCATAAAGCATTTCCCACTTCCGGCCCTTGTCAACAATTCTATATCACTTATAAATAATCAAATACAATATTGATAGTATTATAATAATAGTATTAGATATGTACATTTTCTGAAAAAAAAAAAAATGTGAGTGGCGATATAATTCTTTGTATAAATAAATAAACCATCTTTTTGTTTGTTTATTTGTTTGTTTTTTTTCAATGAGGTAGTAGCCTAATATTTTATTATCCTCACGGCATGTCATGCGGTGATGCACTATGAAATTTTTGCGGGGCTATTTAATTGTAACGTAATATTAAAAGTAAACTCACCGGCCACTGAATGAACAGAACAGGAAGACTTTATACAAACGTAAATGAGGGACTAATGACTTAATTAACTAAATACAGGTGAACTGACAAACAAGGGAGAACAGAAACTAGGTTAATGAACCAGACTAAGGAAGAAGAACATTAGAATAATGAATGAAACACTCAGAAAGTCCATACTTGTGACACCCATCTATAGGCTAATGTTTATACATACACTGAAATACTAAACACACCATACTGAAATAATGATAAGAAAAAAAAAAAAAAACATAGAAACCTAGTTATTTCAGTGAAATAACATCAAATGTGAATTGTTATGCAGGGGATTCTTGGAATGTTACTGAGAATGACTTGTTCTTTTTTACTTTACTGTAAAATTACATTAAATGTAATCACAGTTATGCACCGTATATAGTACAGAAACTTACTGTTAACCAGGTATAAGGTTTTTACTGTAGCATTTTTACAGTCTTCTACTGTTAAAATCATACTCATTTTTTACAGAACTATCTTTAGTAATCAGACATTAATATTCAGTAGTAGTTAAATATCATCACAGCTTTGCTTACCCTCGAAAATGACTATGCTTCATTTTCATTGGTTAGTTTGCAACTTTGCCAAAGGGCAACTGCCAAGCTGTAAAAAAAAACAACAACATACGCACTCTTGTGTTTTCTTATTAGCCCTTGCACCCTACAGTCAACAAAATAACTACTACTGAAGAAGTTCATGATGTCCCTAAAATTATAAATACACACTATACATATGTTTGATACTGATTTTATTCAGTATAAAAGTCAAATAACATGTGCTAAGGAGACAGTTTCTGTTTCTCGTTTATCTTTCACTTTCTGAGAAGTCCACACCCACAGCTGAATGAGATCTAGCGTCAGTTACTTACTCTGCTCAACGTGAGAGTTGAATTGACGGCAGTGTCCTGTCCTACAGACATTAACCTGAGAGATAAAAGGTAACTTTTCCTTCAAATTTTTAAGATGCTTAAAGTTAACTAAAATTCCAAAACTTCTGTCAAAAATATATTCTGTTCTCTTTTAGCTTACGTTTTTAAAAACAATCTACAGACATACAAATTACTACTAATTAGCTTTTATCCCTCTCTACTGTTCTTTATCGTCAACTTGATTTATATACAAGCAAGACATTCAATGCACTCACATGGGGTATAATATTCAAAAGTATTAATTAAAAAAGCTATACATTTAAAAACAAATCTGATACGTTTTAATTAAAATTCTTATTTTGGTTTATCAATTTTGGTGATAACTGTTTTTAAAGACTATAATGTACGTCTGAAAAGGACGAATATGTGTCATTTGTGGAACAATGGAAAAAGTGGAACTCTTTATTAACTGAATCAGATAAATAATGGAAGGTGCATAAGAGTCTATTCATATCTTATCTAAAAATGTCTTTATATATTTCAAAGATATCTGATTTTCAAGAAGTAACATTGTTTTATTCATATGCATGTGTCATATATGCTGCTCATGGTTTTATAAGAGACTGACACCTGGTAAAGCAGGGCGTGGCAGTTGTAGTAAAAACAGACATGTGATAACCTGTTAACAAGTGTCAATGCTAAACCCATACAATAACCAACAACGACAATAACAATAGTAAAGTAATATTTTTGGAAAGTAAATTTTTTAGAACTCATAAGAGGGGAAAAGTGCATAGAGTGAAACTTGAGGCATTGGTTCGACTGGCTGGACATCTTGAATATAATTTAAATCACAAATGTCTGCCAAGTATAAAACTGATTTATTGCTGTCACAATACCATGAAGGTCTGAGCAGTTATCTCAAAATGCAAAACAAACATTTCCTACCTTCCATTACGCTTTGTTTTGACAGGGAACTTACTAAACTGAAGATCTTTGGTCTGTGAGAGCAGATCTATCAATGGCTTCACAGACCATAAACTTCATCACCTGGAATGTTAACAGACTTAACAGAAAAAGAAATCAGAAATTTCAAAAACTACAAAATGCAGATGTAGTTTTTTTTCAAGAGACACACATTGGAATTGGAGTTGAAAATATAGAAGACTATAGGGATGAGTGGCATATTTTCTTTACAAAGTACATCTCCTCCAGCAAGGGAACAGCCATACTAGTGAGGAAAAGATTAGATTTTGAATATATAAGCACTGAAAAAGATAATTGTGGAGCTTATGTTGTGTTGAAATGTAAACTGGATGGTCAGCTGTACACTCTGGTCAGTGTTTATAACCATCAGACAGTCACTGTAACACTTGATATACTGTCAAGGTATCTGCAGTCAATGACCACAGGGCTGCTGGTGATCGGTGGAGATTTCAACACAGTTCTCAATCCATTTATAGACAAAGACAATTCAAAAGGGGTGACAGATACCACAATCCACAGAAAGCTGCACTGTTGTCTGAAAAAGTTCATGAAATCTCTTCAGCTGGTTGATGTCTGGAGAAGAAAGAACCCTGAAAATCAGAATTATACATTCAACAGTCAAGTTGCATCCAGGTTGGATTATTTCTTTGTTCCAGAAGAATGTATGTGGCGTGTCAGAAGTTGTGAAATCAGAGACTATGGGCTGCGTGACCATCTTCCTGTGTACTTGGAGATCAACAATGCTTCCACAATCCTTTTTCAGAAGGATCTCTACATACAATCACTTGCTCAACTATTAAATCATAAAAAGCATCTTTGGACAGAGGAGATGAGTTCATCAACTGGTGAAGAAAGCTCACATGCAGTCAGTGAGGTTGACATTATATCAGCTGTAAATTCTCTTCAGGTGTCAGACACACCGAGACCAGATGGCATCCCAGTTTCCTTCTACAAGGAGAACATTAAGGATCTAATACCATACATAAAGATGCTCTATGACAAAATCCACAGAGGTGCATTTAACTGCTCTGAGATACACTTCAATGAAACTGTAAAAAGTCCACAAGATGATAGTCAACACTTCTTTAACGTTGACTACCTCATCATTGCAACTATTCTGGCAAAACGTCTGGATGATTTATTGGAGTCTCAATCAAAGGCTTGTGTAACAAAACATTCAGCTACTGTCATGATCAGTCCCAAAACATTCTGCACTGAGATGAGGTTGTCTTGTATCAAGGATGAGATAGAAAAGCAAAAACAGTCAAACACAAATCTGTTTCAGGATTTCCTCACTGTGAAGAACCTTCTTAGAGATGCACCAGAAGTAGATACTGGATCTGTAGATGTTTCAATCGAGAGAAACAAACTGCTGGATCAGGGCTGCCCGCTGACTCCAGTTCTCATTACGCTGGCACTGAAATGTTTAGTCTCTGAATTAGCTGGACATTTAAAACAGCATGATATTCTGGTTTTCAAAGAAAGCGTGGTACTTTGCATCCAATCTGAGGACCTTGGGGAGCTAATAGCTGCTGTGAAGAACAGAACTAGTGAAGTGTTTTACATTAAGGAATTAACCAGTGGAAATATCAATTGTGTACAATTAAAGTGTATAGGAAATGAGTTTAAGGATGAAGACTGGGATGGAATGGATGCAGAAATATTTGTGTATAAAACGGAGGAAGAATCAGAAGCCAGTTGGTCTGGTAGAGTGTATGAAGAGCATGATTTTGTAATACATAAGGAAGAAGATATTACAGTGGAGGGTGATGGAAGGTGAGGATAATGAAGATGAATCAGATCACATTTGCTGATTTGTTCTTCTCTTTGTGCTCTAATTGTTTTATTATGGAACAAGGTTGACCACAGAGAGAAATGTGTTTTATAGTGTATACACTTGGCCAGTTTTCATAACAAATAATTTGTTTTTGTAGTTTTTAAATGAAAGATGTATGTATGTAAGATTGACAGCTAGTGGCTGAAACAGGTACTGCAGTCCAAATTCAAAATATTGCAGAGAGAAGTTTCTCTCACTTACTCAGACTCGACGCTCACGCGGGTTTCCCAGATTGAGGACACGAAATGAGCCTTGCACTATAATTTGATTAGCTGATTTACAGTGTTTTAATGCTCCTCTGCTCATAGAGCATTGTGCAGTATGTAATATTGCCAGCTAGCGTTTGCAATTCCATCCCAGAATCTGCATGAAACGCACATTTCAGAGTAGAATCACTGGTGATAGCAATATTTTTCAGAGAAACAGCTATGTAAACATAACATGTTTCCCAAATATCTACAAACATGTTTTATTTTTTGGCTTAAGAAGGTCAAAAACTTACATACAGCACCTTTAAGATTTTACTAGAATTTTTTTTTGCACTGATTATTCAAAAACTGTGGTCTGATCTTAAATCACAAATATAACCGCAAGCAGCAATTAAGGGTCTGGGCACTACAGAAGCAAAATGAATAAATAAGGCAGAATTAATTAATTAATAAATTAGTAACCCCCCTGGCCCTACCTTAGAACCGCCAATGCATTAGTGTGCACAAAATGGCAGACAGGCCTAACGGAATTGCAAATTCACTATCTTACAGAAGATGGCACTCATGGAACAGCAGAAATAGAGCTTTTTCCTGGTTACCCCGTAATGCCATCAAAACTTTTCTAAAGACAGTCCCCTCAGAGATACACTCATTAAAACAACATAAAAAACAAACTATCTGGATTTGCATGAGTCATGTGAATGGCCAGTGTCAGAATATTGACAGGATTTTAAAGAAAGATGATAAGTTTGCAGGTATAAACACCACTGGGTAATTGTCAAAATGTACCTGAATTGACTGTGTTTGATTAAGATGACATGCACAATGTTGAAAGGGCTCGACACTGGGATCCACTTGTGTAGATAATAGAAAACTAATAAAGTGAATATTACAGGTAAATTAGGTCATTTAAAAAGTTGACCAATCAGATCATCTTTAATTTACTTTCTAACAAATTAGCCATTTTTCCAGACTTTATAGGATTGGGTTGGTCAGCTTTACAAAGTACTATAAAATGAAATTTATTTAGTTTTTAATCAGAGCTAAATACTGTCTGGTTTTTGTTCTCTCTCTCTCTCTCTCTCTCTCTCTCTCTCTCTCTCTCCTCTCTCTCTCTCTCTCTCTCTCTCTCAAGGCAGACCATGTATGCAGTTGTTACCTTGCAAGAGTCAGACGAGGTGATGGTGGTGCCATCAAACTGGTTGAGCCCAGACAAGAAACAATGTTACTGGCCTCCATTCAAATCCACAGAGAAGTGCACGGAAGCTGTTCAGAACAGAATTAAACCTGAAACAGGAGGGAAACCATGGGAGAAATTAAATATTAACCTTCACTGGGAAAATGGTAATTCCACTATTTGAAAATAACTGTTTTATTATAGCATTTTGTACTGTCTAATAATTGTTCATAAATAATATGATAAAATATTTATCTTCTTGCAGTCACTTTTGAGAAGGCAAAAGAGGGGCAAAAAGAAATCAAAGAACAGAAAAAAACGTAAGTAACAGACTTGCATTTTGTTAAAAAAAAAATTAAAATAAAATTAAAATAAATAAATAAAATTTTCAAAAGATTTGACCTTTGAAAGAGCAAAAGAATTAATTTGTAAATTACTGTTTATTTTCAAATAAAGATCATATCTATTCTCTGGAATACTAAAAAGACAAAGACTTGAAATCTCTCAAGGAATGTCAAATAATCAGCTACAATCACTTCCCCCTGCATCATCTGCATCTACATCCAGAATGTCAGCTGATGGTGAGTCACCTTCTTTTGACATAATCAATATGAGAAATGTATTATAACACAACTCACTTTACACAGCAGACAAGGTTGAAATCCTCCAAATGCTGAGAGAAATCAAGAGCACGGTTCAGGAAAACTCTATCATGTTAAAAAAACTACTCAAAGACAATACGATTTCTGAAGCCCCCAGCAGTACATGTGTGCCTTCAAAGGGCATTAAAGTAAACCTAAAACTGCCTCTTAGAACCTTTGAAGATGTGGCCAGGACTGAAAGAGAGCTCAACACCGCAACAACACGTAAAAAATATGTGAGTCGACACAGCATTTATACAATATTTAAATGGACACTATATACTCATTTGGTCATGATCACAACATATATATAAATAATAATAAAATAAAATGTAACTGGAATGTCCCTCTTGTTCAATGATGTTTTTTTTACCAAATAAATAAATACCAAAAACATGTCTTTACAGGTAAAATATTTGTCAGGGCTGGGAGGTTTTTTGCCCAAGGATATAATTAAGAATATTATGCAGCAAGTCCTAACAGATGATCTGGCTAAAGAGTTCAACTGGAAAGGGAGAGGAGATAAAAAGGCCTTCTCCCAACTTATTTTAACAGATGTGATCAGAGGTAAACACACTGCTGCATGAACACTTCCCACAAACCAAGAATGTTTACTTTCAAATCAAAACAAAGGCATAGAAATAAAATAAATTTTAAGAACTTTGAGACAAAGTTGGCCTTAAGAACATACAAACTCTTTACAGCTTTACAACAAGTGCATTTCCAACTCATTTATCATAAATTTTCTTCTTTCAGATTCTGCATTCAAACGAAGTGTAAGCAAGGATGACTGTGAAGCTGAAATAAAAAAATATCTCAGTTACACAGCTGATCGACTCGGTCGGAAGAGACCAAGAGAACAAGAAGGTAAGTGACACAGATGTTACAGTGATACAGATTACCTTGGCTTTTATTTTAAGCTCACTTTTCAAAGGTCATGTGCATTTTATTTTGTAATTGTGTTGAAAACACTAATAACAGTGGCTTTCATTTAATAAATGCCCAACTCTGTAGAAACCACCTTGTTTAATCATCATTATAGTATATTTTGCACAATTACCTCCTCTTCCTGCAGGACCTGGCCATGAGATTCCAAATATGATTTCTACCTCAATGATGGACAACCAGCCAGAGAGGGAAAGATCTTGGGACCCGTTTGATTAATGAGTTTTTGATCATCGTGTTTAACACTTTCAAGTTAAACACACATTTTGTGAAATTTAATTCAATTTGACATTACTTTAATTGTCATGTTTTCAGGCATATGCCAGCAGTGGGATTAGCCTGCATGTCTGATCCAATAGCTAAAAATAACTTTACTTCCTCAACATTAAAACAAAAACTTAAATGTGTATAAATTGTTGTAAATATATATATATATATATATATATATATATATATATATATATATATATATATATATATAATTTTTTTTTTTTTTTCTTTTTTTTTTTAAGTAGCCTATGTCTATCCTTTCCAATGTTTCATTAAATTGCATGTGATGACTTCATTTATAATAAACCAGAATTACAGATGAGCTCTCCTCCTTACCAGTGCTTTTGTATTTTTAGATAACTAATCTTACACTAGTGAATATACTATATTTATGTTCAATATATAATTATGTTTTATGTTTTTGCTAGCTCTTGTTCATCCCAGTGATTTTGGATGTCATCCTAACACCTTGTGGTAATTCTGTTTACTTTAGTGTTTTTTTTTTTTTTTTTTTAACTATAAACCTTTTTTGCCTGTTATCACACATGAGAACACATATTTTGATCTTTTTCTGTCAAACAGTATGGAGAAAATGTTAAGTGAAATGTTTGGTCAGTAATTGTTTTTCATGAAATGTGTTCACAATGTGAGAAAACTGTTAAAAATGCTAGCATTGCTAAAAACAGAATTTCAAACACATGTACTTAACTTGTTTAAAAATAAAAATGACTATTGTCTGGATAACCAGAAGAAGAAATGGCCAACTATACAGTCACTTTGACTTACAAACCAAACCACAAACTTAAATGACAAAAGTCTAACAATATTTGAATATTATCCATGATACATATATGGCCTTAAAAATGAAGATTAAAAAACAAAGAGTCACAAGCATCCAATCTTTGAAAAAAAAAAATGTTCTGACACTCAGACTCATGGCTGTTCTATGGATGAAACTGTTTGGATAGAAAAATGAGGTACATTTCTAGTTTCAACATTATCTGCTTTTCAGATATTTCTCTTTAAAAGAAAAAAAAAGTATCAGGTGTATGCAAAGTGAACCACATTTTGTTTTTGACCACTAAATTTGTTTAAATTTAACAGTTTGCTCATGCTACATGGAAACAAAGAACTTTATGCTTCACTTGTTATGTAATGTATTTACAGACCATTTAAGGCTACAGTATACCCAAAGCAAGTGTAAAGTGTAGTTCACCCCAAAAATTTTAGTTTTGTCATTATTTACTCACCCTCATGTTGTTTCAAACCTTTCCATTTTGCCTGCTGGTAACATGCTTCTACCATGAGTTTCATTATATGAACAAAAAATACTGAGATGTTTCTCAAATGATCTTTTATGTTCCATAGTTCCATAGTTTAGGCCATTGCAGCCAAAATGTTTATGTGTAATAAATTTTATGCTGAATCAAATAATTTTCTTCTTTATAAAGCTACAATTTGTAATGTCTTTTGTGGGTATTTTCACAGTCAAATTTATTTTGCGATTAATATGAGATTAAGTGGATTAATTAATCAACACATTATGTAATTAATTTAATTAATTGTAATTGACTGACAGCCCTAATTTAAACATCTTTAATTTTACAAATTTAAATAAATACATACACACACACACACACACACACACACACATACACACATACATACATACATACATATATATATATATATATATATATATATATATATATATATATATATATATATATATATATATATACATATATATATATATACATAAATGCACATATACACAACAAAACTGACAACTGCCAGTGACTCTAGTGGATCAAAACCTAATTTTATCTTTCTGTGAGTCATTTTTTACTGATATATTAACTTAAAGTTAAACACTCTCATTCTTAGATAGTTATTTCAGTTAGAGTTCACATTCTTTCTCAGTATCACATGCAGTTTAATATAACTGATGTGAATCATACAAAATAAACTAAGACTTGGTTTGAAAAAACATGAGACTTGACTCGACATCGGATTCACCAACAGCAGGAAGACACCAACATAAAACACAAACTAACAAGGCAAACAGGAGGTATTATGCTGCATTCACGCAATTACGTAATTACTGTCGCAATAACAACACATGACATTCTACTTAGAACTGATCACATCCTTGGAGTCAGACTCTGAACTATCGCACTGAACTATCAATGCCTAAACATAACACCTAATGAATGTGAGGTTCTACGAAGGTGTGAATGCTTTTTACAAGTTGGTATCTCATAATCACGGTAATGGACTACTTGCACTGACTCCTGTGATGCACTTCTGTTTTGAAATCTTACGGCTCAGTTATTTCCAGTTACGTACATTTTCAATGCGCTGTAATCATCTAGTTGAATTCAGAATTTTTCAGAGACAGGAGAAAACATATTCTGATGATTACTGAGTACAGAATTTTCCAAAGTCAACGGAACTTGAAGTTTTAATCCAACATAAACCAATCTGAGAATGCGGTGGCTAGTAATCATACGTGATTGTTTCACCACAGGGTGTCAGTGCTCTATAGTGGCCTAATTGCGACACTGCAGTTCGTGAGATCTGATGAATAAGATCATAATGAACCTTTATTTATCTGTATTAAATATGTTAGTCACTATTCTGTGTCGTATTCTGTCATCATTTCACTGTATGTAGTCTAATGCCAAAATATGAATATTCAATAGTCGCACTGCAGTTATTACACATTTAATCAGCCATTTTAAACAATGGAATAAGCAGTATGAGCTCAGAATAAGAGTACCAATGCACACAAACAAATTCGCCATGGTTTTACTACAAATAAAACCAAAAATTGCTATTGAAGTTAAACCATATAACCACAAATTAACTCGGGTTTTACTACACTGATAGTTTAATGATGGTAGGCTATTTGCAGTAAAAGTGTTGTTATACAAATGGTAAAAATGGGAAAAACATGGCACTTTTACTATAGTAAATCCATGGTTAATTTTCGTAAGGGTGTTTATCAGTCAAACTCATTTAAATCTGTATGTTCATCAGGTATGAAATATGATCAGTAAAAGAAAAATACTGTTACAGGTTAGTGGGGAAATATATTTATTTATTATTCAGAATGCACATACCGAAGGGAAATATATTTATAGTAAATATATTTCAGCAGATTGAATATGATTCATGTTAACACAGAGAATATGATTAATTATTTTTTTAAAGAAATGCCAGCCCTAAAATGTAGTAATAATCTGCGTTCTCATGAGAAACTGTCTGTAGGTGCACTGAACGATTACTGGAAACTCCCGAGCCGTTATGAGTAGAACGCGGAAGTAGTTGTGCAATGACATAACAATAGACACCTGTGAACAATCAAAGAACCAATCAAAGAATGACACAAAGAGGAGGGAAGCACATGACCAGATCACACACTCAATTATGTGTTTCTGTGGCAGCAATATCACTGCCAAAGCCTTCACGTGTTACAACTTGTAAACTCAAAATGTTCTGAGAGTTATGACTTGGACCTGTGACAGCTCTACCACCTAACCGCTGCCAGATTAGATTAGGCCAGGGATGACGAACGTCGGTCCTGGAGAGCCACAGCCCTGCAGAGTTGTGCTTCAGCCCTAATCAAACACACCTGAACAAGCTAATCAAAGTCTGAAGGGTTACTAGGAAGCTACGGGCAGGTGAGTTTTTATTAGGGTTGGAGCTGAACTCTGCAGGCCTGCGGCACTCCAGGACCGGAGTTTGCCACCCCTGGATTAGGCACCACCTATGAGTCCGAGAACATGGCCTGCATCCAAATGTGCATACTATCCATCCTAAATTCTATGTGATAGTAGTAATGGATCTTTATCGCACCGGAATGGAACACCGGAAGCGCTTGTTAAAGCAGTGTAGCGATTCTTCTGGTCATATATATTTTTCAATATGCTGTAATCACCTAGTTGAATAAAAGCCTGTTAAAATGAGCATCTGCAGGATAATTTCAAAATCCAGACATTTTCAGAGACAGGCGAAGAGATATTCTGACGATTACTGTGCACAGAACTCGTAGTTTTAATCCAACGTACCGATCTGAGAAACCCATGGCTTGTAAACATGCGTGATTTCACAACGCTGCATCAGTGCTGTGGTGTTTGTGAGACCTGATTAACAGAATCAACATATTTATTCATTGGTATTAAATTTTAGTCTTTATTCTGTTATGTTTAATTCACATTATGTTATAAACAACAGGAACCATGTCTTTGACAAATTACAAAATAAAAGTTATGACATAAACATTGTAATTGTCTGGGTGTATGTTACTTTAAGACCCATGCTCGGGGTTTCCCGGAGCCCTGCATTTTGTTTAACAAAGCAAGTAGTCCACACCCACAAATCTTACTCTGCTCAACCTGACAGCTGAATCAATGGCATTGTCCTGTCCCACAGACAGTATCCTGAGAGATATAAGGTAACTTTTCCATCAAATTATTATAGTGCTTGAAGTTAGCTATTCAAATTAATCAAATACAATTTGAGTTTGTATAAAGCAAAACAATCATAAGGCACTCATGTAGGCTACTGTATAACAGTATTATTATTATTATTATTATTATTATTATTATGGAAGTTTTAGTGCTTTTTCCACATTAATGTAAAAATAATGTATTTTGATTTGTAATGTGATTTGTGAAACAATGGGTAAGCAGGGTGTGACAGTTGCGGAAAAAGCAGTGGTCGTGATTTAATTTAGACTTTTCAGCGTGAACTAAATCTATTTTTTTTGGCACATTTGACCAGTAAAAGAAAAACTGCATAATAATTCTGCACTCCTGAACTTGTCAACAATTCTATATCACTTATAAATAATCAAGTACAATAGTATTATAATAATAATAATATTTGATATGTACATTTCCTGAAGAAAATGTGAGTAGCGCTATAATTCATTGTATAAATTAATAAACCTGTTTTTTGTTGTTTTTTGTTTGTTTTACTTTAAAAACATTTTCAATCAGGTAGTAGCCTAATATTTTATTATCCTCACAGCGTGTCATGCGGTGATGCGCTATGAAATTATTGCGGGGCAAATTAATTGTAATGTAATATTAAAAGTAAACTCACCGGCCACTGAATGAACAGAACAGGAAGACTTTATACAAACGTAAATGAGGGACTAATGAATTAATTAACTAAATACAGGTGAACTGACAAACAAGGGAGAACAGAAACTAGGTTAATGAACCAGACTAAGGCAGGAGAACAGGAAAACGAAAGAAAGACACAGAAAACAGAAAGTCCGTACTTGTGACACCCATCTATAGGCCACTGTTTACACTGAAATAATAAACACCATCATGGTAACACACAATACTGAAATAATGGCAAGAAAAAAACTAAGAAGAAACATAGTTTGATATTATCAAATGTGAATTGTTATGCAGGGAATTTTTGGAATGTTACTGGGAATGACTTATTCTTTTTTACTTCACTGTAAAATTACATTAAATGTAAATCACAGTTATGCACCGTATATAGTACAGAAACTTACTGTTAACCAGTTATAAGGTTTTTACTTTTGCATTTTTACAGTCTTTTACTGTTAAAATCATACTCATGTTTTACAGAATTATCTTTAGTAATCAGACATTAATATTCAGTAGTAGTTAAATATCATCACAGCTTTGCTTACCCTCGAAAATGACTATGCTTCATTTTCTTTGGTTTTAAATAACAGTGGCAGTTGCAAACAGAAATTTAGTTTGCATACAACTTTGTCAAAGGGCAACTGCCAAGCTGTAAAAAACAACAACAACAACATGCACACTCTTGTGTTTTCTTATTAGCCCTTGCACCCTACAGTCAACAAAATAACTACTACTGAAGATGTTCATAATGTCCCTAAAATTATAAATACACACTATACATATGTTTGATACTGATTTTATTCAGTATAAAAATAACATGTGCTAAGGAGTTTCTGTTTCTCGTTTATCTTTCACTTTCTGAGAAGTCCACACCCACAGCTGAATGAGATCTAGCATCAGTTACTTACTCTGCTCAACGTGAGAGTTGAATTGACGGCAGTGTCCTGTCCTACAGACATTAACCTGAGAGATAAAAGGTAACTTTTCCTTCAAATTTTTAAGATGCTTAAAGTTAACTAAAATTCCAAAACTTATGTCAAAAATATATTCTGTTCTCTTTTAGCTTACGTTTTTCAAAACAATCTACATACAAATTACTACTAGTTTATCCAAAAAGCATTTAACATCAACATTTTAGCTTTAGCTTGTATTGCTCTGTACTGTTCTTTATCATCAAGTTGATTTATATACAAGCAAGACATTCAATGCACTCACATGGGGTATAATATTCAACAACATTAATTAAAAAGGCTTTACATTTAAAAACAAATCTGAAAATCTGATGTGTTTTAATTAAAATTCTTATTTTACTTTATCATTTTACATTTTTTAAGACTATAATGTACATTTGAAAAGGACGAATATGTGTGATTTGTGGAACAATGGAAAAATGAATCAGATAAATAATGGAAGCAAGTGCATAAAAGAGTCTATTCATATCTTATCTAAAATTTTCTTTATATATTTCAAAGACATCTGATTTTCAAGAGGTAACATTGTTTTATTCATATGCATGTGTCATATATGCTGCTTATGGTTTTATAAGAGACTGACACCTGATAAAGCAGGGCTCGGCAGATGTAGTAGAAACAGACACATGATAACCTGTTAACAAGTGTCAATGCTAAACTAATATGATAACCAACAACAACAATAACAATAGCAAAGTAATGGTTTTGGAAAGTACATTTTTTAGAACTCATAAGAGAGGAAAAGTGCATAGAGTGAAACTTGAGGCATTGGTTCGACTGGTTGGACATCTTGAATATAATTTAAATCACAAATAACAAACAAGTATAAAACTGATTTATTGCTGTCACAATACCATGAAGGTCTGAGCAGTTATCTCAAAATGCAAAACAAACATTTCCTGCCTTCCATTACCCTTTTTTTTGACAGGGAACTTACTATACTGAAGATCTTTGGTTTGTGAGAGCAGATCTATCAATGGCTTCACAGACCATAAACTTCATCACCTGGAATGTTAACAGACTTAACAGAAAAAGAAATCAGAAATTTCAAAAACTAGAAAATGCAGATGTAGTTTTCTTTTAAGACACGCACATTGGAATTGGAGTTGAAAATATAAAAGGCTATAGGGATGAGTGGCATATTTTCTTTACAAAGTACATCTCCTCCAGCAAGGGAACAGCCATACTAGTGAGGAAAAGATTAGATTTTGAATATATAAGTGATGAAAAAGATCACTGTGGAGCTTATGTTGTGTTGAAATGTAAACTGGATGGTCAGCTGTACACTCTGGTCAGTGTTTATAACCATCAGACAGACACAAAAACACTTGAAACATTTTCAGTGTACCTGCAGTCAATGACCACAGGGCTGCTGGTGATCAGTGGAGATTTCAACACGGTTCTCAATCCATTTATAGACAAAGACAATTCAAAAGGGGTGACAGATACCACAATCCACAGAAAGCTGCACCATTGTGTGAAAAAGTTCATGAAATCTCTTCAGCTGGTTGATGTCTGGAGAAGAAAGAACCCTGAAAATCAGAATTATACATTCAACAGTCAAGTTGCATCCAGGTTGGATTATTTCTTTGTTCCAGAAGAATGTATGTGGCGTGCCAGAAGTTGTGAAATCAGAGACTATGGGCTGCGTGACCATCTTCCTGTGTACTTGGAGATCAGCAGTGCTTACACAATCCTTTTTCAGAAGGATCTCCACATACAATCACTCTCCCATCATAAAAAGCATCTTTGGACAGAGGAGATGGGTTCATCGATTGGGGAAGAAAGCTCACATGCAGTCAGTGAGGTTGACATTGAGTCAGTTATACAATCTTTTCAAGTGTCAGACACACTGAGACCAGACGGCATCCCAGTTTCCTTCTATAAAGACAACATTAAGGATCTAATACCATACATAAAGATGCTCTATGACAAAATCCACAGAGGTGCATTTAACTGCTCTGAAAAAAAACTTTAATAAAACTGTAAAAAGTCCACAAGATGAGAGTCAACACTTCTTTAACGCTGACTACCTCATCATTGCAACTATTCTGGCAAAACGTCTGGATGATTTATTGGAGTCTCAATCAAAGGCTTGTGTAACAAAACATTCAGCTACTGTCATGATCAGTCCCAAAACATTCTGCACTGAGATGAGGTTGTCTTGTATCAAGGATGAGACAGAAAAGCAAAAACAGTCTAACCCAAATCTGTATCAGGATTTCCTCATTGTGAAGAACCTTCTTAGAGATGCACCAGAAGTAGATACTGGATCTGTAGATGTTTCAATCGAGAAAAACAAACTGCTGGATCAAGGCTGCCCGCTGACCCCAGTTCCCATTACGCTGGCACTGAAATGCGTTTCTGAATTAGCTGGACATTTAAAACAGCATGATATTTTGGTTTTCAAAGAAAGTGTGATACTTTGCATCCAATCTGAGGACCTTGGGGAAATCCAGTGGAAATATCAATTGTGAATAATTAAAGTGTATAGGAAATGAGTTTAAGGATGAAGACTGAGATGAAATGGATGCAGAAATATTTGTGTATAACACAGAGGAAGAATCAGAAGCCAGTTAGTCTAGTAGAGTGTATGAAGAGCATGATTTTGTAATACATAAGGAAGAAGATATTACAGTGGAGGGTGATGGAAGGTGAGGATAATGAAGATGAATCAGATCACATTTGCTGATTTGTTCTTCTCTTTGTGCTCTAATTGTTTTATTATGGAACAAGGTTGACCACAGAGAGAAATGTGTTTTATAGTGTATACACTTGGCCAGTTTTCATAACACAAATAATTTGTTTTTGTAGTTTTTAAATGAAAGGTGCAGTATGTAAGATTGGCAGCTAGCGGTTCAAACGGGTACTGCAGTCCAACTGATGAGTTGATTTCCTGTGTTTTAATGTTTCTCTGCTCATAGAGCATTGTGCAGTATGTAATATTGCCAGCTAGCGGTTGAAATGGGTACTGCAATTCCATCCCGGAATCTGCATGAAACGCACATTTCAGAGTAGAATCACTGGTGATAGCATTATTTTCAGAGAAACAGCTATGTAAACATAACATGCTTCCCAAATATTTACAAACATATGTTATTTTTTGGCTTAAGATTTTACTAGTCTTTTACTTAGCCTTACTAATTTCACAAATATAACTGCAAGCAGCAATTAAGGGGCTGAGCACTACAGAAGCAAAATAAGTAAGTAAGGCAGAAATTAATTAGTAAATTAGTAAACCCCTACCCTAGAACCGCCACGCCATTAGTGTGCACAAAATCGCAGACAGGACTAATGGAATTGCAAATTCACTATCTTACAGAAGATGTACTTATGGAACAGCAGAAATAGAGTTTTTTCCTGGTTACCCCTGTAATGCCATCAAAACTTTTCTAAAGACAGTCCCCTCAGAGATACACTCATTAAAACAACATAAAAAACAAACTATCTGGATTTGCATGAGTCATGTGAATGGCCAGTGTCAGAATATTGACAGGATTTTAAAGAAAGGTGATAAGTTTGCAGGTATAAACACCACTGGGTAATTGTCAAAATGTACCTGAATTGACTGTGTTTGATTAAGATGACATGCACAATGTTGAAAGGGCTCGACACTGGGATCCACTTGTGTAGATAATGGAAAACTAATAAAGTGAATATTACAGGTAAATTAGGTCATTTAAAAAGTTGACCAATCAGATCATCTTTAATTTACTTTCTAACAAATTAGCCATTTTTCCCGACTTTATAGGACTGGGTTGGTCAGCTTTACAAAGTACTATAAAATGAAATTTATTTAGTTTTTAATCAGAGCTAAATGCTGTCTGGTTTTTGTTCCCCTTCTCTCTCTCTCTCTCTCTCTCTCTCTCTCTCTCTCTCTCTCTTTTTCCCTCAAGGCAGACCATGTATGCAGTTGTTACCTTGCAAGAGTCAGACGAGGTGATGGTGGTGCCATCAAACTGGTTGAGCGAAGACAAGAAACAATGTTACTGGCCTCCATTCAAATCCACAGAGAAGTGCACGGAAGCTGTTCAGAACAGAATTAAACCTGAAACAGGAGGGAAACCATGGGAGAAATTAAATATTATCTTTCACAGGGAAAATGGTAATGCCACTATTTGAAAATAACTGTTTTATCATTGGATTTTATATTGTCTAATAAATGTTTCTAAATAATATGATAAAATATTTATCTTATTGCAGTCACTTTTGAGAAGGCAAAAGAGGGGCAAAAAGAAATCAAAGAACAGAAAGAACCGTAAGTAACAGACTTGCATTTTGTTCCAAAAAAATAATTAAATTAAAATAAATAAATACAATTTTCAAAAGATTTGACCTTTGAAAGAGCAAAATAATTAATTTGTAAATTATTGTTTATTTTCAAATAAAGATCATATCTATTCTCTGTTGTCTAGTACACAATTATATTTTTCCCAATCACACTACTATACTATATCACTTATAAACCCTGGTATTCAGCTGTCTGATTTTGTAAAGTTGCTCATTCTGCTCTCAAATATAAATTAATTTTATAGTTTTGTCTTCAGTTAGATTAGGTTATCAAGACATTTGGGTGTGCGCTTCAAAAATAATAAGTGTTTATTGTGATAAAAATTGTTTTATTTGTGTCCGAAAAACCACTGTCAAAAAGGTTTTTCCATACATTAAAATGTGTCCTGTTTATTAT
>CM070025.1:27582226-27626926 GCA_036247105.1 Cirrhinus mrigala | reverse complement strand
TTTTAATGTATGGAAAAACCTTTTTGACAGTGGTTTTTCGGACACAAATAAAACAATTTTTATCACAATAAACACTTATTATTTTTGAAGCGCACACCCAAATGTCTTGATAACCTAATCTAACTGAAGACAAAACTATAAAATTAATTTATATTTGAGAGCAGAATGAGCAACTTTACAAAATCAGACAGCTGAATACCAGGGTTATAAGTGATATAGTATAGTAGTGTGATTGGGAAAAATATAATTGTGTACTAGACAACAGAGAATAGATATGATCTTTATTTGAAAATAAACAATAATTTACAAATTAATTATTTTGCTCTTTCAAAGGTCAAATCTTTTGAAAATTGTATTTATTTATTTTAATTTAATTATTTTTTTGGAACAAAATGCAAGTCTGTTACTTACGGTTCTTTCTGTTCTTTGATTTCTTTTTGCCCCTCTTTTGCCTTCTCAAAAGTGACTGCAATAAGATAAATATTTTATCATATTATTTAGAAACATTTATTAGACAATATAAAATCCAATGATAAAACAGTTATTTTCAAATAGTGGCATTACCATTTTCCCTGTGAAAGATAATATTTAATTTCTCCCATGGTTTCCCTCCTGTTTCAGGTTTAATTCTGTTCTGAACAGCTTCCGTGCACTTCTCTGTGGATTTGAATGGAGGCCAGTAACATTGTTTCTTGTCTTCGCTCAACCAGTTTGATGGCACCACCATCACCTCGTCTGACTCTTGCAAGGTAACAACTGCATACATGGTCTGCCTTGAGGGAAAAAGAGAGAGAGAGAGAGAGAGAGAGAGAGAGAGAGAGAGAGAGAGAGAAGGGGAACAAAAACCAGACAGCATTTAGCTCTGATTAAAAACTAAATAAATTTCATTTTATAGTACTTTGTAAAGCTGACCAACCCAGTCCTATAAAGTCGGGAAAAATGGCTAATTTGTTAGAAAGTAAATTAAAGATGATCTGATTGGTCAACTTTTTAAATGACCTAATTTACCTGTAATATTCACTTTATTAGTTTTCCATTATCTACACAAGTGGATCCCAGTGTCGAGCCCTTTCAACATTGTGCATGTCATCTTAATCAAACACAGTCAATTCAGGTACATTTTGACAATTACCCAGTGGTGTTTATACCTGCAAACTTATCACCTTTCTTTAAAATCCTGTCAATATTCTGACACTGGCCATTCACATGACTCATGCAAATCCAGATAGTTTGTTTTTTATGTTGTTTTAATGAGTGTATCTCTGAGGGGACTGTCTTTAGAAAAGTTTTGATGGCATTACAGGGGTAACCAGGAAAAAACTCTATTTCTGCTGTTCCATAAGTACATCTTCTGTAAGATAGTGAATTTGCAATTCCATTAGTCCTGTCTGCGATTTTGTGCACACTAATGGCGTGGCGGTTCTAGGGTAGGGGTTTACTAATTTACTAATTAATTTCTGCCTTACTTACTTATTTTGCTTCTGTAGTGCTCAGCCCCTTAATTGCTGCTTGCAGTTATATTTGTGAAATTAGTAAGGCTAAGTAAAAGACTAGTAAAATCTTAAGCCAAAAAATAACATATGTTTGTAAATATTTGGGAAGCATGTTATGTTTACATAGCTGTTTCTCTGAAAATAATGCTATCACCAGTGATTCTACTCTGAAATGTGCGTTTCATGCAGATTCCGGGATGGAATTGCAGTACCCATTTCAACCGCTAGCTGGCAATATTACATACTGCACAATGCTCTATGAGCAGAGAAACATTAAAACACAGGAAATCAACTCATCAGTTGGACTGCAGTACCCGTTTGAACCGCTAGCTGCCAATCTTACATACTGCACCTTTCATTTAAAAACTACAAAAACAAATTATTTGTGTTATGAAAACTGGCCAAGTGTATACACTATAAAACACATTTCTCTCTGTGGTCAACCTTGTTCCATAATAAAACAATTAGAGCACAAAGAGAAGAACAAATCAGCAAATGTGATCTGATTCATCTTCATTATCCTCACCTTCCATCACCCTCCACTGTAATATCTTCTTCCTTATGTATTACAAAATCATGCTCTTCATACACTCTACTAGACCAACTGGCTTCTGATTCTTCCTCTGTGTTATACACAAATATTTCTGCATCCATTTCATCTCAGTCTTCATCCTTAAACTCATTTCCTATACACTTTAATTATTCACAATTGATATTTCCACTGGATTTCCCCAAGGTCCTCAGATTGGATGCAAAGTATCACACTTTCTTTGAAAACCAAAATATCATGCTGTTTTAAATGTCCAGCTAATTCAGAAACGCATTTCAGTGCCAGCGTAATGGGAACTGGGGTCAGCGGGCAGCCTTGATCCAGCAGTTTGTTTTTCTCGATTGAAACATCTACAGATCCAGTATCTACTTCTGGTGCATCTCTAAGAAGGTTCTTCACAATGAGGAAATCCTGATACAGATTTGGGTTAGACTGTTTTTGCTTTTCTGTCTCATCCTTGATACAAGACAACCTCATCTCAGTGCAGAATGTTTTGGGACTGATCATGACAGTAGCTGAATGTTTTGTTACACAAGCCTTTGATTGAGACTCCAATAAATCATCCAGACGTTTTGCCAGAATAGTTGCAATGATGAGGTAGTCAGCGTTAAAGAAGTGTTGACTCTCATCTTGTGGACTTTTTACAGTTTTATTAAAGTTTTTTTTCAGAGCAGTTAAATGCACCTCTGTGGATTTTGTCATAGAGCATCTTTATGTATGGTATTAGATCCTTAATGTTGTCTTTATAGAAGGAAACTGGGATGCCGTCTGGTCTCAGTGTGTCTGACACTTGAAAAGATTGTATAACTGACTCAATGTCAACCTCACTGACTGCATGTGAGCTTTCTTCCCCAATCGATGAACCCATCTCCTCTGTCCAAAGATGCTTTTTATGATGGGAGAGTGATTGTATGTGGAGATCCTTCTGAAAAAGGATTGTGTAAGCACTGCTGATCTCCAAGTACACAGGAAGATGGTCACGCAGCCCATAGTCTCTGATTTCACAACTTCTGGCACGCCACATACATTCTTCTGGAACAAAGAAATAATCCAACCTGGATGCAACTTGACTGTTGAATGTATAATTCTGATTTTCAGGGTTCTTTCTTCTCCAGACATCAACCAGCTGAAGAGATTTCATGAACTTTTTCACACAATGGTGCAGCTTTCTGTGGATTGTGGTATCTGTCACCCCTTTTGAATTGTCTTTGTCTATAAATGGATTGAGAACCGTGTTGAAATCTCCACTGATCACCAGCAGCCCTGTGGTCATTGACTGCAGGTACACTGAAAATGTTTCAAGTGTTTTTGTGTCTGTCTGATGGTTATAAACACTGACCAGAGTGTACAGCTGACCATCCAGTTTACATTTCAACACAACATAAGCTCCACAGTGATCTTTTTCATCACTTATATATTCAAAATCTAATCTTTTCCTCACTAGTATGGCTGTTCCCTTGCTGGAGGAGATGTACTTTGTAAAGAAAATATGCCACTCATCCCTATAGCCTTTTATATTTTCAACTCCAATTCCAATGTGCGTGTCTTAAAAGAAAACTACATCTGCATTTTCTAGTTTTTGAAATTTCTGATTTCTTTTTCTGTTAAGTCTGTTAACATTCCAGGTGATGAAGTTTATGGTCTGTGAAGCCATTGATAGATCTGCTCTCACAAACCAAAGATCTTCAGTATAGTAAGTTCCCTGTCAAAAAAAAGGGTAATGGAAGGCAGGAAATGTTTGTTTTGCATTTTGAGATAACTGCTCAGACCTTCATGGTATTGTGACAGCAATAAATCAGTTTTATACTTGTTTGTTATTTGTGATTTAAATTATATTCAAGATGTCCAACCAGTCGAACCAATGCCTCAAGTTTCACTCTATGCACTTTTCCTCTCTTATGAGTTCTAAAAAATGTACTTTCCAAAACCATTACTTTGCTATTGTTATTGTTGTTGTTGGTTATCATATTAGTTTAGCATTGACACTTGTTAACAGGTTATCATGTGTCTGTTTCTACTACATCTGCCGAGCCCTGCTTTATCAGGTGTCAGTCTCTTATAAAACCATAAGCAGCATATATGACACATGCATATGAATAAAACAATGTTACCTCTTGAAAATCAGATGTCTTTGAAATATATAAAGAAAATTTTAGATAAGATATGAATAGACTCTTTTATGCACTTGCTTCCATTATTTATCTGATTCATTTTTCCATTGTTCCACAAATCACACATATTCGTCCTTTTCAAATGTACATTATAGTCTTAAAAAATGTAAAATGATAAAGTAAAATAAGAATTTTAATTAAAACACATCAGATTTTCAGATTTGTTTTTAAATGTAAAGCCTTTTTAATTAATGTTGTTGAATATTATACCCCATGTGAGTGCATTGAATGTCTTGCTTGTATATAAATCAACTTGATGATAAAGAACAGTACAGAGCAATACAAGCTAAAGCTAAAATGTTGATGTTAAATGCTTTTTGGATAAACTAGTAGTAATTTGTATGTAGATTGTTTTGAAAAACGTAAGCTAAAAGAGAACAGAATATATTTTTGACATAAGTTTTGGAATTTTAGTTAACTTTAAGCATCTTAAAAATTTGAAGGAAAAGTTACCTTTTATCTCTCAGGTTAATGTCTGTAGGACAGGACACTGCCGTCAATTCAACTCTCACGTTGAGCAGAGTAAGTAACTGATGCTAGATCTCATTCAGCTGTGGGTGTGGACTTCTCAGAAAGTGAAAGATAAACGAGAAACAGAAACTCCTTAGCACATGTTATTTTTATACTGAATAAAATCAGTATCAAACATATGTATAGTGTGTATTTATAATTTTAGGGACATTATGAACATCTTCAGTAGTAGTTATTTTGTTGACTGTAGGGTGCAAGGGCTAATAAGAAAACACAAGAGTGTGCATGTTGTTGTTGTTGTTTTTTACAGCTTGGCAGTTGCCCTTTGACAAAGTTGTATGCAAACTAAATTTCTGTTTGCAACTGCCACTGTTATTTAAAACCAAAGAAAATGAAGCATAGTCATTTTCGAGGGTAAGCAAAGCTGTGATGATATTTAACTACTACTGAATATTAATGTCTGATTACTAAAGATAATTCTGTAAAACATGAGTATGATTTTAACAGTAAAAGACTGTAAAAATGCAAAAGTAAAAACCTTATAACTGGTTAACAGTAAGTTTCTGTACTATATACGGTGCATAACTGTGATTTACATTTAATGTAATTTTACAGTGAAGTAAAAAAGAATAAGTCATTCCCAGTAACATTCCAAAAATTCCCTGCATAACAATTCACATTTGATAATATCAAACTATGTTTCTTCTTAGTTTTTTTCTTGCCATTATTTCAGTATTGTGTGTTACCATGATGGTGTTTATTATTTCAGTGTAAACAGTGGCCTATAGATGGGTGTCACAAGTACGGACTTTCTGTTTTCTGTGTCTTTCTTTCGTTTTCCTGTTCTCCTGCCTTAGTCTGGTTCATTAACCTAGTTTCTGTTCTCCCTTGTTTGTCAGTTCACCTGTATTTAGTTAATTAATTCATTAGTCCCTCATTTACGTTTGTATAAAGTCTTCCTGTTCTGTTCATTCAGTGGCCGGTGAGTTTACTTTTAATATTACATTACAATTAATTTGCCCCGCAATAATTTCATAGCGCATCACCGCATGACACGCTGTGAGGATAATAAAATATTAGGCTACTACCTGATTGAAAATGTTTTTAAAGTAAAACAAACAAAAAACAACAAAAAACAGGTTTATTAATTTATACAATGAATTATAGCGCTACTCACATTTTCTTCAGGAAATGTACATATCAAATATTATTATTATTATAATACTATTGTACTTGATTATTTATAAGTGATATAGAATTGTTGACAAGTTCAGGAGTGCAGAATTATTATGCAGTTTTTCTTTTACTGGTCAAATGTGCCAAAAAAAATAGATTTAGTTCACGCTGAAAAGTCTAAATTAAATCACGACCACTGCTTTTTCCGCAACTGTCACACCCTGCTTACCCATTGTTTCACAAATCACATTACAAATCAAAATACATTATTTTTACATTAATGTGGAAAAAGCACTAAAACTTCCATAATAATAATAATAATAATAATAATAATAATAATACTGTTATACAGTAGCCTACATGAGTGCCTTATGATTGTTTTGCTTTATACAAACTCAAATTGTATTTGATTAATTTGAATAGCTAACTTCAAGCACTATAATAATTTGATGGAAAAGTTACCTTATATCTCTCAGGATACTGTCTGTGGGACAGGACAATGCCATTGATTCAGCTGTCAGGTTGAGCAGAGTAAGATTTGTGGGTGTGGACTACTTGCTTTGTTAAACAAAATGCAGGGCTCCGGGAAACCCCGAGCATGGGTCTTAAAGTAACATACACCCAGACAATTACAATGTTTATGTCATAACTTTTATTTTGTAATTTGTCAAAGACATGGTTCCTGTTGTTTATAACATAATGTGAATTAAACATAACAGAATAAAGACTAAAATTTAATACCAATGAATAAATATGTTGATTCTGTTAATCAGGTCTCACAAACACCACAGCACTGATGCAGCGTTGTGAAATCACGCATGTTTACAAGCCATGGGTTTCTCAGATCGGTACGTTGGATTAAAACTACGAGTTCTGTGCACAGTAATCGTCAGAATATCTCTTCGCCTGTCTCTGAAAATGTCTGGATTTTGAAATTATCCTGCAGATGCTCATTTTAACAGGCTTTTATTCAACTAGGTGATTACAGCATATTGAAAAATATATATGACCAGAAGAATCGCTACACTGCTTTAACAAGCGCTTCCGGTGTTCCATTCCGGTGCGATAAAGATCCATTACTACTATCACATAGAATTTAGGATGGATAGTATGCACATTTGGATGCAGGCCATGTTCTCGGACTCATAGGTGGTGCCTAATCCAGGGGTGGCAAACTCCGGTCCTGGAGTGCCGCAGGCCTGCAGAGTTCAGCTCCAACCCTAATAAAAACTCACCTGCCCGTAGCTTCCTAGTAACCCTTCAGACTTTGATTAGCTTGTTCAGGTGTGTTTGATTAGGGCTGAAGCACAACTCTGCAGGGCTGTGGCTCTCCAGGACCGACGTTCGTCATCCCTGGCCTAATCTAATCTGGCAGCGGTTAGGTGGTAGAGCTGTCACAGGTCCAAGTCATAACTCTCAGAACATTTTGAGTTTACAAGTTGTAACACGTGAAGGCTTTGGCAGTGATATTGCTGCCACAGAAACACATAATTGAGTGTGTGATCTGGTCATGTGCTTCCCTCCTCTTTGTGTCATTCTTTGATTGGTTCTTTGATTGTTCACAGGTGTCTCTTGTTATGTCATTGCACAACTACTTCCGCGTTCTACTCATAACGGCTCGGGAGTTTCCAGTAATCGTTCAGTGCACCTACAGACAGTTTCTCATGAGAACGCAGATTATTACTACATTTTAGGGCTGGCATTTCTTTAAAAAAATAATTAATCATATTCTCTGTGTTAACATGAATCATATTCAATCTGCTGAAATATATTTACTATAAATATATTTCCCTTCGGTATGTGCATTCTGAATAATAAATAAATATATTTCCCCACTAACCTGTAACAGTATTTTTCTTTTACTGATCATATTTCATACCTGATGAACATACAGATTTAAATGAGTTTGACTGATAAACACCCTTACGAAAATTAACCATGGATTTACTATAGTAAAAGTGCCATGTTTTTCCCATTTTTACCATTTGTATAACAACACTTTTACTGCAAATAGCCTACCATCATTAAACTATCAGTGTAGTAAAACCCGAGTTAATTTGTGGTTATATGGTTTAACTTCAATAGCAATTTTTGGTTTTATTTGTAGTAAAACCATGGCGAATTTGTTTGTGTGCATTGGTACTCTTATTCTGAGCTCATACTGCTTATTCCATTGTTTAAAATGGCTGATTAAATGTGTAATAACTGCAGTGCGACTATTGAATATTCATATTTTGGCATTAGACTACATACAGTGAAATGATGACAGAATACGACACAGAATAGTGACTAACATATTTAATACAGATAAATAAAGGTTCATTATGATCTTATTCATCAGATCTCACGAACTGCAGTGTCGCAATTAGGCCACTATAGAGCACTGACACCCTGTGGTGAAACAATCACGTATGATTACTAGCCACCGCATTCTCAGATTGGTTTATGTTGGATTAAAACTTCAAGTTCCGTTGACTTTGGAAAATTCTGTACTCAGTAATCATCAGAATATGTTTTCTCCTGTCTCTGAAAAATTCTGAATTCAACTAGATGATTACAGCGCATTGAAAATGTACGTAACTGGAAATAACTGAGCCGTAAGATTTCAAAACAGAAGTGCATCACAGGAGTCAGTGCAAGTAGTCCATTACCGTGATTATGAGATACCAACTTGTAAAAAGCATTCACACCTTCGTAGAACCTCACATTCATTAGGTGTTATGTTTAGGCATTGATAGTTCAGTGCGATAGTTCAGAGTCTGACTCCAAGGATGTGATCAGTTCTAAGTAGAATGTCATGTGTTGTTATTGCGACAGTAATTACGTAATTGCGTGAATGCAGCATAATACCTCCTGTTTGCCTTGTTAGTTTGTGTTTTATGTTGGTGTCTTCCTGCTGTTGGTGAATCCGATGTCGAGTCAAGTCTCATGTTTTTTCAAACCAAGTCTTAGTTTATTTTGTATGATTCACATCAGTTATATTAAACTGCATGTGATACTGAGAAAGAATGTGAACTCTAACTGAAATAACTATCTAAGAATGAGAGTGTTTAACTTTAAGTTAATATATCAGTAAAAAATGACTCACAGAAAGATAAAATTAGGTTTTGATCCACTAGAGTCACTGGCAGTTGTCAGTTTTGTTGTGTATATGTGCATTTATGTATATATATATATATGTATATATATATAAAGAAGAAAATTATTTGATTCAGCATAAAATTTATTACACATAAACATTTTGGCTGCAATGGCCTAAACTATGGAACTATGGAACATAAAAGATCATTTGAGAAACATCTCAGTATTTTTTGTTCATATAATGAAACTCATGGTAGAAGCATGTTACCAGCAGGCAAAATGGAAAGGTTTGAAACAACATGAGGGTGAGTAAATAATGACAAAACTAAAATTTTTGGGGTGAACTACACTTTACACTTGCTTTGGGTATACTGTAGCCTTAAATGGTCTGTAAATACATTACATAACAAGTGAAGCATAAAGTTCTTTGTTTCCATGTAGCATGAGCAAACTGTTAAATTTAAACAAATTTAGTGGTCAAAAACAAAATGTGGTTCACTTTGCATACACCTGATACTTTTTTTTTCTTTTAAAGAGAAATATCTGAAAAGCAGATAATGTTGAAACTAGAAATGTACCTCATTTTTCTATCCAAACAGTTTCATCCATAGAACAGCCATGAGTCTGAGTGTCAGAACATTTTTTTTTTTCAAAGATTGGATGCTTGTGACTCTTTGTTTTTTAATCTTCATTTTTAAGGCCATATATGTATCATGGATAATATTCAAATATTGTTAGACTTTTGTCATTTAAGTTTGTGGTTTGGTTTGTAAGTCAAGGTGACTGTATAGTTGGCCATTTCTTCTTCTGGTTATCCAGACAATAGTCATTTTTATTTTTAAACAAGTTAAGTACATGTGTTTGAAATTCTGTTTTTAGCAATGCTAGCATTTTTAACAGTTTTCTCACATTGTGAACACATTTCATGAAAAACAATTACTGACCAAACATTTCACTTAACATTTTCTCCATACTGTTTGACAGAAAAAGATCAAAATATGTGTTCTCATGTGTGATAACAGGCAAAAAAGGTTTATAGTTAAAAAAAAAAAAAAAAAAACACTAAAGTAAACAGAATTACCACAAGGTGTTAGGATGACATCCAAAATCACTGGGATGAACAAGAGCTAGCAAAAACATAAAACATAATTATATATTGAACATAAATATAGTATATTCACTAGTGTAAGATTAGTTATCTAAAAATACAAAAGCACTGGTAAGGAGGAGAGCTCATCTGTAATTCTGGTTTATTATAAATGAAGTCATCACATGCAATTTAATGAAACATTGGAAAGGATAGACATAGGCTACTTAAAAAAAAAAAGAAAAAAAAAAAATTATATATATATATATATATATATATATATATATATATATATATATATATATATATATATATTTACAACAATTTATACACATTTAAGTTTTTGTTTTAATGTTGAGGAAGTAAAGTTATTTTTAGCTATTGGATCAGACATGCAGGCTAATCCCACTGCTGGCATATGCCTGAAAACATGACAATTAAAGTAATGTCAAATTGAATTAAATTTCACAAAATGTGTGTTTAACTTGAAAGTGTTAAACACGATGATCAAAAACTCATTAATCAAACGGGTCCCAAGATCTTTCCCTCTCTGGCTGGTTGTCCATCATTGAGGTAGAAATCATATTTGGAATCTCATGGCCAGGTCCTGCAGGAAGAGGAGGTAATTGTGCAAAATATACTATAATGATGATTAAACAAGGTGGTTTCTACAGAGTTGGGCATTTATTAAATGAAAGCCACTGTTATTAGTGTTTTCAACACAATTACAAAATAAAATGCACATGACCTTTGAAAAGTGAGCTTAAAATAAAAGCCAAGGTAATCTGTATCACTGTAACATCTGTGTCACTTACCTTCTTGTTCTCTTGGTCTCTTCCGACCGAGTCGATCAGCTGTGTAACTGAGATATTTTTTTATTTCAGCTTCACAGTCATCCTTGCTTACACTTCGTTTGAATGCAGAATCTGAAAGAAGAAAATTTATGATAAATGAGTTGGAAATGCACTTGTTGTAAAGCTGTAAAGAGTTTGTATGTTCTTAAGGCCAACTTTGTCTCAAAGTTCTTAAAATTTATTTTATTTCTATGCCTTTGTTTTGATTTGAAAGTAAACATTCTTGGTTTGTGGGAAGTGTTCATGCAGCAGTGTGTTTACCTCTGATCACATCTGTTAAAATAAGTTGGGAGAAGGCCTTTTTATCTCCTCTCCCTTTCCAGTTGAACTCTTTAGCCAGATCATCTGTTAGGACTTGCTGCATAATATTCTTAATTATATCCTTGGGCAAAAAACCTCCCAGCCCTGACAAATATTTTACCTGTAAAGACATGTTTTTGGTATTTATTTATTTGGTAAAAAAAACATCATTGAACAAGAGGGACATTCCAGTTACATTTTATTTTATTATTATTTATATATATGTTGTGATCATGACCAAATGAGTATATAGTGTCCATTTAAATATTGTATAAATGCTGTGTCGACTCACATATTTTTTACGTGTTGTTGCGGTGTTGAGCTCTCTTTCAGTCCTGGCCACATCTTCAAAGGTTCTAAGAGGCAGTTTTAGGTTTACTTTAATGCCCTTTGAAGGCACACATGTACTGCTGGGGGCTTCAGAAATCGTATTGTCTTCGAGTAGTTTTTTTAACATGATAGAGTTTTCCTGAACCGTGCTCTTGATTTCTCTCAGCATTTGGAGGATTTCAACCTTGTCTGCTGTGTAAAGTGAGTTGTGTTATAATACATTTCTCATATTGATTATGTCAAAAGAAGGTGACTCACCATCAGCTGACATTCTGGATGTAGATGCAGATGATGCAGGGGGAAGTGATTGTAGCTGATTATTTGACATTCCTTGAGAGATTTCAAGTCTTTGTCTTTTTAGTATTCCAGAGAATAGATATGATCTTTATTTGAAAATAAACAGTAATTTACAAATTAATTCTTTTGCTCTTTCAAAGGTCAAATCTTTTGAAAATTTTATTTATTTATTTTAATTTTATTTTAATTTTTTTTTTAACAAAATGCAAGTCTGTTACTTACGTTTTTTTTCTGTTCTTTGATTTCTTTTTGCCCCTCTTTTGCCTTCTCAAAAGTGACTGCAAGAAGATAAATATTTTATCATATTATTTATGAACAATTATTAGACAGTACAAAATGCTATAATAAAACAGTTATTTTCAAATAGTGGAATTACCATTTTCCCAGTGAAGGTTAATATTTAATTTCTCCCATGGTTTCCCTCCTGTTTCAGGTTTAATTCTGTTCTGAACAGCTTCCGTGCACTTCTCTGTGGATTTGAATGGAGGCCAGTAACATTGTTTCTTGTCTGGGCTCAACCAGTTTGATGGCACCACCATCACCTCGTCTGACTCTTGCAAGGTAACAACTGCATACATGGTCTGCCTTGAGAGAGAGAGAGAGAGAGAGAGAGAGAGAGAGAGAGAGAGAGAGAGAGAGAGAGAGAGAGAGAGAGAGAGAGAGAGAGAGAGAGAACAAAAACCAGACAGTATTTAGCTCTGATTAAAAACTAAATAAATTTCATTTTATATTACTTTGTAAAGCTGACCAACCCAATCCTATAAAGTCTGGAAAAATGGCTAATTTGTTAGAAAGTAAATTAAAGATGATCTGATTGGTCAACTTTTTAAATGACCTAATTTACCTGTAATATTCACTTTATTAGTTTTCTATTATCTACACAAGTGGATCCCAGTGTCGAGCCCTTTCAACATTGTGCATGTCATCTTAATCAAACACAGTCAATTCAGGTACATTTTGACAATTACCCAGTGGTGTTTATACCTGCAAACTTATCATCTTTCTTTAAAATCCTGTCAATATTCTGACACTGGCCATTCACATGACTCATGCAAATCCAGATAGTTTGTTTTTTATGTTGTTTTAATGAGTGTATCTCTGAGGGGACTGTCTTTAGAAAAGTTTTGATGGCATTACGGGGTAACCAGGAAAAAGCTCTATTTCTGCTGTTCCATGAGTGCCATCTTCTGTAAGATAGTGAATTTGCAATTCCGTTAGGCCTGTCTGCCATTTTGTGCACACTAATGCATTGGCGGTTCTAAGGTAGGGCCAGGGGGGTTACTAATTTATTAATTAATTAATTCTGCCTTATTTATTCATTTTGCTTCTGTAGTGCCCAGACCCTTAATTGCTGCTTGCGGTTATATTTGTGATTTAAGATCAGACCACAGTTTTTGAATAATCAGTGCAAAAAAAAATTCTAGTAAAATCTTAAAGGTGCTGTATGTAAGTTTTTGACCTTCTTAAGCCAAAAAATAAAACATGTTTGTAGATATTTGGGAAACATGTTATGTTTACATAGCTGTTTCTCTGAAAAATATTGCTATCACCAGTGATTCTACTCTGAAATGTGCGTTTCATGCAGATTCTGGGATGGAATTGCAAACGCTAGCTGGCAATATTACATACTGCACAATGCTCTATGAGCAGAGGAGCATTAAAACACTGTAAATCAGCTAATCAAATTATAGTGCAAGGCTCATTTCGTGTCCTCAATCTGGGAAACCCGCGTGAGCGTCGAGTCTGAGTAAGTGAGAGAAACTTCTCTCTGCAATATTTTGAATTTGGACTGCAGTACCTGTTTCAGCCACTAGCTGTCAATCTTACATACATACATCTTTCATTTAAAAACTACAAAAACAAATTATTTGTTATGAAAACTGGCCAAGTGTATACACTATAAAACACATTTCTCTCTGTGGTCAACCTTGTTCCATAATAAAACAATTAGAGCACAAAGAGAAGAACAAATCAGCAAATGTGATCTGATTCATCTTCATTATCCTCACCTTCCATCACCCTCCACTGTAATATCTTCTTCCTTATGTATTACAAAATCATGCTCTTCATACACTCTACCAGACCAACTGGCTTCTGATTCTTCCTCCGTTTTATACACAAATATTTCTGCATCCATTCCATCCCAGTCTTCATCCTTAAACTCATTTCCTATACACTTTAATTGTACACAATTGATATTTCCACTGGTTAATTCCTTAATGTAAAACACTTCACTAGTTCTGTTCTTCACAGCAGCTATTAGTTCCCCAAGGTCCTCAGATTGGATGCAAAGTACCACGCTTTCTTTGAAAACCAGAATATCATGCTGTTTTAAATGTCCAGCTAATTCAGAGACTAAACATTTCAGTGCCAGCGTAATGAGAACTGGAGTCAGCGGGCAGCCCTGATCCAGCAGTTTGTTTCTCTCGATTGAAACATCTACAGATCCAGTATCTACTTCTGGTGCATCTCTAAGAAGGTTCTTCACAGTGAGGAAATCCTGAAACAGATTTGTGTTTGACTGTTTTTGCTTTTCTATCTCATCCTTGATACAAGACAACCTCATCTCAGTGCAGAATGTTTTGGGACTGATCATGACAGTAGCTGAATGTTTTGTTACACAAGCCTTTGATTGAGACTCCAATAAATCATCCAGACGTTTTGCCAGAATAGTTGCAATGATGAGGTAGTCAACGTTAAAGAAGTGTTGACTATCATCTTGTGGACTTTTTACAGTTTCATTGAAGTGTATCTCAGAGCAGTTAAATGCACCTCTGTGGATTTTGTCATAGAGCATCTTTATGTATGGTATTAGATCCTTAATGTTCTCCTTGTAGAAGGAAACTGGGATGCCATCTGGTCTCGGTGTGTCTGACACCTGAAGAGAATTTACAGCTGATATAATGTCAACCTCACTGACTGCATGTGAGCTTTCTTCACCAGTTGATGAACTCATCTCCTCTGTCCAAAGATGCTTTTTATGATTTAATAGTTGAGCAAGTGATTGTATGTAGAGATCCTTCTGAAAAAGGATTGTGGAAGCATTGTTGATCTCCAAGTACACAGGAAGATGGTCACGCAGCCCATAGTCTCTGATTTCACAACTTCTGACACGCCACATACATTCTTCTGGAACAAAGAAATAATCCAACCTGGATGCAACTTGACTGTTGAATGTATAATTCTGATTTTCAGGGTTCTTTCTTCTCCAGACATCAACCAGCTGAAGAGATTTCATGAACTTTTTCAGACAACAGTGCAGCTTTCTGTGGATTGTGGTATCTGTCACCCCTTTTGAATTGTCTTTGTCTATAAATGGATTGAGAACTGTGTTGAAATCTCCACCGATCACCAGCAGCCCTGTGGTCATTGACTGCAGATACCTTGACAGTATATCAAGTGTTACAGTGACTGTCTGATGGTTATAAACACTGACCAGAGTGTACAGCTGACCATCCAGTTTACATTTCAACACAACATAAGCTCCACAATTATCTTTTTCAGTGCTTATATATTCAAAATCTAATCTTTTCCTCACTAGTATGGCTGTTCCCTTGCTGGAGGAGATGTACTTTGTAAAGAAAATATGCCACTCATCCCTATAGTCTTCTATATTTTCAACTCCAATTCCAATGTGTGTCTCTTGAAAAAAAACTACATCTGCATTTTGTAGTTTTTGAAATTTCTGATTTCTTTTTCTGTTAAGTCTGTTAACATTCCAGGTGATGAAGTTTATGGTCTGTGAAGCCATTGATAGATCTGCTCTCACAGACCAAAGATCTTCAGTTTAGTAAGTTCCCTGTCAAAACAAAGCGTAATGGAAGGTAGGAAATGTTTGTTTTGCATTTTGAGATAACTGCTCAGACCTTCATGGTATTGTGACAGCAATAAATCAGTTTTATACTTGGCAGACATTTGTGATTTAAATTATATTCAAGATGTCCAGCCAGTCGAACCAATGCCTCAAGTTTCACTCTATGCACTTTTCCCCTCTTATGAGTTCTAAAAAATTTACTTTCCAAAAATATTACTTTACTATTGTTATTGTCGTTGTTGGTTATTGTATGGGTTTAGCATTGACACTTGTTAACAGGTTATCACATGTCTGTTTTTACTACAACTGCCACGCCCTGCTTTACCAGGTGTCAGTCTCTTATAAAACCATGAGCAGCATATATGACACATGCATATGAATAAAACAATGTTACTTCTTGAAAATCAGATATCTTTGAAATATATAAAGACATTTTTAGATAAGATATGAATAGACTCTTATGCACCTTCCATTATTTATCTGATTCAGTTAATAAAGAGTTCCACTTTTTCCATTGTTCCACAAATGACACATATTCGTCCTTTTCAGACGTACATTATAGTCTTTAAAAACAGTTATCACCAAAATTGATAAACCAAAATAAGAATTTTAATTAAAACGTATCAGATTTGTTTTTAAATGTATAGCTTTTTTAATTAATACTTTTGAATATTATACCCCATGTGAGTGCATTGAATGTCTTGCTTGTATATAAATCAAGTTGACGATAAAGAACAGTAGAGAGGGATAAAAGCTAATTAGTAGTAATTTGTATGTCTGTAGATTGTTTTTAAAAACGTAAGCTAAAAGAGAACAGAATATATTTTTGACAGAAGTTTTGGAATTTTAGTTAACTTTAAGCATCTTAAAAATTTGAAGGAAAAGTTACCTTTTATCTCTCAGGTTAATGTCTGTAGGACAGGACACTGCCGTCAATTCAACTCTCACGTTGAGCAGAGTAAGTAACTGACGCTAGATCTCATTCAGCTGTGGGTGTGGACTTCTCAGAAAGTGAAAGATAAACGAGAAACAGAAACTGTCTCCTTAGCACATGTTATTTGACTTTTATACTGAATAAAATCAGTATCAAACATATGTATAGTGTGTATTTATAATTTTAGGGACATCATGAACTTCTTCAGTAGTAGTTATTTTGTTGACTGTAGGGTGCAAGGGCTAATAAGAAAACACAAGAGTGCGTATGTTGTTGTTTTTTTTTACAGCTTGGCAGTTGCCCTTTGGCAAAGTTGCAAACTAACCAATGAAAATGAAGCATAGTCATTTTCGAGGGTAAGCAAAGCTGTGATGATATTTAACTACTACTGAATATTAATGTCTGATTACTAAAGATAGTTCTGTAAAAAATGAGTATGATTTTAACAGTAGAAGACTGTAAAAATGCTACAGTAAAAACCTTATACCTGGTTAACAGTAAGTTTCTGTACTATATACGGTGCATAACTGTGATTACATTTAATGTAATTTTACAGTAAAGTAAAAAAGAACAAGTCATTCTCAGTAACATTCCAAGAATCCCCTGCATAACAATTCACATTTGATGTTATTTCACTGAAATAACTAGGTTTCTATGTTTTTTTTTTTTTTTCTTATCATTATTTCAGTATGGTGTGTTTAGTATTTCAGTGTATGTATAAACATTAGCCTATAGATGGGTGTCACAAGTATGGACTTTCTGAGTGTTTCATTCATTATTCTAATGTTCTTCTTCCTTAGTCTGGTTCATTAACCTAGTTTCTGTTCTCCCTTGTTTGTCAGTTCACCTGTATTTAGTTAATTAAGTCATTAGTCCCTCATTTACGTTTGTATAAAGTCTTCCTGTTCTGTTCATTCAGTGGCCGGTGAGTTTACTTTTAATATTACGTTACAATTAAATAGCCCCGCAAAAATTTCATAGTGCATCACCGCATGACATGCCGTGAGGATAATAAAATATTAGGCTACTACCTCATTGAAAAAAAACAAACAAATAAACAAACAAAAAGATGGTTTATTTATTTATACAAAGAATTATATCGCCACTCACATTTTTTTTTTTTTTCAGAAAATGTACATATCTAATACTATTATTATAATACTATCAATATTGTATTTGATTATTTATAAGTGATATAGAATTGTTGACAAGGGCCGGAAGTGGGAAATGCTTTATGCTCAGGAGTGCAGAATTATTACGCAGTTTTTCTTTTACTGGTCAAAACTGGCCAAAAAATAGATTTAACTCACACTGAAAATTATAAATTAAATCACAACCACTGGACAGCGAAATGCTCATTGGGTCAGCAGGATCAGAAAAAGACAGACCTAGAAGAAAAGACACATTAAATGATTTTTTGAAAATAGGCTCATTTTCCAACTCCCCTAAAGTTAAAACGTTGAGTTTTAAAATTTTTGAATCCATTCAGCCAATCTCCTGGTCTGTCGGTAGCACTTTTAGCATAGCTTAGCATAGATCATTGAACCCGTTGAAAAATGACCAAAGAGTTTCAATATTTTTCCAATTTAAAACTCTTCTGTAGTTACATTGTGTACAAAAACTTGTACAAAGTTGAGATTTTTTAGGTCATGGCTAATATGGCTAGGAACTATACTCTCATTTCGACGTAATAATCAAGGAACTTTACTGCTGCAATGATATTACGCAGCTGTCAACTCTGCCGGCTGCAGCTCTGCATCTACACAAACTTAGTGCCGGTCACTTTCAGGTGCTGCATAATATCATTGTGCCTGCTGCACCCATGGTACAGCAGCAAAGTTCCTTGATTATTACGTCGAAATGAGAGTATAGTGATCATAGGTAGTGTGATAATCATCTTTGACAGTTTGGCAGGTTCTGCCCATTTGTTTGTGTAGTGTTTGAATCTTTTTGTGTGCTTGCACTCTTACCTAGAGCCTAGAGGTGAATCTCAAAAGAGAGTGCCTGCTGAAGTGCCTTGGAGAAGATGTAGACTTTTGTTTTGAGAGGTGATGTAATGTTTTGAGATTTTGTCAGTGTAACATTCATAACCACTGAGATGAACAGGAGCTGGCACAAACTTGCTTAGCTAAATAAACTCCAACTTGCTGTTTTAAGAAAATTTAATTCAAAAATCAGACTGGAGACCAGGGCCCGTATCCCTAAAGAATTTTTGTGCAAAAAGTGGCTCCTAGCGGCCAAATTCTAAGAAAATTCTCAGAGTCATGACGTTTTCTTAGAATTTCCCCTAAAAGTGACACGAAAATCCCAGTTAATATAAAAGCTATTCCTCAAGATTCCTAGCGCTTAAAAGGGCTCCTAAGGCGAGATCTGCTAAGAGCAGGGAAGAGGACTTTTAGTGGCTTAGGAGTTCCCCTAAGCAGCTGCACAAAATGGCCAACAGAGGAGGCAGGAGAGATGTCCTGCAAACACTGGATGACAGGGAATTATTGAGACGCTACAGATTGGATCGTGCAGGAATCATGTTTGTGGTGGATCTCCTTAGAGATGCAATTACTTCACCAACTCGACGCCACAACGCTATTACACCGGAGAAGAAAGTAATCACAACCCTGAGGTATTTGGCAACAGGGAAAATGCAACAATGCAGCAGTGATGACTTGGGTCTGTCCCAATCCTCCGTCAGGAGAGTCATCACCCAAACACTGACAGCTTTGTCACAACCTAATATTGTGACACAATTTGTTTCATTCCCGCTGGATGCCCGCACTTTACACACACATAAAAGGGCATTTATGGACATTGCAGGATTCCCTGGCGTTGTGGGTGTAATTGATGGAACACATGTGAGAATAATTGCGCCATCAGAGGACGAGGCTGTCTTTATTAACAGGAAGAATTTCCACAGCATCAATGTGCAAATAGTGTTCAATGCGGCCTGTAAGATTTTGGACATTGTGGCTAAATGGCCAGGCTCCACACATGATGCGGAGAATGCTCTCCGAGAGTGGCATCAGACAGCTTTTTGAGAGACGCTATGTGCCAGCTAATTGCCACTTGTTAGGGGACAGTGGCTACCCATGCAAACCATGGCTCCTTACACCTTACCTCCAGCCACGCCAAGCGCCCCAACTAAACTATAACAGGTAAGCCAAACAATACAAAAATCATGGAAATGAAATGCAAGCAATATGTTAGAGCATCCAAGTAGTGCAATATTTCCATCAAATAATTAAAGGTCTGTATTCTATTGTAGGGCCCACAAGACAACAAGAGCGGTGGTGGAGCGTGGCATAGGCCAGCTTAAGAGGCGCTTTCATGTTCTCCACGGAGAGGTGCGGCTGAGGCCTGAAAAAGTCAGCAAAGTCATCATAGCCTGTGCAATATTACACAATATTTGCAAGGTTAGTCAGATTGCAGAACCTCTGGAGGATGACTCATACCTAGCAATGGGGTCAACCACACCTCCTCACTAAGAAAGGATTTTCCATCCATTCCTTGCTCAGAGTTCACTGAAAATGTTCTGGAATCACTTCTAAGCTAAAACTCCTGGCAAGGAATTTTTAGGTTAAGTTAGGAGCTCTCTGAGAGGATTCTCAGAATCTTTAGGGATACGGGCCCAGATCTTTAGTATAAAAGCCGGCACTTTACTACAAGGCAATCAATATTATACAGACAAGTTGTTTAAGAAAAGTCTTGTAAATGTTGTAAAAGAGAAATCTTTTTCTATTAGTTTTCTTTTTTTTTTTTTTTTTTTTTTAATAATTATAAATAGTTATAAATAATAAACTAATAAATAATAATAAGTAAATTATTTTTATACAGTGGATCCACTTGTATTTGATGTCCTATTAAAGCTGATAATTTGTCTGATTTAACTTTTCTTTTTGTTTTTTACAGGTGAGAGAACAAGAAAAAAACTCAAAATAAACAAAATAAACAATCACATATTATGTCATAACACACACACACACACACAAAATACAATAAAAATATCTATAACACTTAAATTCAATTCAGTTGTGTGATGTAGTTGAGTTCAGTTCAAATGCTGTGTAATGTATTTTAGTTCAACTCGGTTCAGTTGTGTGATGTAGTTCAGTTCAGTTCAATTCAAAAATGAAGGAAAAAAAAAAAAAATAGTTGTGGAAGAAAAAAAAAATGTTCCCGGGAAAAAAAATGTAAGGAATAGGTGAAAGGTTGTTGTCCTGCTCAATCCGTGATCCAGTGAGTTTACCGACAATCCAGCGCGTGAAATCGGTCTCTTTCGTCGTCGAATGAAGATCAAAGCTCCGGTCTGGGTTGGCTCGCCATCTAAACTCTCGGTATCGTGAGTCCTCTCATAGTTCGTCACACAGGAGTTTTTCGTGCTTAAATAAAAAACCTGACCTACACAACAGGTCACAAAGGAATCTTGTTATTGTAACAATAAAGATTTACAAACACTACAACCCGCAGCGTCAATGTTACATCGTTCAATTAACTCAACTGTCACTTTGTACTCAAACAAAACATTCAACAGTTCACACAGTTCACAATAAATACCCATATAATGTTCAAATAAACCATTAAACAATGTATCCTTTACAGTTTTTGATGTTTAACCGTTAGCTTTTCCTTCTAGCTATTATGAAACGTTGTTGACAACCGATCTAAGTTCAACATATAATGTGTCAAACTCACCAAAACCGCTGTTTTTTCATTCAAATATGTTTCCTTCAGGTTCGCGATCAGGTAAGTATTGTCTTTCTTCTCTCCTGGTTTCTTAAAATCAACTTGTTAATGAATTATTTCACTCATTAATATCTTTGATCTTTCCGCTTTCTCTCTCTGCCGTTGCTCTCCGGTTTTTACGTGCGCGAGCTGTTCTCTTAAAGGGGAAGCAGCACTATGTTCCTAACTGGCATGTTTTCATTCAAATTCCCTATAGGCTCTTGAGGAATTATATACATTCAGTGTATTTATGTATTAACTATAGAGTATCATGTTTATCATCTTCATATTATTTTATTATGGATCAATATAATTATGTACTATAACTATAGTCATCGAAACCATATTTTAATGTGGGTTACACAAGATAAATGTTTTGTGCGGTTATATGGTTTATTTTGAATGAAATTTATGTAACATCTTATTTATTAAGGAAAGGATCCTTTTTTGGATCAGGCAAATAAAGCCACTGCTATAATACACCTGAAAACATGACAGTCATACCTGTAGGGGGAAGGATATGTTTATACAAAGTGTACAATGATTATTAAACAGATGAATGCAGGTTTCTTAACACAAAAGTGTGCTTTTGACTAAACCATCATGGAGAAGATCAGCCTATAGAAAGTGAGACAATATTACACAATATTTATCACTCACCTCCACAATCTCTTGGTCTCTTCCGACCAATTTGATTAGTTTTGGACCACAAATAAGTTTTCATTTCAGTTTCACAGTCTGCCCTCATTATACTTCGTTTTGATGCAGCATCTGAAAGAGGAAATTCAATAAAGAATCCATTGGAAATTTGTTGGATGTTGCTTTATACTCAAAGCTGCTCTTGTTCAATCTGAAGGTGTATGAAACATGTGGACTACTCACCAAGTGACTGAAATTACAAATACATACAAAATATGAGTAAATACAAACTTTTGTTTGATTTTACCTCTGATCACATCTGTTAAAATAAGCTTAGAGAAGGACTTTTTCTCTCCTCTTCACTGCCAGTTAAACTGTATAGCCAGATCGTCTGACAGAACTTGCTGCATAATATTCTTAATCACATCCTTTTGCCCAAAACCTCAAAGCCTCGACAGATATTGTACCTGTAAAAACAATATAATATAATACAATATAAAAGTACAAATATATTGAATCTGCATTAATACCATATCACAGTTTTTATTGTCCATTTATTTCATTTATTTATTAAGTAGCCATGTAATAAGCAGGATAATGTACAGTCATTATTGCAAAATAAACCCCTTGTTACAGATGAAAGATTATTTTGCTGTAATTTCTTTAAATGCTGTGTCAACTTACATATTTTTGGCGTGTTTTTACATTGTTGAGCTCTCGTTCAGTCCTGGCCACATCTTCAAGAGTTCTAAGAGGCAGTTTTAGGTTTGTTTTAATGTCTTTAGAAGGAATGCTGGAAACTGTGTTGTCTTTGAGTAGTTTCTTTAACATAGCAGAGTTTTCCTGAACTGTGCTCTTGATGTCTCTCAGCATTTGCTTGTCCTTGTCTGTTGTGTAAAATGATTGTGCAGTAATTACAAAAAAAAAAAAGAAAAAAAAAAAAACTTCTCAAACTGACATGACAAAAGAAGTTGATTCACCATCAGCTGACATTCTGGATGTAGATGCAGTTGGTGCAGGAGAAGCTGGATGTTTTGATGTTTCTTGAGTGCTTTCAAGTATTTGTCTTTTTATTCCAGGAAGTCCAGTGGCTAATAGATATGACCTTTATTTTAAAATAAACAATGCTTTAACAAAACAGTAGAAATAAAAGATTAATTCTCTAGCTTTCTGAAGGCCAGATCTTTTGAACAAATGCAGTTTTTTGGAACAAAATGCAAGCATCTTTTACTTACCGTTCTTTCTGTTCTTGAATTTCTTTTTGCCCCTCTTTTGCCTTGTTGAAAGTGACTGCAGTAAGATTAATATTTTATTATGTTACTTGATAAATTAATAGACAGTACAAAATCCCAAATTACATAGTTATTTGACCATTACCGTAGTCTCTGTGAAAACTAATATTTCATTTCTCCCATGGTTTCCCTACTGTTTCAGGCTTAAATATTTTCTGAACAGCTTCCATGCATTTCTCTGTTGATTTGAATGGAGGCCAGTAACACTGTTTCTTAGACTCAACCAATCTAATGGCACCACCATCACCTCATCTGAGTCCTGCAGAGTAACAACTGCATACATGCTCAGTCTAGTAGAGGGGAGAAAGAAAAAAAAAAAAACATTGATTACTCATAAAATATCTAATCTTCTTCTAAGGGGGTGTTAACATTAGCACTTTAAATATGTCACTGCATGGGTTCATTTGACATCACAGTTTAGTTTGTTTCGATAACGTGAACGCTGTTTTCTAAATTAACTGATAATAATAATAAATTTTTCTTGAATTTCTTACATTTATTTAAATTGATTATTAAGTTATTATTAAATTGATTATTCAAATGAATTGTGTTATGTTCAGTTAAAAAAAAGTTTTATACTTAGGGACAATCTATACAACAACCCACTGGCATCCCTTTACAAAAACGAATTATGGTTTTACTACAATAACCACAGCTTAACTATAGTATTTGTAGTAAAACTGAAGTGACCACAAATTTACCAGGGTTAGCACTAACCATATCAGTTTTGGTGTCGATATTGGTGATTCTGACATTGAAATTATCACTATCAGAGTAAAATAAGTGGTATCGCCCATCCCTAGCAGAAACTGATTTCTTTTGAACCTTAGCATTTATGAGTAATAGACACATGCCATTGTATGTTGGTGATTCGGCAAAAAAAAAAAAAAAAAAAGTACATAGTTGGTACTTCGCAAAGGGCTGAAGCTTCCTGTCTAATGACTCAAGTGTACTATAGTTCAGAACCCCAAAAAAAAGAACAAAACAAAGGGAGCGAGATCCACTGAACCAATTGTGAAAGCACCCAAAATCACACAGGGTCCCCATGGGTCCTTAAAAAGTCCTAACTTTTTAAAATGGTATAAAAAAAAAAGTCTTTGTAATTTCAAGAGGTCTTAAATTTGGGAACAAAGAAAGATAGGAATTGTGATATGGCTTGTGATTATTATTAAATTATTAAATACTCGTGAGCACTGCATGTTTTAAAGTAAACACATGGCACTGTTGCACATTCTACTGACTCGCAAATTCAAAACAACATTTTTGCAAAGTGACTGCTTATTATCTGTTGATAAATTGTGACAGTGATTACTTTATGGTGTTTATACAGCCAAACCAAAAAGTATTCAGACACCTTCAACATTTCTCACTTTATTGCGTTATTCACTGTAGTTTTTGAAAATGGTAATCAAATATGACAAAAATTTAAAGTTAAACTGTGTCGGAACAAATTCATCTTGGTGATGTCAGACAACTTTGATTGAAAGGTATGTAATGGATTACAATCAACCAAAATTTAGACAACTTTGTTGTATGACAATATTTTACGCAACTATCAAAACTTTGTTGACCAATTACCAAGCAATGCTTAATTGTGATTATGTCGCATTATTATTATTATTATTATTTTATTTTGCTATACCCTCACTTACATAAATGAACTATAGTGTCCTGCACAATGTCAGAAAAAAAGGTACAGTTCTGTCGCTGGGGTGGTACCCTAAGGTACAAAGTGAAAATTTACAAATATGTACTTTTAAAGTACTAATATGTACTTTTAAGGTACCAATATATACCTTTAAGGTACCAATATGTACTTTCAAACTACTAAAATGTACCTTTAAGGTACTAATATGTACTGTTTAGGGGTAGGTACCTTTTGTACCTTAGGGTACCACCCCAGCGACAGAACTGTACCTTTTTTTCTGAGAGTGCACCCACTAGTAAACAAATATCAAAAATAATAATTTTTGGTTTGACTGTATTATGCTAGCAAACTTGTTGGCTTTTGTTAAATATAAAGCTCTGACATCGAAATAGACCATTCACATGATTCCCACAGATTTGAGGAGGTTATTATTTCATTAATTTATTTGTGTTTATTTGAATATATCTCTGAAGGGAACTGACTTTTCAAGAGTGTTTTTTTAAGTGTTGGTGGTAACACTTTTCAAGAGTTGGTGGTATTACAGGGGTAACTGGGAAACCAGCTCTATTTCTGCTGTTCTAAAATAAATATACATTTTCATTAAGCCTGTTTGCCATTTTTGTTCACACCAATGCCAAGATCAATCCTTATTTTACACACCACACAGCAGTGTTGTAAATGTTAATTGGTGGATCAAAAAAAAAAAAAAAAAAAAACTGAATACCCTGATCCATACCTGGATCCCAAAAGCTTTAAAATTGTTGTTACTGCACAAATATATAAACAGTTTTTCCTGGCAGTCCCAATAGTGAGTACCACACACTCAGTTAACTCCAGCATATAAGGTCATTTTAAAAATAAATATGGTCATTTTAAACCAAAACACAGACTTGTATGTTACAATTGTGCAAAATAATGGGAACACTGGAACATCCTGGACAATGTTGAGAGACTGATTATTGAATGAGTGACAGAAATTACGGCACAAGCAAAATTTCTAAACTGAATGCAAGATGTTATCAACAAGTTTGCAAATGTGATCTGAGTCATCTTCATGTAAGTTTGTCTCCATTAAATTGTTTTCTTCCTGTATTATAGACAAAATCACGCTCTTCACACACACTTCTCTCGTTATTGCCTTGGTTTGTTTTAGACCAACTTGCTTCTGATTCTTCTCCTGTGTTATCCATCGGTCTTTCTGCCTCCCTTTCATACCAATCTCCAGCCTTAGATTCATTTTCTCCATGCTTTAATTGTTCACCATCAACATTTCCTCTAGATAGATTTTTAATGTAAAACACTGCATTAGCGCCTTTCTTCACAGCAGCTATTTCCTTAAGGTCCTCAGGTTGGATGCAAAGTATCATGATTTCTTTGAAAACCAGAATATCATGCTGTTTTGAATGCCCAGCTAATGTAGAGGCAGGCATTTCAGTGCCAGCGTAATGAGAACTGGGGTCAGCGGGCAGCCCTGATCCAGCAGTTTGTCTCTCTCAATTAAAACATCTGCAGATTCAGAATCTACTTTCGGTGCATCTCTGAGGAGGTTTTCATAGTGAGGAAATCCTGTTACAGAGCTGGGTTTGACTGTTTTTGCTTTTCTATCTCATCCTTAATACAAGACAACCTAATCTCAGTGCAGAATGTTTTGGGACTGATCATGACAGTAGCTGATTTTTTTGGTACACAACACTTTGACTGCAAATCCAAGTAATCATCCAGATGTTTTGCCAGAATATTTGCAATGATGAGGTAGTCAACGTTAAAGAAGTGTTGACAATCATCATGTGGACTTTTCACAGCTACATTAAAGTGTTTCTCAGAGCAGTTAAATGCACCTCTGTGGATTCTGTCATAGAGCATCTTTATGTATGGAATTAGATCCTGGATTTTGTCTTTATAGAAGGAAACTGGGATGCCGTCTGGTCTTGGTGTGTCTGATACTTGAAGAGAATTTATAGCTGACACAATGTCAACCTCACTGACTGCATGTGATCTTTCTTCATCCAATAATGAACCTGTCTCATCTGTCAAAAGATCTTTTTTTAGATTCAGCCACTGGATGAATGACTGTATCTGGGCATCATTCTGAAAAACTATTGTGGCAGCATTGTTGATCTCCAAGAGACCTTTCTGTCCCTCCTCACAACAGGGAGTCCGGGTTCTACAGCCGGTACTTCATAGTTCCAAAGAAGGATGGAGGGCTGCGTCCCATTGACTGTAGGTACCTTGAAAGTTTATCAAGGGTTTTTGTGTTTTTTTCATGGTTATAAACACTGACCAGAGTGTACAGCTGACCATCCAGTTTACATTTCAGCAAAACATATATTCCACAGTTATCTCTTTCATCACTTATATATTCAAAATGCTGTTTTCCCTTTCAGGAACTCGAGCTGCGTCCGAAAACACTAGGGGAACGCCTTTGGCGGAACCACGCTCTAAACACATGTGTAATCTGACCAATCGAAGGGCCAAACATCACGGGTGGATGACATCATCGACCAGGAAGCATAAAAGCACGTGCGACGGAGCCGGCGTCAGGTTCTGTCTTTCAGCGGAGTGCTCTATGTGTGTCTTGTCACCCTGTTTTTTCGTGGAAGTTTTAGCACAACTTTTATTTGAGGGTGATGTCTGTTAGTAAGAAAGCAAAAGATAAGAGTGGCGAGAGCGGATCATGCTACAGGCTGTGTGTTCCTCCCTGCAAACGCTACATCACTAGCGGGGATACACACAGCATGTGCGTAGTCTGCTTGGGAGCGGAGCACGCTGCGTCAGCCCTTGAGGGGGCTGACTCTCCGCATTGCGAGCTCCTTCCTTTGCGGACGCTCCGCTCCCGGAAGGCTCTCTTTGAGGAGGGAGCCTTCACCAGCGTTCCCCAGGGTGCTTGCCCCACTGCCGCCAAGGCGGAGTGGAAGCTACTGCCAAATGTGTCTGCATGGGACCTGCGCACTGTAGAAAAAGGTTACTCCATTCAGTTTTGCGCCCCGCCGCCGCCTTTCGACGGGATCTTTCCCACTCTAGTGGGCCTTGAGCAGGCTCTGGTCATGGAACAAGAAGTAGAGACCCTTCTGAGAAAGGAGGCCATCGAGGTGGTCCCTCCTCACGACAGGGAGTCCGGGTTCTACAGCCGGTACTTTATAGTTCCAAAGAAGGATGGAGGGCTGCGTCCCATTATAGATCTTCATCGCTCAGTCATGAGGTTGAAGTTCAAGATGCTTACTGTCAAGCAAGTAGTGTCACAAATGAGGTCCGAGGACTGGTTTGTGATGATAGATCTGAAAGACGCGTACTTCCATGTCTCCATCCCTCCAACCACCAGGGAGGTCTGCGTTCGCGCCCCTTATACAAGCTGGCGCACCAGATCCTTTGTGGTCCCAGGACAAACTCCTCTCACTGCGAGCAGTTCATGTTCCTGGGCATCTGAATGTGGGAGCAGACGTCCTGTCAAGGCAGGGGCCGAGGCCCGGGGAATGGATGCTTCACCCCGAGGTGGTGAAGCAGATTTGGAAAGTGTTCGGTCCAGCTCAAGTGAATCTCTTTGCCTGGAGGGAGAATGCTCAATGTCCCCTCTGGTACTCTCTAGTTCATCCAGCTCCCCTGGGGCTGGATGCTAATCATGCTAGAAACATGCTAGAAACATGCTAGCAACTTGCTAATCATGCTAGAAACATGCTAGCAACTTTGCTAATCATACTAGAAACATGTTAGCAACTTTGCTAATCATACTAGAAACATGCTAACAACTTGCTAATCATACTAGAAACATGCTAGCAACTTGCTAATCATGCTAGAAACATGCTAGCAACTTGCTAATCATACTAGAAACATGCTAGCAACTTTGCTAATCATGCTAGAAACATGCTAGCAACTTGCTAATCATGCCACAAACATGCTAACAACTTGCTAATCATGCTAAAACATGCTAGCAACTTGCTAATCATGCTAGAAACATGCTAGCAACTTTGCTAATCATACTAGAAACATGCTAGCAACTTGCTAATCATGCTAGAAACATGCTAGCAACTTGCTAATCATGCCACAAACATGCTAGCAACATGCTAACAACTTGCTAATCATGCTAAAACATGCTAGCAACTTGCTAATCATGCTAGAAACAGGCTAGCAACTTTGCTAATCATACTAGAAACATGCTAGCAACTTGCTAATCATGCTAGAAACATGCTAGCAACTTGCTAATCATGCTAGAAAAATGCTAGCAACTTTGCTAATCATACTAGAAACATGCTAGTAACTTGCTAATCATACTAGAAACATGCTAGCAACTTGCTAATCATGCTAGAAACATGCTAGCAACTTGCTAATCATGCTAGAAACATGCTAGCAATTTGCTAATCATACTAGAAACATGCTAGCAACTTTGTTAATCATGCTAGAAACATGCTAGCAACATGCTAACAACTTGTTAATCATGCTAAAACATGCTAGCAACTTGCTAATCATGCTAGAAACATGCTAGCAACTTTGCTAATCATACTAGAAACATGCTAGCAACTTGCTAATCTTGCTAGAAATAGACTAGCAACATGCTAGTACCTTGCTAATCATGTTAAAAACATGCTAGCAACATGCTAGTAACTTGGTAATAATGTTAGAATCATACTAACATGTTAATTATCTATCTATCTATCTATCTATCTATCTATCTATCTATCTTTTTATTTATCTGACAGACTGCATTCAAACTTTAAAACTTCAAAATACTTCAGACTGAAAACAATCCAAACTTAAAACTTTTTAATCTTTTTAAACTTTTTAAACTTCTTAAACTTTAACTTTTCAAACTTTTTGAACTTTTCAAACTCTTTCAAACTTTCTGGTCCGGCTTTCTCAAGCCAACTTAAAGTTTGTCTTGACGAACTTTTTTATCTAGTTAAGTTGGCTTGAGAAAGCCAACTTACTGATCTGCTATTTAAACTTCCAGTTATTATTATTATTATTAAGTTGGCTTGAGAAAGCCAACTTACTGATCTGCTATTTAAACTTCCAGTTATTATTATTAAGTTGGCTTGAGAAAGCCAACTTACTGAAATGCTACTTAAACTTATTATTATTATTCTTCTTCTTCTGAGACTAAAATTATCAACTCTAACTCCTCCTAGAGCTTTAACTCTACAAACTCCAAACTCAGCCCAGATCTTCAAACTGATCTGAAGTTAGTTGCTATATCTTTTCTAACTGATCGGACTTACGATTTTCCTAAAAATGGCGATTAAATTTGGGAAAAATCCCATAGACTTACATTGACGGAATGTTCAAATGAGCCAGCACTTTTTAAAATCCAACTGTCAAAATCCCCAGATTCCTTTGAGCCTCAATCAAACTTCCCTTCTATGTATTGTATTTCTAATCCATTCAAACTCATTCAAACTCATCTATCTATCTATTTATCTATCTATCTATCATCTAACCATTACTATCTATCTATCATCTAACCATTACTATCTATCTATCATCTAACCATTACTATCTATCTATGATCTAACCATTACTATATCTATCTATCTATCTATCTATGGCTAGCAACCAGAATCATGCTATTAACTTGCTAATCATGCTAGAAACATGCTAGCAACTTTGCTAATCATGCTAGAAACATGCTAGCAACATGCTAACAACTTGCTAATCATGTTAGAAACATGCTCGCAACATGCTAAACATGTTAGAAGCATGCTAGCAACTTGCTAATCATGTTAGGAACATGCTAGCAACTTGCTAATCATGCTAGAAACATGCTAGCAACTTGTTAATCATGCTAGAAACGTGCTAGCAACTTGCTAATCATGCCAGAAACATGCTAGCAACATGCTAACAACTTGCTAATCATGTTAGAAACATGCTCGCAACATGCTAAACATGTTAGAAGCATGCTAGCAACTTGCTAATCATGTTAAAAACATGCTAGCAACATGCTATCAACCCGCTAATCATGCTAAAAAGTGCTAACAACATGCTATCAACCCGCTAATCATGCTAAAAACATGCTAGCAACATGCTATCAACTCGCTAATCATGCTAAAAACGTGCTAGCAGCTTGTTAATCATGCTAGCAGCATGCTAATCATGTTAGAAACATGCTAGCAACTTGCTAATCATGTTAAAAATGTGCTAGCAACATGCTAGCAACTTGCTAATCGTGCTAGCAACCTGCTAATCATGTTAGAAACATGTTAGCAACATGCTAATCATGGTAGAAACATGCTAGCAACATGCTAGTAACTTGCTAATCATGTTTAAACATGCTAGCAACATGCTAGTAACTTGCTAATAATGTTAGAATCATACTTACAACATGTTAATTATCTATCTATCTATCTATATATCTATCTATATCTGTCTATTTGACAGACTGCATTCAAACTTTAAAACTTCAAAATATGTCAGACTGAAATCCATCCAGACTTAAAACTTTTTAAACTTTTTAATCTTTTTAAACTTTTTAATCTTTTTAATCTTTTTAATCTTTTCAAACTTCTTCAAACTTTCTGGTCCGGCTTTCTCAAGCCAACTTAAAGTTTGTCTTGACGAACTTTTTTATCTAGTTATTATTATTATTATTATTATTAAGTTGGCTTGAGAAAGCCAACTTACTGATATGCTATTTAAACTTCCAGTTATTATTAAGTTGGCTTGAGAAAGCCAACTTACTGATCTGCTATTTAAACTTCCAGTTATTATTATTATTATTATTCTTCTGAGACTAAATTTTCTGACTGTATCTCCTCCTAGAGCTTTAACTCTACAAACTCCAAACTCAGCCCAGATCTTCAGACTGGTCTGACTCGAGTTGCTATATCTTTTCTAACTGATCGGACTTACGATTTTCCTAAAAATGCCGATCAAAATTGGGAAAAATCCCATAGACTTACATTGACGGAATGTTCAAATGAGCCAACACTTTTCAAACTCCAACTGTCAAAACTCCCAGAATCCTTTGAGACTCAATCAAGCTTCCCTTCTATGTACTGTATTTCTAATCCTTTCAAACTCATTCAAACTCATCTATCTATCTATCTATCTATCTATCTAACCATTACTATCTAACTATCTATCTATCTATCTATGGCTAGCAACCAGAATCATGCTAATAACTTGCTAATCATACTAGAAACATGCTAGCAACTTGCTAATCATACTAGAAACATGCTAGCAACTTGCTAATCATGCCACAAACATGCTAGCAACTTTGCTAATCATGCTAGAAACATGCTAGCAACATGCTAGCAACTTGCTAATCATGCTAGAAACATGCTAGCAACTTGCTAATCTTGCTAGAAACATGCTAGCAACATGCTATCAACTTGCTAATCATGCTAGAAACATGCTAGCAAACTTGCTAATCATGCTAGAAACATGCTAGCAACTTGCTAATCATGCTAGAAACATGCTAGCAACATGCTAGTCATGCTAAAAAACATGCTAGCAACATGCTAACAACTTGCTAATCATGCTAGAAACATGCTAGCAACTTGCTAATCATGTTAGAAACATGCTATCAACATGCTAGCAACTTGTTAATCATGCTAGAAACATGCTAGCAATATGCTAGCAACTTGCTAATCATGTTAGAAACATGCTAGCAACATGCTAACAACTTGCTAATCATGCTAGAAACATGCTAGCAACATGCTAACAACTTGCTAATCATGTTAGAAACATGCTAGCAACATGCTAACAACTTGCTAATCATGCTAGAAACATGCTAGCAATATACTAACAACTTGCTAATCATGTTAGAAACATGCTAGGAACTTGCTAATCATGCTAGAAACATGCTAGCAACATGCTAACAACTTGCTAATCATGCTAGAAACATGCTAGCAACATGCTAACAACTTGCTAATCATGTTAGAAACATGCTAGCAACATGCTAATCATGTTAGAAACATGCTAGCAACATGCTAACAACTTGCTAATCATGCTAGCAACATGCTAATAACTGGCTAATCATGCTAGAAACATGCTATAAAACTTTTTAAACTTTTCAAACTCTTTCAAACTTTCTGGTCCGGCTTTCTCAAGCCAACTTAAAGTTTGTCTTGACGAACTTTTTTATCTAGTTATTATTATTATTATTATTCTGAGACTAAATTTTCTGACTGTATCTCCTCCTAGAGCTTTAACTCTACAAACTCCAAACTCAGCCTAGATCTTCAGACTGGTCTGACTCGAGTTGCTATATCTTTTCTAACTGATCGGACTTACGATTTTCCTAAAAATGCCGATTAAAATTGGGAAAAATCCCATAGACTTACATTGACGGAATGTTCAAATGAGCCAGCACTTTTCAAACTCCAACTGTCAAAACTCCCAGAATCCTTTGAGACTCAATCAAGCTTCCCTTCTATGTACTGTATTTCTAATCCATTCAAACCCATTCAAACTCATCTATCTATCTATCTATCTATCTATCTATCTATCTATCTATCTATCTATCTATCTATCTAACCTTTACTATCTATCTATCTATCTATGGCTAGCAACCAGAAACATGCTAACAACTTGCTAATCATGCTAGAAACATGCTAGCAACATGCTAACAACTTGCTAATCATGCTAGAAACATGCTAGCAACATGCTAACAACTTGCTAATCATGTTAGAAACATGCTAGCAACTTACTAATCATGCTAGAAACATGCTAGCAACATGCTAGAAACGTGCTAACAACTTGCTAATCATGCTAGAAACATGCTAGCAACATGCTAACAACTTGCTAATCATGCTAGAAACATGCTAACAACTTGCTAATCATGTTAGAAACATGCTAGCAACATGCTAACAACTTGCTAATCATGCTAGAAACATGCTAGCAACATGCTAACAACTTGCTAATCATGTTAGAAACATGCTAGCAACTTGCTAATCATGCTAGAAACATGTTAGCATCATGCTAGAAACGTGCTAACAACTTGCTAATCATGCTAGAAACATGCTAGCAACATGCTAATCATGCTAGAAACATGCTAGCAACTTGCTAATCATGCTAGAAACATGCTAGCAACTTGTTAATCATGCTAGAAACATGCTAGCAACATGCTAATCATGCTAGAAACATGCTAGCAACATGCTAACAACTTGCTAATCATGCTAGAAACATGCTAACAACTTGCTAATCATGCTAGAAACATGCTAACAACTTGCTAATCATGCTAGAAACATGCTAGCAACTTGCTAATCATGCTAGAAACATGCTAGCAACATGCTAACAACTTGCTAATCATGCTAGAAACATGCTAGCAACATGCTAACAACTAGCTAATCATGCTAGAAACATGCTAGCAACTTGCTAATCATGCTAGAAACATGCTAGCAACTTGCTAATCATGCTAGAAACATGCTAACAACATGCTAACAACTAGCTAATCATGCTAGAAACATGCTAGCAACTTGCTAATCATGCTAGAAACATGCTAGCAACTTGCTAATCATGCTAGAAACATGCTAACAACATGCTAACAACTTGCTAATCATGCTAGAAACATGCTAGCAACTTGGTATTAATGTTAGAATCATACTAACAACATGTTAATTATCTATCTATCTATCTATCTATCTATCTGACATACTGCATTCAAACTTTAAAACTTCAAAATATTTCAGACTGAAAACCATCCAAACTTAAAACTTTTTAAACTTTTTAAACTTCTTAAACTTTAACTTTTTAACTTTTTAAACTTTTTAAACTTTTTAAACTCTTTCAAACTTTCTGGTCCGGCTTTCTCAAGCCAACTTAAAGTTTGTCTTGACGAACTTTTTTATCTAGTTATTATTATTCTTCTGAGACTAAATTTTCTGACTGTATCTCCTCCTAGAGCTTTAACTCTACAAACTCCAAACTCAGCCCAGATCTTCAGACTGGTCTGACTCGAGTTGCTATATCTTTTCTAACTGATCGGACTTACAATTTTCCTAAAAATGCCGATCAAAATTGGGAAAAATCCCATAGACTTACATTGACGGAATGTTCAAATGAGCCAACACTTTTCAAACTCCAACTGTCAAAACTCCCAGAATCCTTTGAGACTCAATCAAGCTTCCCTTCTATGTACTGTATTTCTAATCCATTCAAACTCATTCAAACTCATCTATCTATCTATCTATCTATCTATCTATCTATCTATCTATCTATCTATCTATCTATCTATCTGTCTATGGCTAGCAACCAGAATCATGCTAATAACTTGCTAATCATACTAGAAACATGCTAGCAACTTGCTAATCATGCCACAAACATGCTAGCAACTTTGCTAATCATGCTAGAAACATGCTAGCAATAAGTAACAACTTGCTAATCATGCTAGAAACATGCTAGCAACTTGCTGATCATGCTAGAAACATGCTAGCAACTTGCTAATCATGCTAGAAACATGCTAGCAACATGCTAACAACTTGCTAATCATGCTAGAAACATGCTAGCAACTTGCTAATCATGCTAGAAACATGCTAGCAACTTGCTAATCATGTTAGAAACATGCTAGCAACTTGCTAATCATGCTAGCAACATGCTAGCAACATGCTAGTCATGCTAAAAAACATGCTAGCAACATGCTAACAACTTGCTAATCATGCTAGAAACATGCTAGCAACATGCTAACAACTTGCTAATCATGCTAGAAACATGCTAGCAACTTGCTAATCATGCTAGAAACATGCTAGCAACATGCTAACAACTTGCTAATCATGCTAGAAACATGCTAGCAACTTGCTAATCAGGCTAGAAACATGCTAGCAACATGCTAACAACTTGTTAATCATGCTAGAAACATGCTAGCAACTTGCTAATCATGCTAGAAACATGCTAGCAACTTGCTAATCATGCTAGAAACATGCTAGCAACATGCTAGTCATGCTAAAAAACATGCTAGCAACATGCTAACAACTTGCTAATCATGTTAGAAACATGCTAGCAACTTGCTAATCATGCTAGAGACATGCTAGCAACATGCTAACAACTTGTTAATCATGCCAGAAACATGTTAGCAATGCTAGCAACTTGCTAATCATGCTAGAAACATGCTAGCAACATGCTAGTCATGCTAAAAAACATGCTAGCAACATGCTAACAACTTGCTAATCATGTTAGAAACATGCTAGCAACTTGCTAATCATGCTAGAGACATGCTAGCAACATGCTAACAACTTGTTAATCATGCCAGAAACATGTTAGCAATGCTAGCAACTTGCTAATCATGCTAGAAACATGCTAGCAACATGCTAACAACTTGCTAATCATGCTAGAAACATGCTAGCAACATGCTAACAACTTGCTAATCATGCTAGAAACATGCTAGCAACTTGCTAATCATGCTAGAAACATGCTAGCAACATGCTAACAACTTGCTAATCATGCTAGAAACATGCTAGCAACTTGCTAATCATGCTAGAGACATGCTAGCAACATGCTAACAACTTGTTAATCATGCCAGAAACATGTTAGCAATGCTAGCAACTTGCTAATCATGCTAGAAACATGCTAGCAACATGCTAGTCATGCTAAAAAACATGCTAGCAACATGCTAACAACTTGCTAATCATGTTAGAAACATGCTAGCAACTTGCTAATCATGCTAGAGACATGCTAGCAACATGCTAACAACTTGTTAATCATGCCAGAAACATGTTAGCAACATGCTAGCAACTTGCTAATCATGCTAGAAACATGCTAGCAACATGCTAACAACTTGCTAATCATGCTAGAAACATGCTAACAATATGCTAACAACTTGCTAATCATGTTAGAAACATGCTAGCAACATGCTAACAACTTGCTAATCATGCTAGAAACATGCTAGCAATATGCTAACAACTTGCTAATCATGTTAGAAACATGTTAGCAACTTGCTAATCATGCTAGAAACATGCTAGCAACTTGCTAATCATGCTAGAAACATGCTAGCAACATGCTAATAACTGGCTAATCATGCTAGAAACATGCTATAAAACTTTTTAAACTTTTTAAACTTTTCAAACTCTTTCAAACTTTCTGGTCTGGCTTTCTCAAGCCAACTTAAAGTTTGTCTTGACGAACTTTTTTATCTAGTTATTATTATTCTTCTGAGACTAAATTTTCTGACTGTATCTCCTCCTAGAGCTTTAACTCTACAAACTCCAAACTCAGCCCAGATCTTCAGACTGGTCTGACTCGAGTTGCTATATCTTTTCTAACTGATCGGACTGACGATTTTCCTAAAAATGCCGATTAAAATTGGGAAAAATCCCATAGACTTACATTGACGGAATGTTCAAATGAGCCAACACTTTTCAAACTCCAACTGTCAAAACTCCCAGAATCCTTTGAGACTCAATCAAACTTCCCTTCTATGTACTGTATTTCTATCCATTCAAACTCATTCAAACTGATTTATCTATCTATCTATCTATCTATCTATCTAACCTTTACTATCTATCTATCTATCTATCTATGGCTAACAACCAGAATCATGCTAGTAACTTGCTAATCATACTAGAAACATGCTAGCAACTTGCTAATCATACTAGAAACATGCTAGCAACTTGCTAATCATGCTAAAATCATGCTAGCAACTTGCTAATCATACTAGAAACATGCTAGCAACTTGCTAATCATGCTAAAATCATCCTAGCAACTTGCTAATCATGCTAAAATCATGCTAGCAACTTGCTAATCATGCTAGAAACATGCGAGCAACTTTGCTAATCATGCTAGAAACATGCTAGCAACTTTGCTAATCATGCTAGAAACATGCTAACAACTTGCTAATCATGCCACAAACATGCTAGCAACATGCTAGCAACTTGCCATTCATGCTAGAAACATGCTAGCAACTTTGCTAATCATGCTAGAAACATGCTAGCAACTTTGCTAATCATGCTAGAAACATGCTAGCAACTTGCTAATCATGCCACAAACATGCTAGCAACATGCTAGCAACTTGCCATTCATGCTAGAAACATGCTAGCAACTTTGCTAATCATACTAGAAACATGCTAGCAACTTGCTAATCATGCTAGAAACATGCTAGCAACTTTGCTAATCATACTAGAAACATGCTAACAACTTGCTAATCATGTTAGAAACATGCTAGCAACATGCTAATCATGCTAAAATCATGCTAACAACTTTGCTAATCATGCTAGAAACATGCTAGCAACTTGCTAATCATGCCACAAACATGCTAGCAACATGCTAGCAACTTGCTATTCATGCTAGAAACATGCTAGCAACTTGTTAATCATGCTAGAAACATGCTAGCAACTTTGCTAATCATACTAGAAACATGCTAGCAACTTGCTAATCATGCTAGAAACATGCTAGCAACTTGCTAATCATGCTAGAAACATGCTAGCAACATTCTAATCATGTTAGAAACATGCTAGCAACATGCTAGCAACTTACTAATCATGTTAGAAACATGCTAGCAACTTTGCTAATCATGCTAGAAACGTGCTAGCAACATGCTAGCAACTTGCTAATCATGCTAGCAACATGCTAACAACTTGCTAATCATCCTAGAAACTTGCTAATCATGCTAGCAACATTCCAATCATGTTAGAAACATACCAGCAACATGCTAGCAACTTGCTAATCATGCTAGAAACGTGCTAGCAACTTGTTAATCATGCTAGAAACATGCTAGCAACATGCTAATCATGTTAGAAACGTACTAACAACATGCTAACAACTTGCTAATAATGCTAGAAACAGACTAGCAACATGCTAGTACCTTGCTAATCATGTTAAAAACATGCTAGCAACATGCTAGTAACTTGGTAATAATGTTAGAATCATACTAACAACATGTTAATTATCTATCTATCTATCTATCTATCTATCTATCTATTTATCTATCTGACAGACTGCATTCAAACTTTAAAACTTCAAAATATTTCAGACTGAAAACCATCCAAACTTAAAACTTTTTAATCTTTTTAAACTTTTTAAACTTTTCAAACTCTTTCAAACTTTCTGGTCCGGCTTTCTCAAGCCAACTTAAAGTTTGTCTTGACGAACTTTTTTATCTAGTTATTATTATTCTTCTTACTAAAATTGTTAACTCTAACTCGTCCTAGAGCTTTAACTCTACAAACTCCAAACTCAGCCCAGATCTTCAGACTGGTCTGACTCGAGTTGCTATATCTTTTCTAACTGATCGGACTTACGATTTTCCTAAAAATGCCGATCAAAATTGGGAAAAATCCCATAGACTTACATTGACGGAATGTTCAAATGAGCCAACACTTTTCAAACTCCAACTGTCAAAACTCCCAGAATCCTTTGAGAATCAATCAAGCTTCCCTTCTATGTACTGTATTTCTAATCCATTCGAACTCATTCAAACTCATCTATCTATCTATCTATCTAACCATTACTATCTAACTATCTATCTATCTATCTATCTATGGCTAGCAACCAGAATCATGCTAATAACTTGCTAATCATACTAGAAACATGTTAGTAACTTGCTAATCATGCCACAAACATGCTAGCAACTTTGCTAATCATGCTAGAAACATGCTAGCAATATGCTAACAACTTGCTAATCATGCTAGAAACATGCTAGCAACTTGCTAATCATGCTAGAAACATGCTAGCAACTTGCTAATCATGCTAGAAACATGCTAGCAACTTGCTAATCATGCTAGAAACATGCTAGCAACATGCTAGTCATGCTAAAAAACATGCTAACAACATGTTAGCAACTTGCTAATCATGCTAGAAAAATGCTAGAAACATGCTAGCAATATGCTAGCAACTTGCTAATCATGCTAGAAACATGCTAGCAATATGCTAACAACTTGCTAATCATGCTAGAAACATGCTAGCAACATGCTAACAACTTGCTAATCATGCTAGAAACATGCTAGCAACTTGCTAATCATGCTAGAAACATGCTAGCAACATGCTAACAACTTGCTAATCATGTTAGAAACATGCTAGCAACATGCTAATCATGTTAGAAACATGCTAGCAACATACTAACAACTTGCTAATCATGCTAGCAACATGCTAATAACTGGATAATCATGCTAGAAACATGCTATAAAACTTTTTAAACTGTTTAAACTTTTTAAACTCTTTCAAACTTTCTGGTCCGGCTTTCTCAAGCCAACTTAAAGTTTGTCTTGACGAACTTTTTTATCTAGTTAAGTTGGCTTGAGAAAGCCAACTTACTGATATGCTATTTAAACTTATTATTAAGTTAGCTTGAGAAAGCCAACTTACTGAAATGCTACTTAAACTTATTATTAAGTTGGCTTGAGAAAGCCAACTTACTGATCTGCTATTTAAACTTCCAGTTATTATTATTATTAAGTTGGCTTGAGAAAGCCAACTTACTGATCTGCTATTTAAACTTCCAGTTATTATTATTATTATTATTCTTCTGAGACTAAATTTTCTGACTGTATCTCCTCCTAGAGCTTTAACTCTACAAACTCCAAACTCAGCCCAGATCTTCAGACTGGTCTGACTCGAGTTGCTATATCTTTTCTAACTGATCGGACTTACGATTTTCCTAAAAATGCCGATCAAAATTGGGAAAAATCCCATAGACTTACATTGACGGAATGTTCAAATGAGCCAACACTTTTCAAACTCCAACTGTCAAAACTCCCAGAATCCTTTGAGACTCAATCAAGCTTCCCTTCTATGTACTGTATTTCTAATCCTTTCAAACTCATTCAAACTCATCTATCTATCTATCTATCTATCTATCTAACCATTACTATCTAACTATCTATCTATCTATCTATCTATCTATGGCTAGCAACCAGAATCATGCTAATAACTTGCTAATCATACTAGAAACATGCTAGCAACTTGCTAATCATACTAGAAACATGCTAGCAACTTGCTAATCATGCCACAAACATGCTAGCAACTTTGCTAATCATGCTAGAAACATGCTAGCAACATGCTAGCAACTTGCTAATCATGCTAGAAACATGCTAGCAACTTGCTAATCTTGCTAGAAACATGCTAGCAACATGCTATCAACTTGCTAATCATGCTAGAAACATGCTAGCAAACTTGCTAATCATGCTAGAAACATGCTAGCAACTTGCTAATCATGCTAGAAACATGCTAGCAACATGCTAGTCATGCTAAAAAACATGCTAGCAACATGCTAACAACTTGCTAATCATGCTAGAAACATGCTAGCAACTTGCTAATCATGTTAGAAACATGCTATCAACATGCTAGCAACTTGTTAATCATGCTAGAAACATGCTAGCAATATGCTAGCAACTTGCTAATCATGTTAGAAACATGCTAGCAACATGCTAACAACTTGCTAATCATGCTAGAAACATGCTAGCAACATGCTAACAACTTGCTAATCATGTTAGAAACATGCTAGCAACATGCTAACAACTTGCTAATCATGCTAGAAACATGCTAGCAATATACTAACAACTTGCTAATCATGTTAGAAACATGCTAGGAACTTGCTAATCATGCTAGAAACATGCTAGCAACATGTTAACAACTTGCTAATCATGCTAGAAACATGCTAGCAACATGCTAACAACTTGCTAATCATGTTAGAAACATGCTAGCAACATGCTAATCATGTTAGAAACATGCTAGCAACATGCTAACAACTTGCTAATCATGCTAGCAACATGCTAATAACTGGCTAATCATGCTAGAAACATGCTATAAAACTTTTTAAACTTTTCAAACTCTTTCAAACTTTCTGGTCCGGCTTTCTCAAGCCAACTTAAAGTTTGTCTTGACGAACTTTTTTATCTAGTTATTATTATTATTCTTCTGAGACTAAATTTTCTGACTGTATCTCCTCCTACAGCTTTAACTCTACAAACTCCAAACTCAGCCCAGATCTTCAGACTGGTCTGACTCGAGTTGCTATATCTTTTCTAACTGATTGGACTTACGATTTTCCTAAAAATGCCGATCAAAATTGGGAAAAATCCCATAGACTTACATTGACGGAATGTTCAAATGAGCCAACACTTTTCAAACTCCAACTGTCAAAACTCCCAGAATCCTTTGAGACTCAATCAAGCTTCCCTTCTATGTACTGTATTTCTAATCCATTCAAACTCATTCAAACTCATCTATCTATCTATCTATCTAACCATTACTATATATCTATCTATCTATCTATCTATCTATCTATGGCTAACAACCAGAATCATGCTAGTAACTTGCTAATCATACTAGAAACATGTTAGCAACTTGCTAATCATGCCATAAACATGCTAGCAACTTTGCTAATCATGCTAGAAACATGCTAACAAATTGCTAATCATGCTAGAAACATGCTAGCAACTTGCTAATCATGCTAGAAACATGCTAGCAACATGCTAATCATGCTAAAAACATGCTAGCAACATGCTAACAACTTGCTAATCATGCTAGAAACATGCTAGCAACTTGCTAATCATGCTAGAAACATGCTAGCAACTTGCTAATCATTCTAGAAACATGCTAGCAACATGCTAACAACTAGCTAATCATGCTAGAAACATGCTAGCAACTTGCTAATCATTCTAGAAACATGCTAGCAACATGCTAACCATGCTAGAAACATGCTAGCAACATGCTAACAACTTGCTAATCATGCTAAAAACATACTAGCAACTTGCTAATCATGCTAAAATCATGCTAGCAACTTTGCTAATCATGCTAGAAACATGCTAGCAACTTGCTAATCATGCTAGAAACATGCTAGCAACATTCTAATCATGTTAGAAACATGCTAGCAACTTGCTAATCATGTTAGAAACATGCTAGCAACTTTGCTAATCATGCTAGAAACGTGCTAGCAACATGCTAGCAACTTGCTAATAATGCTAGCAACATGCTACCAACTTACTAATCATACTAGAAACATGTTAACAACTTGCTAATCATGCTAGAAACATGCTAGCAACTTTGCTAATCATACTAGAAACATGCTAACAACTTGCTAATCATGCTAGCAAAATGCTAGCAACTTGCCAATCATGTTAAAATCATGCTAGCAACTTGCTAATCATGCTAGAAACATGCTAGCAATATTCTAATCATGTTAGAAACATGCTAGCAACTTGCTAATCATGTTAGAAACATGCTAGCAACTTTGCTAATCATGCTAGAAACGTGCTAGCAACATGCTAGCAACTTGCTAATCATCCTAGCAACTTGCTAATCATGCTAGCAACATTCCAATCATGTTAGAAACATGCTAGCAACATGCTAATCATGTTAGAAACGTACTAACAACATGCTAACAACTTGCTAATAATGCTAGAAACAGACTAGCAACATGCTAGTACCTTGCTAATCATGTTAAAAACATGCTAGCAACATGCTAGTAACTTGGTAATAATGTTAGAATCATACTAACAACATGTTAATTATCTATCTATCTATCTATCTATCTATTTATCTATCTGACAGACTGCATTCAAACTTTAAAACTTCAAAATATTTCAGACTGAAAACCATCCAAACTTAAAACTTTTTAATCTTTTTAAACTTTTTAAACTTTTCAAACTCTTTCAAACTTTCTGGTCCGGCTTTCTCAAGCCAACTTAAAGTTTGTCTTGACGAACTTTTTTATCTAGTTATTATTATTCTTCTGAGACTAAATTTTCTGACTGTATCTCCTCCTAGAGCTTTAACTCTACAAACTCCAAACTCAGCCCAGATCTTCAGACTGGTCTGACTCGAGTTGCTATATCTTTTCTAACTGATCGGACTTACGATTTTCCTAAAAATGCCGATCAAAATTGGGAAAAATCCCATAGACTTACATTGACGGAATGTTCAAATGAGCCAACACTTTTCAAACTCCAACTGTCAAAACTCCCAGAATCCTTTGAGACTCAATCAAGCTTCCCTTCTATGTACTGTATTTCTAATCCATTCAAACTCATTCAAACTCATCTATCTATCTATCTATCTATCTATCTATCTATCTATCTATCTATCTATCATCTAACCTTTACTATCTATCTATCTATCTATCTATCTATCTATCTATCTATGGCTAGCAACCAGAAACATGCTAGCAACTTGCTAATCATGCTAGAAACATGCTAGCAACATGCTAACAACTTGCTAATCATGCCAGAAACATGCTAGCACCTTGCTAATCATGCTAGAAACATGCTAACAACTTGCTAATCATGCTAGAAACATGCTAGCAACTTGTTAATTATGTTAGAAACATGCTAGCAACTTGCTAATCATGCTAGAAACATGCTAGAAACATGCTAACAACTTGCTAATCATGCTAGAAACATGCTAGCAACTTGCTAATCATGCTAGAAACATGCTAGCAACATGCTAACAACTTGCTAATCATGCCAGAAACATGCTAGCACCTTGCTAATCATGCTAGAAACATGCTAACAACTTGCTAATCATGCTAGAAACATGTTAGCAACTTGTTAATCATGTTAGAAACATGCTAGCAACTTGCTAATCATGCTAGAAACATGCTAGAAACATGCTAACAACTTGCTAATCATGCTAGAAACATGCTAGAAACATGCTAGCAACTTACTAATCATGCTAGAAACATGCTAGCAACATGCTAACAACTTGCTAATCATGCCAGAAACATGCTAGCACCTTGCTAATCATGCTAGAAACATGCTAGCAACTTGTTAATCATGTTAGAAACATGCTAGCAACTTGCTAATCATGCTAGAAACATGCTAGAAACATGCTAACAACTTGCTAATCATGCTAGAAACATGCTAGCACCTTGCTAATCATGCTAGAAACATGCTAGCAACTTGTTAATCATGTTAGAAACATGCTAGCAACTTGCTAATCATGCTAGAAACATGCTAGAAACATGCTAACAACTTGCTAATCATGCTAGAAACATG
>CM070025.1:27512169-27581726 GCA_036247105.1 Cirrhinus mrigala | reverse complement strand
GAAACTTGCTAACAACTTGCTAATCATGCTAGCAACATGCTAACAACTTGTTAATCATGCTAGATACATGCTAGCAACTTGCTAATCATGCTAGAAACATGCTAGCAACATGCTAATCATGCTAGCAACATGCTAACAACTTGCTAATCATGCTAGAAACATGCTAGCAACTTGCTAATCATGCCAGAAACATTCTAGCAACATTCTAACAACTTGCTAATCATGCTAACAACTTGCCAATCATGCTAGAAACATGTTAGCAAATCTATCTGTCTGTTTATCTATCTATCTATCATCTGACCATTACTATCTATCTATCTATCTATCTATATTTCTATCTGTCTATCTATCTATATATCTGTCTGACAGACTGCATTCAAACTTTAACCTTTTAAAACTACTTTAAACTTCAAACTATTTCAGACTAAAACCTATCCAAACGCAACTTTTTAAAACTTCTTAAACTTTTAAAACTTTTAAAACTTTTTAAAACTTTCTGGTCCGGCTTTCTCAAGCCAACTTAAAGTTTGTCTTGACGAACTTTTTTATCTAGTTATTATTCTTCTTCTTCTGAGACTAAAATTATCAACTCTAACTCCTCCTAGAGCTTTAAATCTACAAACTCCAAACTCAGCCCAGATCTTTAAACTGATCTGAAGTTAGTTGCTATATCTTTTCTAACTGATCGGACTTACGGTTTTCCTAAAAATGGCGATTAAATTTGGGAAAAATCCCATAGACTTACATTGACGGAATGTTCAAATGAGCCAGCACTTTTTAAACTCCAACTGTCAAAATCCCCAGAATCCTTTGAGCCTCAATCAAACCTCCCTTCTATGTACTGTATTTCTAATCCATTTAAACTAATTCAAACTCATCTATCTATCTATCTATCCAACCTTTACTATCTATCTATCTATCTATGGCTAGCAACCAGAAACATGCAGCAACTTGCTAATCATGCTAGAAACATGCTAGCACCTTGCTAATCATGCTAGAAACATGCTAACAACTTGTTAATCATGCTAGAAACATGCTAGCAACTTGCTAATCATGCTAGAAACATGCTAGCAACTTGTTAATCATGCTAGAAACATGCTAGCAACATGCTAAGAACTTGCTAATCATGCTAGAAACATGCTAGCAACTAGCTAATCATGCTAGAAACATGCTAATCATGTTAGAAACATGCTAGCAACTTGCTAATCATGCTAGAAACATGTTAACAATCATGCTAGAAACATGCTAACAACTTGCTAATCATGCTAGAAACATGTTAACAACTTGCTAATCATGCTAGCAACATGCTAACAACTTGCTAATCATGCTAGCAACATGCTAGCAACTTGCTAATCATGTTAGAAACATGCTAGCAACTTGCTAATCATGTTAGAAACATGCTAGAAACATGCTAACAACTTGCTAATCATGCTAGAAACATGCTAGAAACATGCTAACAACTTGCTAATCATGTTAGAAACATGCTAGCAACTTGCTAATCATGCTAGAAACATGCTAGCAACTTGCTAATCATGCTAGAAACATGCTAGCAACATGCTAATCATGCTAGAAACATGCTAGCAACATGCTAATCATGCTAGAAACATGCTAGCAACTTGCTAATCATGCTAGCAACATGCTAATCATGCTAGCAACATGCTAACAACTTGCTAATCATGCTAGAAACATGCTAGCAACTTGCTAATCATGCCAGAAACATGCTAGCAACATTCTAACAACTTGCTAATCATGCTAGAAACATGTTAGCAAATTTATCTATTATCTATCTATCTATCTATCTATCTATATTTCTATCTGTCTATCTATCTATATATCTGTCTGAGAGACTGCATTCAAACTTTAACCTTTTAAAACTACTTTAAACTTCAAACTATTTCAGACTAAAACCTATCCAAATGCAACTTTTTAAAACTTCTTAAACTTTTCAAACTTTTCAAACTTTTTAAAACTTTCTGGTCCGGCTTTCTCAAGCCAACTTAAAGTTTGTCTTGACGAACTTTTTTATCTAGTTATTATTATTATTCTTCTTACTAAAACTGTTCACTCTAACTCCTCCTAGAGCTTTAACTCTACAAACTCCAAACTCAGCCCAGATCTTCAAACTGATCTGAAGTTAGTTGCTATATCTTTTCTAACTGATTGGACTTACGGTTTTCCTAAAAATGACGTTTAAAACTGGGAAAAATCCCATAGACTTACATTGACGGAATGTTCAAATGAGCCAACACTATTCAAATTCCAACTGTCAAAACTCCCAGAATCCTTTGAGCCTCAATCAAACTTCCCTTCTATGTACTGTATTTCTAATCCATTTAAACTCATTCAAACTCATTTATCTATCTATCTATCTATCATCAAACTATTACTATCCATCTATCTATCTATCTATCACTAGCCAAACTAGAGTCATGCTAGTAGCCTGCTAATCATGCTAGAAACATGCTAGCATCTTGATAATCATGCTAGAAACATGCTAACAACTTGCTAATCATGCTAGAAACATGCTAGCAATATGCTAACAACTTGCTAATCATGCTAGAAACATGCTAGCAACTTGCTAATCATGCTAGCAACATGCTAGCAACATGCTAACAACTTGCTAATCATGCTAGAAACATGCTAGCAACTTGCTAATCATGCTAGAAACATGCTAACAACTTGCTAATCATGCTAGAAACATGCTATAAAACTTTTTAAACTGTTTAAACTTTTTAAACTCTTTCAAACTTTCTGGTCCGGCTTTCTCAAGCCAACTTAAAGTTTGTCTTGACGAACTTTTTTATCTAGTTATTATTATTCTTCTTACTAAAACTGTTAACTCTAACTCGTCCTAGAGCTTTAACTCTACAAACTCCAAACTCAGCCCAGATCTTCAAACTGATCTGAAGTTAGTTGCTATATCTTTTCTAACTGATCGGACCTACGGTTTTCCTAAAAATGACGTTTAAAACTGGGAAAAATCCCATAGACTTACATTGACGGAATGTTCAAATGAGCCAACACTTTTCAAACTCCAACTGTCAAAACTCCCAGAATCCCTTGAGACTCAATCAAGCTTCCCTTCTATGTACTGTATTTCTAATCCATTCAAACTCATTCAAACTCATCTATCTACTATTTCTAATCTATCTATCTATCTATCTATCTATCTATCTATCTATCTATCATCTAACCATTACTATCTATCTATTTATCTATCTATCACTAACCAAACTAGAGTCATGCTAGTAGCCTGCAAATCATGCTAGTAACATGCTAGTAACTGGCTAATCATGCTAATAACATGGTAATAACATGCTAATCATGCTAGAAACATACTAACAGCTTGCTAACAACTTGCTAATCATGCTAGAATCATGCTAGCAGCTTGCTAACAACTTGCTAATCATGCTAGAAACATGCTAGTAGCTTTGCTAATCATGCTAGAAACATGCTAGCAGCTTGCTAACAACTTGCTAATCATGCTAGAAACATGCTAGTAGCTTTGTTAATCATGCTAGAAACATGCTAGCAGCTTGCTAATAACTTGCTAATCATGCTAGAAATATGCTACTAGCTTTGCTAATCATGCTAGAAACATGCTAGCAGCTTGCTAACAACTTGCTAATCATGTTAGAAACATGCTAGTAGCTTGGCTAATCATGCTAGAAACATGCTAGCAACTTGCTAATCATGCTAGAAACATGCTAGCAACTTGTTAATCATGCTAGAAACGTGCTAGTAACTTACTAATCATGTTAGAAACGTGCTAGCAACTTGCTAATCATGTTAGAAACATGCTAGGAACATGTTAACAACTTGTTAATCATGCTAGAAACATGCTAGCAACTTTGCTAATCATGCTAGAAACATGCTAGAAACATGTTAGCAACTTTGCTAATCATGTTAGAAACATGCTAGCAACTTTGCTAATCATTTGAGAAACATGCTAGCAACTTTGCTAATCATGTCAGAAACATGCTAGCGACTTGCTAATCATGCCAGAAACATGCTAGCAACTTTGCTAATCATGCCAGAAACATGCTAGCAACTTGCTAATCATGCTAGCAACATGCTAATGATGCCAGAAACATGCTAGCAACATGCTAATCATGCCAGAAACATGCTTGCAACTTGCTAATCCTGTTAGAAACATGCTAGCAACTTTGCTAATCATGCTAGAAACATGCTACTTGTTATCTATCTATCTATCTATCTATCTGACAGACTGAACTCAAACTTTAAACTTTTTAAAACTTCTTAAACTTCATAAACTTCTTAAACTTTTTAAACTTCTTAAACTTCTTAAACTTCTTAAACTTTTCACACTTTTCAAACTTCTTAAACTTTTTACAATTTTCAAACTTTTTAAAACTTTCTGGTCCGGCTTTCTCAAGCCAACTTAAAGTTTGTCTTGACAAACTTTTTTATCTAGTTATTATTATTATTATTCTTCTGAGACTAAATCTGTCGATGCTTACTCATCCTAGAGCTTTAACTCTACAAACTCCAAACTCAGCCCAGATGTTCAGACTGATCCGACCGAGTGTGCTATATCTTTTCTAACTGATCTATCTATCATCAAACTATTACTATCTATCTATCTATCTATCTATCTATCTATCTATCTATCTATCTATCTATCATCTAACCATTGCTATATCTATCTATCTATCTATCTATCTATCTATCTATCTATCATCTAACCATTACTATCTATCTATCTATCTATCTATCTATCTATCTATCTATCTATCATCAAACTATTACTATCTATCTATCTATCATCTAACCATTACTATCTATCTATCTATCTATCTATCTATCTATCTATCTATCTATCTATCATCTAACCATTACTATCTATCTCTCTATCTATGGCTAGCAACCAGAATCATGTTAGTAACTTGCTAATCATGCTAGAAACATGCTAGGAACTTGCTAATCATGCTAGAAACATGCTAACAATTTGCTAATCATGCTAGAAACATGCTAACAACTTGCTAATCATGCTAGAAACATGCTAGCATCTTGATAATCATGCTAGAAACATGCTAACAACTTGCTAATCATGCTAGAAACATGCTAGCAACATGCTAGTAACTTTCTGATCACGCTAGCAGCATGCTAGTAATTTATTAATCATGCTAGAAACATGCTAGCAACATGCTAGTAACTTGTTAATCATGCTAGCAACATGTTATTAAAATGCTAATCATGCTGAATCATGCTAGTAACTTGCTAATTGTTATCTATCTATCTATCTTTGACAGACTGTATTGCTTTCAAAACATTCAAACTTTAACCTTTTAAAACTACTTTAGACTTCAAACTATTTCAGACTGAAAACCATCAAACTTAAAACTTTTTAAAACTTTTTAAACTTTTTAAAACTTCTTAAACTTTTTAAACTTTATAAACTGCTCAAACTTTTTAAAACTTACTGTTCCGGCTTTCATGTTAGTAACTTGCTAATCATGCTAGAAACATGCTAGGAACTTGCTAATCATGCTAGAAACATGCTAGCAACTTGCTAATCATGCTAGAAACATGCTAACAACTTGCTAATCATGCTAGAAATATGCTAGCAACATGCTAATCATGCTAGAAACATACTAGCAACTTTGCTAATCATGCTAGAAACATGCTAACAACTTGCTAATCATGCTAGAAACATGCTAGCAACTTTGCTAATCATGCCAGAAACATGCTAGCAACTTTGCTAATCATGCCAGAAACATGCTAACAAATTGCTAATCATGCTAGAAACATGCTAGCAACTTTGCTAATAATGCTAGAAACATGCTAGCAACTTGCTAATCATGCTAGAAACATGCTAGCAACTTTGCTAATCATGTTAGAAGCATGCTAGCAACTTGCTAATCATGCCAGAAACATGCTAGCAACTTTGCTAATTATGTTAGAAACATGCTAGCAACTTGCTAATCATGATAGCAAAAATGCTAGCAATGCTAAAATATGTTAACATGTTAAATCATGTAAGCAATGTGTTAAATCATGCTAGCTGCTTCCATACTTTTACAACTGCTTCCAACTTTCAGGCTAGACTTTCTCAAGCCAACTTAAAGTTTGTTCTCAAACTTTACTCATCTAGTTATTATTATTCTTCTGAGACTAAAATTTCTGACTCTAACTCCTCCAAAGAGCTTTAACTCTACAAACTCCAAACTCAGCCCAGATCTTCAGACTGATCTGACCAAGTGTGCTATATCTTTTCTAACTGATCGGAATTACGATTTTCCTAAAAATGACGATTAAATCTGGGAAAAATCCCATAGACTTACATTGACGGAATGTTCAAATGAGCCAGGACTTTTCAAATTCCAACTGTCAAAACTCCCAGAATCCTTTGAGACTCAATTAAACTTCCCTTCTATGTACTGTATTTCTAATCCATTTAAACTCATTCAAACTCATCTATCTATCTATTTATCTATCTATCTATCATCTAACCATTACTATCTATCTATCTATTAGTGATGCGCGGATGGCGGTTATATCCGCGGGTCGGGTGGGTCGGGTAATAAAAAAAATGCATTTTGATTATTTGCAGGTGGGTCGCGGGTGGATGAAATAAATCAATGATGACGCAAATATTAACTACATTTTCTAAAATATGAAATTGTTTTAAATACTTTTTTCATCAGGCAAACGATTTCATTTGTGTGTGTCTGTGTCTGTGTGTGTGTGTGTTCGCCTGTTCGAGAAGTTACAGTGACAGAAAAGGTGACATTCCAGATAAAGTTTGAAAGGAGTTACGCCTGTGTTAATGCTCTTGAGTAGGGTCATATGCAGTGGTGTAATACCAGCGTATAGCCATTTCTTTATCAGTCGGTTTTGCGTATACCCACTTCTAAATCATCTCTGATGCGCATCATTCAGTAGTGTCCTGCATTAGCCAAAATCATGACAGGCCACCATTTCTAGTTCAATCAAATGTGAATAAACGCAAATATCCGCTCAAAACACCCAGTAAAGACGGTAAGGACCGTGGTGCCAGCTTCCTTTAAATTATGTTTGATGATTGGGCCTGATGTGCCCACGCCCGCACCAGATTTGCTGCCTGTTCATATGCGAGAGCATGTCAAGGGAGGCACGCCCAGCAGTAAAATAATAATTATTATTGATTACTTATTTGAATCAGTACATTATAACGAAAACAATATACCTTAAAAATTAAAAGAATTAGATTTTTACTATCAGAAATTTCTTAAACTGGGTGAACCCCTGTGAACTTTTGTCCAAGGATCCAGTAGGCATTCAAACACCCAACCAATTTCATCAGAGAGTCAGATCCAGATGTCAGTTAACGTTATTCTTTTTAATATTTGGCTTAAAAGCAGGAGTGATTAAACTTATATAAGTGTGCAGCGATGTGCAGATCAGCTGAATCAATCTGCTGTTAAAAATGAACCATCCATTCATCATATCATCATGCAAATGTAGCATCTGGACCAATCAGACATACAGTTATTTGTTACATTTAACAAATAGTATTTAAACGCAACAAGCCAGCTACATGCTGGAGCTCTGGAGACAACCCCCAAAGCAACTAACACCCCAAAAGGGCTCAGTTGCCAGGACGACTCTCTGATAAGAAGTTTTATTACATCTTTGGAGTTCATCACTCTTCGGACCCGGAAGAACATGATTCCGAAACTACCACCGCTCCAAACCATCGAGACTTTCACCCGAGACTGCATTCGGACACTTGTTCATCAACCAAGGCAATGCAAGTATCGTACATTTAACTAAACAAAACAGAGGTTTAGTATAAGCTGTAGACAGCACTGATGGTTTCACTCAGGTGGTTAACTGACTCTTTTCATAGCTACATTCTCTGGTCTCTCTAACTGCTTTTCACTGACCCTTTCCCCATGTATGAATGATTTCATATTTGTTTGTTTAGATTAGTTATGTGTTAGTCCTTCCTTAATAAACTCTTGTGCACAAATTACATGAATTCTGATTATGATTCTGCCTTGCAAATTAATGTCCCTTTACGATTCCGATTCGAGCTACATGCTCTAATGCAATAGTACTTTAAGAAAGTTATTTTCTGTGCCCAAGAGAATATCATTTCTTAGAGTTGATATAAAAATTATACTGAATGTTCGCTGGATGAACAGATTAGCTGATGGAAAATTAATTCTGCTACAGTTACTACTGGCAGCTGATATAAATAATTGTAATTAATCAGAATTAATTGTAATTATTTATATACATTCCCCTTTGAGCTAAATCGCAGCACAAAACTAAGAATAAGAATAACTGTAAATGAGGATCAGGTGCGGGTCAGGTGCGGTTATCTAAATCATAGAAAAATATAGGTGCGGGTCGGTGGCGGGCAGATAATTTATTTGAAGCTGCGGATTCGGGTGACGTTTAAGCTCATCCGCGCATCTCTACTATCTATCTATCTATCTATCTATCTATCTATCTATCTATCTATCATTTAACCATTACTATCTATCTATCTATCTATGGCTAGCAACCAAAATCATGCTAGTAACTTGCTAATCATGCTAGAAACATGCTAGCAACTTGTTAATCATGCCAGAAACATGCTAGCAACATGCTAACAATTCGGTAATCATGTTAGAAACATGCTAGCAACTTTGCTAATCATGCTAGAAACATGCTAACAACTTGCTAATCATGCCAGAAACATGCTAGCAACATGCTAACAACTAGCTAATCATGTTAGAAACATGCTAACAACTTGCTAATAATGCTAGAAACATGCTAGCAACTTTGCTAATCATGCTAGAAACATGCTAGCAACATGTTGACAACTTGCTAATTATGTTATAAACATGCTAGCAGCTTGCTAATCATGCTAGAAACCTGCTAGCAACTTGCTAATCATGTTAGAAACATGCTAGGAACTTTGTTAATCATGCTAGAAACATGCTAGCAACTTTGCTAATCATGTTAGAAACATGCTAGCAATTTGCTAATCATGCTAACAACATGCTAGTAACTTGGTAATCATGCTAGAATCATGCTAACAACATGTTAGTAACTTGCTAATCATGCTAGTAACAAGCTAATGACATGCTAACCATGTTAGAATTATGCTAGTAACTTGCTAATCATTCGAATACCATGCTAACAACTTGCTAATCATGCTAGAAACATGTTAACAACTTGTTAATCATACAAATAACATGCTAGCAACTTGCTAATCATGCTAGTAACATGCTAAACATGCTAGAAACAGACTAGCAACATAATAGTAACTTGCTAATCATGTTAAAAAATGCTAACAACATGCTAGTAACTTGCTAATAATGTTAGAATCATACTAACAATATGTTAATTATCTATCTATCTATCTATCTATCTATGTATTCAAATAATGTTTTTTAAACAGAAGCCAGAACTCTAAACAAATAAATGTGAAAATAAACATGGAAATAAATTAATGAATAAATAAGTGAAAAACAAATGTGGAAAAAATACAATTAATCCATAAATAAAAGTAGAAATACTCATTTATTTATTTATTTTTACATTTGCCTGTAGATTTATGTATGCTTTTCTTTATTTATTTTAATTTTATTAGTGCTAATTCAAACTTTAAAACTTCAAATTATTTCAGACTGAAAACCATCCAAACTTAAACTTTTTAAAACTTCATAAACTTCTTAAACTTCTTAAACTTTTTAAACTTTTCAAACTTTTCAAACTTTTTAAAACTTTCTGGTCTGGCTTTCTCAAGCCAACTTAAAGTTTGTCTTGACAAACTTTTTTATCTAGTTTATTTTATTATTATTATTATTTATCAAAACATCAGTTAAAAACATCCACAATATGCATAATACTATACTGACATTATATTAAAAACAGTCTGTATATTTTGGTGTGCAAATTACTTTGTTATAATTATTTCTGTTTCATGTCGAGCATTACATGCAACTGTTTTTTGCAAACACATATCCACTAAGCTGGCGTATGTACCACACCCTGTGTGAAAAAAAAAAAAAAAAAAGAAGTGCAGTAAAAACATCTTATAACATCTTGACGAGCAGCATGAAGAGGAAAACACCACTTGAGATCACAGTCTCAAGATACAACTGACCTGAGATTATTGAGACACATACACAGATGAAGGATATATTTATAAGCTTATATTTAATTGTATATTCTGGTTAACAGAGTTCTCAGTTTACATCCTGGTGGTGGAAGGGAGGGTGGAGATGAACGGAACATCAGTGTCATCAGTTGGTAAGAGAACATTCAGTACTTATTTACTCCAAGTGTCAAGCTGTGATTGGTCAAGCTCATAGTTATGCATGAATGAGGTGGGAGTATTCCTGGTATAACCTTCACTGATGCTTTCATTTCTGATGAAGAAACAAACTCGTCTACATCTTGGATAGTCTGAGGGTGAGTACATTTTCAGCAAAACTACTGCATTACTACTGCACTAATGCATTATTTTTACACACAAATAAAAGGAAAAGTCAGAGATGCACATTAAAAAACAAAACAAAACAAAAAAAAAACAGGAATTTTCTATCTCAGTACATTGTCATTTACATTACAAACCTGAATTACCTTCTGCACTGTGTGCCTTTGCTTCACTTCATGTGCAGAACCAGTTAACTTTTCTTTGTTGTTGTTGTTGTTTTGTTTTTTTGGGCTATGTTAACCAGGCCCTGCGTCAAGGGGGGGGCCCCATGACGTCCTGAACTCCACCCCCCGAGGGGTACCCCTTTCCGATCTGATTTGTGCCACCTCAGATTCTATTTCACCCCTTCAGCTCCCCAAAACTGATCGATTTTAACCATTCAATGCGGACAATCACCAGTGTATTTAAACTTTCACTGCTAAGTCCCAACGTGCTTTTGCGCCTTGTCTGGCGTTGAGCCAAATAGACGCGCTCTGTGCTTTTAGCCCATATCACAACGATTCAGTGTTTTCAACCAGATAATACTAGCAAAAAAAAAAAAAAAAAGACATTTGTTAAATGCACACTGATGTTTGTGAGTTTTTTAATGCACTGGTGTGTAAGGAAAGCGGTAATAATAACAGTAATAATAATCCTTTCAATTAAAATCTCCAAGTATCACAAGTATCACAATTAGTATCACAATTCAATTCATTTCAGAGCAACGTTACAGAGGGTCGTGCTGTTATTTTATCCCGTACTGCTTTAACATTAAATTAATTAGAAATTAGGGCGATATGATGATATGTGTTGATCAGCTGGTCAAGCTATATTGTGTTCATCATTTTATCTGGTAGATATATCTGTGCAACTTAGATATTAGAAACTGCAAATGAGAAATCAATTTGGTTCTGTGTGTGGTACGATAGATACGGGCGTATGGTTTCTATGAGTGAGTATGTGTTGTGTTCTGGCAACATGACTGAGCGCTCAAATGAACGCAAGGGATTCAAATATTAGTCCCTTTATTCAAATGAACGCAAGGGATTCAAATATTAGTCCCTTTATTCTAAGCAAGTGCAAGCAGCTATTAAAAAATATTAATGCAAATATTGACGATTTAGTTATTTATTTATTTATTTTTACGTGATTAGCGTGTCCCAAAATTGAAGCTGGCACATCTAAACACTGTATCAGATTAGATAACGGTATCATGTAAACAGTCCACCAAATCTTTCAATCTGAATGATTTTAATCGGAATGACAAAAGGTCTACATGTAAACGTGGCTACTGTTATGAATCTCCCTGCCGTTCCCCCTGCTCACCACCAGTGGTCTCCATCGCCTTCTCACTCTGGACTCCATTACTCACATACACGGCAGAGTATTCTGTAACCTGGAGTATGACAACAGAGAGGAGGAACCAAATGCAGACTTTATTAAACAAGGCTTAGTCGAACAGGCAGGGTAAAACACCAGCAAATAATAACATCCAGTAGGGGTGGGGGGGGGGGGGGGGGGGGGCACAAACTAACGCGGGGTTGATTGTAACACACGTGGTTTAAATATTTCCACACATGCTAGCATAACCAAATTTACCGTATTTACTAGTTGCCATAGCAACACTATACAGAGAAAAAAATGTGCCGAAATTCAAAAGCCTTTTGAAGATATTGCTGAATATACAATTGCGTTACAATCTGCCCAGCTATATTAAACTATGCTATTCTATGACATTATTTACTTTTATGGGTTTTAAGAAGAAACCACAAGAAACAGGTGAATAAAGACTGACAATTGATGTTTAATGTTCAGAAATCATTATTTCAAGAAATGTAAAACATTTTGGCTCGTTTATGTGTCTTGTGTTCTATGAGAGCTGTATTTGGAGGAAGGGAAGTGTTTTTTTGAATGTCTGAATGTGTTTCTTCTATTTGCGCACATTGTTTTTAACTATACTGTATAGCTGTGTTTTGCGATCAGGGTCGGCCCACGCATGGTTGCGATGTGTTCGTTGTGAACCTCAAAATTAGATTTTTTTTTTTTTAATTCTTAAACGCCATTATTTTATTTGAAAAAGTTAATCATTTTATTTTATTGACAAAATATTTTAGTTTGTCGTGTATATTTTTTTTTCATTCGATCAGATAACATTTTAAGCTGTCATATGGCCGTGTTACAATGTACTGCACATACGGGATATGTTGTCACTTTTCACTTCCTTTTTTCTTGAGGTAAATAATGAAAAATGTATACACTGTAATTATGAAACAAAATGACATATTTGTACAACACAAGTGTGAAATTAACGTGGATAAAAAATTATACTCTGAACCCCATGTGGATTTACACAAACAAGTGTTAGGTTGTGCCCCGCTCTCCCCTAATCCATAAAACAGGCAATGGTCAGGGCAGGAAGCATCATGAAAAACGAGGTAAACAAACAAGGTCAACAACATGAAGGCAAGGGAGGGAAACAAGGAAAGGCTAGAAAGAGTGGCTACAAACATTCAAATTTCAGCCATGTGTGTGAGTTGCTTAAATAGTCCTCCTGATAGGAAACAAGGTGGAGTCCGTAATCAGTTCCTAGGCTGAGGGTTATGGGAAATGGAGTCCAGAGTGAGAATGGGAGGGAGACCACTGATGGTGAGCGGGAACTGCAGGGATCAGATTCATAATCACATTGTTGTTATGGCCAGTGATCATCTGGACGTGACTCTCCACCATATCTGATGAAATCGGTCAGGTTTTCTCTGTATTAGAGCCGTTTTGAACATACTATTTGAACGCATTCATTTACTGGATCCTTGGACTGAAAAGTTGAACAGGGGTTCACCAGTTTAAGAAATTTCTGATCGTTAAAACCTGCTTCTTTTTATTTTTAAGGTATTGTTTTCATTATAATGTACTGATTCAAATTAGTAATCAATAATAATTATTATCTTACCACTCTGCGCACCTCCCCTGCCATGCTCTCGTGTATGAACAGGCAGTGTCTGGGATAAAGAAGTGGACGGAGCAGGCGTGGGCGCATTGGGGCAATCATCAAAAATATTTCAAAGGAAGCAGGCGCCACGGTCCTGACCGCATCCCTGTCTTAACTGGGTGCTTTTAGGGAATATTTGCATTTATTCACATGCGATTGAATTAGCTATTCATGTGGTGGACTGTCATGATTTTAGCTTATGCAGGGCACTACTGAATGATGCACATCAGATTCAGAGGGGATTTAGAAGTGGGTATACGCAAAGCCGACTGATAAAGAAGTGGGTATATGCCATATACCTGCACTGTAAAATGTAATTAGTTGACTTTACTTGTAAAATGTGTGGAAACTGATTACCTTAAAAAAACTAAGTAAAGTGAAATAGGAATAGTATGTTGTACTGACAAATGCTTACTTAGTATAGTTTACTTACACAAGAGTTGTAGTAACTAACAAAAAACTGTTGAGAGTACTTGATTCTTTACTTTAGGTTTACTCTTGACTTAGTATAGCTACTCACTGACTCCCAGAGTGCATTGCGACATGAATAAATTATGCAATTGCTTTGCTTTACTGTTGTTGTTTGTATTTGCCAATTTCATTTGCTGTCTTGTGTCAGTAGTAGCACAACAAAAAACAAACAAAAAAAGCTCATAAAATGGTTATTGATAGTTAATAAAAATAAATAAAATTGAGTTTTTACCATTGTTGTGATTCACATGCTGAATGTTGAAGTCTGTGTGTGACTAACGCACATTACCCCAAATATTAAAAGATTATATCAACACAGTTAAAAGCTTCTTATAGTGTTTATTAAAAAAAAGAAAAACAGTAAAATTGTAAAAAAAAAAAATAATTAATCAGCATGAAAAACACTCAACCTAATGATTTAATTAGAATATAGATCACCTTCTAAAAGCAATCTATTTATTGCTTTTCTTTCTTTGAAATCAAAGAACTCTGATTTCATGCTGCATTGTTGCAACAACAGAAAGAAAACTATAGTAATATAAAAAAAGTTCCAAGTGCCCAACCAAAAGTAACACTATTCACTATAATGGTGAGTATTAAAAAAAAAAAAAAAAAAAACCTTTTCAGGAAAATCAACATTAATTTATGAACTCAGCTTATGTGATGTTCTCTCAAATATTTCAGTTGTATTGAAAATTCAACATTCAAATAGTGAAAGAAAGATGTGAGTGAAAAGTCTACTAAAAATTGCCCCATCTCAAAAACTTTCTTTTCTTCTTCTTCTGTTGTCACGTTGCACATTAGCAACATATTAGTACACTGCTGCCTCTCACTGGTATATATATATTAATGTCATTGGTTTCTTTGTGGATACTTGAATATTTTAAGTAAACATCACTCAGAGCAAGTAAGTAAATTGTTTTATTTGCCTTGAAAGTAGCTGTAACTTAATAAAACCTAGTAAGTATAGTAACTAAGTAAAGATAACTAATTGTAACTAAGTAAGGTAAACTATTGGGTTTTACAGTGTGCATATACCCTGCACTAGACCACTACTTTAGTCGTAATTAATATTTTAAGCTTTGGCTAATTGAAATGCTCTTTAATGTGTTAAACTGTTTGTAATGTTTTCTTGCAGTTTTGCAATAAAATAATGTGGTCAGTGTTGCGCATACACATACGGTATGGCTTGTGCGCCCTCCTTTAAGTCACGAAATATGTCGGAATATCATGAAATCATCTTCTTTGGTTTCACAATACTCAATTTATGATTGTAAACTGAGTTTGGTGTCTTTAGAAGACGTATTTGTGCTGCATTTTGCATAAATAAATCACAACAGTCCATGCTATGAGTGCAGCAATAATACAGGCTGCAGCTGAAGTTTTTTTTTTACACTATTTGAAACTTCAGCTTTTCGAACGCTGTGTGTTATAAAGGCTGATTACCCATACACGAGCATCAAGTCATGCTTTGTGCATTATTTTGTCATGAGGGGGCATAACTCACTGTTAACTACTTTCTAAATTCAGCTCATGATTATGAATATACTATCAAATACACATGTAATTAGTACAAATATTCAGCCCAGTTAAATGAAGTTGTGTGCGTTCTACAAATGTTCTTTGTAGGCTTTCATTTATACTTTATTTAACTGTGTATAAGTTGCAGTAGGTGGAGTTTGACAGGAAAGGGAATAACACAACAGATTATGACCTTTTAAGGTTAAGTATTAATGTGCTTGGTATTTTCTATATTTGATAAGGAGGATCAGTGAAAATAATTACAATTAGGTATTCATATCTTCAAGAGGCTTTGTATTAAATTTTGTATCACAAAATCTGTAGTACTTGAAAAAAAATCTGTAGTCACATTTTCCTTTGGAGTCACATGTTAAATTTTACATTTATGACTCTGCTGATTGATGAGCTTACAAACAACAAAACTGACCCCACCAAGCCAATGTAATACAGACATTTGAAATTCAGTGAAAGTCTGTCAGTCCATCAGCAACAAAATATCTCTGAAAGTCATAGTTTTGTGAATGTGTACAATTTTGATTAGTGGAAAGTTCATAATCCCGATTTATTAATTTAGCCACATTATCTCTCATGTAGCTGAAATAAAGAAAAGAAGTTCTAAAACATCTTTTTTTTTTTCTTCCTGTAACTTGTGTTCTTTCTTTCTGCAAGGTTAAAACCATTAATTCCACAATGGCTAGCTACGGTATGTAATCTCTTATATTTGAAACTTCATTTATGTGTTATGGCTTTACAAGTTATCACTCAGTAAGTATTTGTATTTGTAAGTATAAGTATTGTTTTTAATTCTCTAATAGGTCCTAAAAGAAGGTGTGCTCGTGATGAATCACCTGTGTCACATAACAGTGCCTCTGCAAGTATCTGTGCAGAACCACCACTGACAACAGGTAAGTCAATTCAATAATTAAAACAAATAATAATAAAAAAACAAGTTATTTTAAAATTTATCATACAGTTTATTTTAAATATCACCTTCAATTAGTTATTTTCTTTCACTGGACAGATATGGCCGTCATGATGCAAACAAAGCAAATAATGGAAGATGTAAATATTAAAATTCAAACTGTAAAAAACATTGACCAACCCATGACTACATTAAAAACCTACATAGTGTAAGTATTTACTTAGACACAATATGGAATATGATTGTCCATATGACTTGCTTTTTTTTTTTTTTTTTTTGACAAGCATGCATTCTGAGATCCTCTGTTTCATCTGTGTAATGCACAGAGATGTCATTTCAAAGATGGATCAGACAGATAAAGACAACAGAAGGAAAGCAACCATAGGGATTTTTGGAAAATCAGGAAATGGAAAGAGCTCCCTAATAAATGCAGTCCTGGGAGAAGAGGATCTACTGCCACCTGGCAGTTTAGGTGCCTGTACAGCTGTTGTTACTCAGGTGGAAGCCAATCTGGATGACTCCAACTATACAGCAGAGATCGAACTCTACTCTAAAGAGGTTTAAGTATTATCTGTAGTATTGTAGTAGTAATTCTTCAGTATTATATTCTTACCATGATTTTTTAAGACTTAAACCAGGGGTGGCGAACGTCGGTCCTGGAGAGCCGCAGCCCTGCAGAGTTTTGCTTTAACCCTAATCAAACGCACCTGAACAAGCTAATCAAGGTCTGAAGGGTTATTAGAAAGCTACAGCCAGGTGAGTTTTAACTAGGGTTGGAGCTGAACTCTGCAGGGCTGCGGCTCTCCAGGACCGGAGTTCGCCACCCCTGACTTAAACTATCAAAATGACAGTTGGAATTAAAGGGTTACTTCACCCTAAAACGAAAATTGTCATCATTTACTCAACCTCTTGTCATTCCAAACCCATAAGAAATTCAGAATCTTCTGAACACAAAGATATTTTTAATAAAAATTTTAATGACATTTTTGTCCCTCTGGTCTCTTCACAAAATTGCAGTACATTGAACATATTTCTGGGTTAATGAAGCAAGATGCACAGCCTAAGTAGCAGGCTTTGGTTACTACCTCTAAATTCTTACACATTATTTTAATTTGTGTTCTGAACATGAACAATTTTTTATGGGTTTAGAATGAATGAAGGTTAGTACATGACAAAATTTTCATTTTGGGGTGAACTATACCTTTAAAAACATGATTTATTAATTTTATCGGTTGCCTTGTGTATTTGCAGGAATGGAAAAAAATGCTCCATGACCTTTTCAGAGAATTGTCAAGTAGTAGTGAGGATAGGGATGATGAAATGTTTGATACTGCTAAAGAAAAGATCACTGCAGTGTATGGAGAAGATGCAGATATGAAAACATTAGAAGAACTTAAAAAAGATGTGAAATTTGATGAAATCAGCAGTTTTTTGTCCAACAGTCACCAAATCGTCTCAAAGAGTGAAGTATGTTTTAACAAGCTAAATATGTCTAATTTTTCAAAATAATTACTTATTAATAATGCCTAATGAATGTAAACATGATTTTTATGATTCATTTTTTATTCATGTTATTTATTTATTTTTTTTTGACAGAGATCTGACTTTGCCAATGAAGTTGCATGTTTCATACAATATAGTGTGGCAAGTCCCGGTGGCTGGTTCTGGCCTCTTGTAAAGAGTGTGAAAATCAAGATTCCAAACTGTGATGAACTTTTGAAGCACATTGTCCTTCTTGATCTTCCTGGGACTGGAGACTGCAACAAGATTAGAGAAGACATGTGGAAATCTGTAAATATTATACTCTTCTTGAACAACTGTCTCCCTCACTAACATCCTTTTTAAAAGTAGAATATGTGTGCTTATTAACATTTATGTATATTTATATATATATATATATATATATATTTCTAACCCCACAGAAACTGAGAGAGTGCTCTTCTGTGTGGATTGTAAGTGATATCAATCGAGCAATCACTGACAAAGATCCCTGGGGGATATTAAAGCACTGTATTCAAGACTTGGGACCAGGAGGAGAATGCAGAAACATAAACTTCATCTGTACAAAGACAGATGATATTAATCCAGGAGCCTATATTAGGTTAGAACTATAAATTATTACAGAGCAAAAAAGGAGACAAAGATCATAAATGATTTTACTTAATGAAACTTTTTTTTTCAGTTTTATATATTAATATTTAATTTTTATTTAGATCTTCACGGCTGACTAAAGATGGAATAGAAAACAAGGTTTGGTAAATTTCATAGAAACTACATACATAGTTGTTTAGTTTACAAATTTCTGCTTTATGTCAGTTGTCACATAAAAAAAATACTAAGATGTTATGTATGCTGTGACAAAATATTTGTATTTTTATACTATATCATTATGACATTTAAATTATTTTTCAGGATCCGACGGCAGTGTGCATACTTCACAGAAACAAAAACACTAAGGAATTAGTAAAAAAAAAAAGTGAAACTTTGAATTTGGGAAGCAAAGTAATGACTTTGCTACTATAATTTAGTACTTTTTTTTTTTTTTTTTGATCCTCATTATCATTATTATTATTTTATAGAAACTGATGGAGAAATTCAGCACTGAGGTTTTTACTGTAAGTTCCAAGGCATTTTTCAAGCAAAATTCAAATTTGGAACCCACTGAAACAGGTACTGTATCATCAAAGGCAAATGAAAAGTGTGGTTGCTTTGCCATTACAGTGCTTTAAAGTTTATAAAATACCTTGAAGATAAATCATAAACAGTTAGTAAAACATTTTTAAAATGGTCTGTAGAAATACCAAAGTTGCAGGAAGTACTGAAGAGTATTAACAGGAGGATTAATGAAGAAATGTCCAGAGATTATGTCAGTGATGCAAAGGGAGTGCTCTCCTTGATTCAGATTTTCTCACCAAATACAAATGAAGAAATGGTACAAGTCAGAATTTCTAATATACTTTAATTGCATGTGGTTTACAGAAAGCATCCAAAAAGTATTATTCCCTAATATTATGCCCCAATGTATTTTAAGGTTGAGACAAAGGCTCGAGTCCATAATGTCCTGACAAGAAATCTAAGAAATGCACTGACAGAGTTGGACCGTCACTTTGTCGAAATTTATGACATTCTGGACAAGTGCCTCTCAAAAGGTGTACAAAAGTCAGTGAGACAATGTGTTTCTACTGCAAAGAAAGAACTGATAGAACCTGTAAGTGTAATTTAGTTGGTGTCAGACTATTTCATTTAAACACACTTGACACCCCTTTTCAGTTGATTTAATGGGCTAAACAACTGTTGTGTCTGTTTTTGTGTTTCAATTCAGGATAACATAGATAATAGAGGATTTCATAAAACACTTAAAGCTCTATGCAAGAATAAAGGATGCTATTGGTCAAAAAACTGGAGTATGATCTTAGATCTCAATGAGTGTTTGGCCACACACATGCAGGAAAGCATTATTGATGAATTTAATCAATTTTTTCCGTGAGTCCTGTTTCTTATTATTCCTTTTGCACTAAGTATATTTTTACTTATGTTTAATTCTGGGAATGATCCATGGGAGATTTATGTCCAGTACTTATACTTTACATTTTTCTTTTGGTCTAGTGTTAATGGCGAAACAGAGAAATAACTGAAAGTACAACTTGAGAAAATCAGTATCATCCAAAGTAACAATACACACTCCAGATCTTCTATGCTATATCACATTCAGAACTTCATCAAAACAAAGGTAACTTCAGTTATTCTGCACATATCTTTCTTTACTCCCAGTATAGATTAAAATTAATTAAAAACTTGTAAAAAATTATGTTTGCTACACATAAATACATGCCTTATTAATTTGAAGTGTGTGTCACATACTGAATTTGGCAAATCAAACTATTTTAAACGAGACTGCATGAGGCACACTTTTAATTTATATACTGTTTTGTCTTCAGGAAGCTCTGTTTTGGAAGAAAATTTGTAGACCTTAAAGAGATATTGATGGAACAGTTACCTCTGAATTGCATAGCACATTAAATTTATATATCTACAGCTGTCACTTATTATATTATGTTCTGTGTTTATTTACTCTGACCCTATCAAAAGGAAAACAAACTGAAGGCATCACTCTGGAGAAAAGTTATTAACAGGAAGAAAGAAATGTACTCATCTATCTCAACAACGATCCAGGAAAAAATGGATCCTGGCTATGAAAGTAAGTCCAAAAAAAAAAAGTTTTTCAGTCAAAAGTCCAAAAGATGCACTGGTCATTTTCTAACAGGGCATTATCCAGTAATTTAACAGACATATCCGTTAACCTTAAAACACAACACATCAAAGTGCAAAATACGGAAAAATCCTTCATATTTATACAGTACATTGTGCCCAGTTTTTACAGATTATTATTATTTTATTTATTTATTTTTACAGTGTATGTCATTTGTAATATAATATGAAGAAACTGAATTAGATGTTTAAAAAAAAAAAAATATATATATATATAAAATGATGACTTGTCATGGTACTGAGAAACAGTATAACAACAGTACAGCTATATATAATATTAAACTTGCAAAGCAAAAACATTTTACTTTATTTTCATGTCTCCATGTTAAAGATGAATACTACTTATACTTATTTCAGGAGCTGCAAAAACAAAAGGAAAGGATACCTTGAAGAAAATGCAGAACATTTTAACAGGTACCATTGAGTCATTAAAGGATGACATGTTCAACGATGTCAAAACCGAGGTCCTTGGGAGATTCAATATCTTGAAGGTATTCATTATGCACTTCTTCTCACCTGTAAGAAAAATATCTAAACTGTAAACTAAACCTCAAACTCCAAGCAGAATCCTAGAACAATAAATACAATCAGGTGTAATTTGTGTAATTACATTGTTACTATCATTCTTTTCTTTTCTTTTCTTTTCTTTTCTTTTCTTTTCTTTTCTTTTCTTTTCTTTTCTTTTCTTTTCTTTCTCAATTACAGGCTAATAATTCAGAGGTTAAAATCCATTTTTTCCTTAAAAAAGAAAAAAGAGTTATTTATAATTTAATTAAAACATGCCATTGCTCAATTTCCACTATAGCATTTCATAAAAGCAGAAAAAACAAACAAACAAACAAACAAACAAATAAACATGTAAATTAGGTTTCTTACCATATTTTGCTCTAAATTTCTTATGTTTCTTTGTAAAGCTTGAAATAAAGGATGCCTTTGAATCCGAGATGAACAGATCATTGGAACCCTTTCATCTTCACACTGGCAAAACCACTCTGTTGGGTAAGTAAGCTTTTTAAATCACATTTTATACATAATTTAATTTATTTAATTACAGGATTTTGATTGTACACAAGATAATAAGGAACAGACTATAGGGCTATGCAATATAGAAAAAAACATGGCACTGTAATATTTAGTTTTTCTGCATTATATATTTCAATATGAGAACTTTCACTAGATCATTTAAATACCTATTTTTGAAAAAAAAAAAAAAAAAAAAAAGATAAAAAAAAATAATTCTAGAATTATTTGATGCTATCTTATGGGGGAGTGCATCTCCATAGAAAAAGCACAAGAAACTGCAAACCTTCCTTATCCACCTTTTTCCTCAACGGGGAAGTAAGCCTATGGGTGAGACTTCCGGTTTATTATCTGCTATAAGGAATTAATGAGAAGGAATAACAAGGTGCAGAAAATGGTAAAACTGTTTGCACTACAAACCAGTGTGCTCATAACTAAGATAATACATTAAAATAATATGGTAAGACAGCAGGGGCTGGTCTAGAGCATTTTAAATGGGGGGGCCAGGCTGGGGCACGGCCTCAAAAGGGGGTGGCCACAAAATGAGCGGGGGAGCGGGGCATGGCGGGGTTCTTAGTTTGTTATTTCTACCTGTTTTAGCCTTTAAATTTCATTTCATCACTGTAACCCAATGTATAGGTTAAGTTAATATTTTTGGGTTGAATAAAATCAAATAAATTAGATGTTACCACGTGAGAAATTGTACATATTCAATGAAGAAACACACTTTAAAGGGACTTCAAGCCTTACTCAAGTGAAAACACTTTCATCATCCCCATGAATGTACATGCTGGTTTTGTCTTATACCTACCAGCTGCGACCCACACCAGTTTTTGTTCTGTGCAGAGTTATATCCTTTCATTGGTCATAACAGAACTTTGCAACATCGCGATGAACAAAGAGTGACAGCTTGGTAGTGATTTCAATGAGAGCGCTCTTTGTGAGCTTTCTAGGCAATAATCAATTTAAAATGTAGAACTTTTGTTTTTCGGGAATGACATCCGCATATTTATGTGGGATTCACTCTCGAAGTGAATTGACAGTGATAACTACAGCAATGGACGAAAATGTGCATTAAGGCTAGAGCACCCTCACTCATTTCAGAAGCACCCTCAGTGACTAATTTCTGGAACCAGTCTGGTTAATATGCTTTTATTGTATAAAAATATATGTATATAACTGTATACAAAAACAACAAAATACAAATAAATAAAATAATTGAATAAATGCATATTTATACTCACAAAGAATCTATAGGCAACAGAAACATAATGGAGAAAAAGACATGCAGCCAAAGAACACACAGCCATCTGCGAACCCAGGTGCTGCTCCAAAACATGGCCACCACCTTTGCTCACCATCCACTTTGTTAGTGACAGAAATGTCTTCTCTGAAAAACAAGAAGTACAAATGGCACACTTTTAAAAGGAAATCCCCACATAGAATACACAAACATCTCAAAAGCATAGTTGTTCTCTTACCATGAACTATCAGTCTCAGGGTGGTTGGCATGCTCTTCTTTCTTGATGCTTCATTGCAGTTGCCTTTAAAACGCAAACACAAAAAATGCAGTAAATCTTAAATTCCATTAGTTATTAAAACAAATTAATTCCAAAACTAGAAAGCAGGCTAACAGTTAGCCATATAACTTGTCTAACTCAGCTAACATACGATTTTATTTTCTCAATAGGCTACTGGCCAACATTAACTACTAACACCTGAACAAAATTTCACATTAGTTAACCTAATGTTAATATAAGATAAGCGCTGCTCATTAAAAAATATTTTAATTCGGTAACTTAATTCAATAAGCTGACAAAAGCCATTTGAAACGACAGCGCAGTTTACTATAGTAAAGTCTGTAACCGCCATGTTGACGGGTAAATGTTACTTAGGTTAAACTGGTGTGCAAAATCTGACAAACACTCAGACAAACGTATATATATATTTTTACCTTACTTGCTGGTTTAATCTCTCATAAATTGCATCAACACACAGCGTAGATGTTCTCCGGAACTCTTCCGCTCTCGTGGGTTTATCCCCGGGCAAACAGTGCGGCACTGCCTCGCTGTTTCAGCGTCTTCCTCGGACACGAGTGGCACTGCGAAGCACGACTCGACAAAAGACAATAGAGAACCCAGTATATATAACTTACTATCTACAGTGAATGCTTACAGTAAAGTAATGCCCCAGTATATTTCTGACTTACAGATGTACTTGAAGCGCTCGCGCTGTGTCTGACATGAATGACAAACGGATTTTCCAATCATTAGGCTACAAAAGATGCAACACATCCATTTTAGTCCGTCCCAAGCTGTTGCGGCATTGTAGACACGGTGTAGGGCAAATCGTGTCAATCCAAATATAATAAATGAGGAAAATAAAACGACCTCAATAGAACGAAATTACAGAAATGTCTAACAGTGTAAATACTCATTAATAGACTTCCTTGAAAATAAATTCCAGCACAGCGCTACAACAACCTATTATGAAAAGGCCTTTAACAACAGATGATGATAAAATGAACTGTCCTAGAGAGCTACATATGGCAATTTATCTGAAATTCCTTACTCACCTGTTGAGTAACAAACAACATTTCAAATCCCAAAGTTCTTGCCATGGTTTGTAAACGAAAAAAAAAAAAAAAAAAATAAATAAATAAATTGGTTCATTCCGAGCAGAATCAATATTTTAAAGGAAATGTCCACTTCCAGAACAACAATTTACGAATAATTTACTTTACCCTCTTGTCATCCAAGATATTCATGCCTTTCTGTCTTCAGTCATAAAGAAATTATGTTTTTTAAGGAAAGCATTTCAGTATATTTCTCCATATAATGGACTTTAATGGTGCCCCCGATTTTGAACTTCCAAAATGCAGTTTAAATGCAGCTTCGAAGGGCTCTAAATGATCCCAGGCGAGGAAGAAGGGTCTTTTGTAGTGAAACAATCGGTCATTTTTAAGCAAAAAAGCTTGAGTAACACTAGCTCTGGGATGCACGATGCTACGTATTACAGACTGATGCCTGCTTGAAGTAATTAATCTTGGCACCCACACTAATGTTCATGCAGTAATATACCATGTGTCTTCTTTAGATGTCTCCAGAGAGATTGAGGAGATTGAGCGTGTGGCAAAATAAACAGCCACAAAAGACAACTGACAACTGGGGTATCAGTTTTTAACTACAGAATCTACGCTTTTGTTAGAATGCTTGTCTTTTCTTATACAAAATTTCAACAGCATCCCTTTTAAAAACTGAATGATTTTTTTTTCTTTTGCTGGTAGATATTATGAAAAATGTATTCTTACAACTGTTTGGATTAGCTTTGTTTTATATGCATACTGATTGTAGGGTTTTCTTTGAGGATACAATGATTTTTCTGCACTAATGCTGTAATACTTTCCAGCAGATAAAACAGAAAACATTTTTTTTTTTTGAAGAAAAATAAACATGCTATTATTATTTGGTTAACTGTAAGCTACCTTACATTATGAATAATTACAAATGCTTTGAAATTTAAATCTATTAATTACTATAACTTATGGTGAAAACAGTACAAGGAAATTCACAGAAAACCCTGCATGACACATTACTTATATTTTGTATGAATTTTGTCTTATTTTTGTTATCTTTAATGAACATTAGTAATGTAACACACATGTTTTGTATTACATTTTATTTAGTTAGTGTTTATTGTCTTATTTTAGTTTCATGTGTGCACATCTATATATGAATACTAGCCATGTTTTATGGGCAGGTCACTCACAATGAACTCATTCATCATGTGGTCTAATTATGTCATGCATATCTGCTTGTTAAGTTGTGATGTATGAATTAAGGATTTTTTGTAGCAACTTGTGTTTGTTCAAGAAATATTTGCGGTGTGTTTTACTTTTTCTTTATATTAATTTATTCTTTACTCTTCATTCATTTATAATCATTTATTATATCATCATTTTATTATTCCATTTAATCATATATTTGTTTATAATAATCATTTAAACCATATGCTTATTTCATTCATTCATTCATTCATTAGTCATTTATATTATATTAGTATGTTTTATATTATTTTCTGTTGTTTAGTCATATGTTTGTGTGGTTACAAGGGCTATTTGCTTTCATTTGGTAAGAGATGTCTACATTTCAAGGTTTTTAATGTCACAGGACAATGCTGTAGTATAATAACAGTTGGATTTGTACTAGTCAGATGAAGACTGTGTATTGAAACATACACAACTAAGATTGTTCAATAAACTCTGCTCACTTTTTACCATCATCAATTCATCTTCTGCATTTGCTCTTCTCTGGCTTTCCTCAGTCAACTTCTTGGCTGATGGAAGATTGTTAAACTTAAATCTGGGTAGAAAGAACTTACCTTAAAAGAAGACATCCACTCCCTTTGCCATCGTTGTTTATGTTTGAAGCAGTAAACTCTGTGTAGAGTTCAGCGACAGCACTTTGCACATGCGCAATGATGTCAAGTTAACCGCTCAAATGAAGAAATAAAAATACTGAGTTTACTCAACTTCCTTATTTGTGTTCATTGAGCAAAATACAGTAAACATTGAGTTAACTTGTTTTTATGTGTAAACTCAACATTTTGCTTACAGATGTGTCCACTTGACTTGTGTCTTTTGACATTTTTTAACTGAGTTAACAAATTGCAAGCTGGAGTTTTTACAGTGTGGTTACTATAGTTAAACCATGGTAACCACAAATTAACCATGGCTTTGCTACACTAACCATAATCTAACCATGAAATTTGTAGTAACCATGGTTGTGAATAAAAACAGATTGAAAAACTGACCAAAAAACATGGTTGATTTTGATAAGAGAAAAATATGACTCATGATAAAGCAATAACATTTTCAGAAAAAGATTTTTTATGTAAAGATATTGTCATAATGTAGTTATTATTGTACTATTTTTGACATTTAGGCAATTTAGAAAATATAGTTTTACTAAATCGATAGTGTTTAAGTAATTTTACGATAAAACAACACGGGGTCATAATGTGATACTTTAAATTGAACAAAAATATTGTTATGTTATTGCAAACAGAATACAATGAGGTGGTTGTTTTGCAACAAGGTGGAGACAGTTCTGTTCATAACAGTAGATGGCTGATGGGACCTGAAATTTTGTCCCAGTCCTGCCCTGTTCTACATGGTGGTTGTTCAGCCCTGATACAGTCATTAGCTAACAAAATATTATTTTGTATTAATGTGTCAATATGACATGAGGTCCAGTTACCAGCGTGACACTAAAACAGGCAGTACTAATAGGTACTTTTTACTTAAGTACATGTCAGAGCTTATACTTATTTACTTTAACTTGAGTAAAAAAGTATAGTCAGTACTTCTACTTTTACCGGAGTATTTTTGAACATAAGTATCTGTACCTCTACTTGAGTGAAGGATGTACTTTTGCCATCTCTGCCAAATATTAAATTAAGGGTGCCAATAATTTTGTCCAGTGCATTTTTTGGGTTCTGTGTTCAAATCTCACAATTCTGACTTTATAATTTGCAATAGCAAGTTTATATAATGCAATTCTGCAACTGAAAAAGGTCAAAATTGCGAGATGTAAACTCACAATTGTGGAAAAAAAAAAAAGTCATGCAGCATGCAGAATTAAATTAATTATAAAAGCCTCAAAAAGGACACACAGTGCATGACTCCCTCCAGTGGAACTGTGCTACCACAAAAAAAGTCAAACCAAGCACTGCTTACATTGTGAGGTTAGACTGCCCTCTAATGGAAGAGCCAAGGTAATACGTTTTAGGAATAAGTGAATATTTTAAAATAGCGGTGCTTAAACTCAAGGGGCTGTTGTCCAGTGGAGTTTAGCTCCAACCCCAATTAGACACACCTGAACCAGCTAATCAAGCTCTTACTAGGCGTACTAGAAACTTTCCAGCATGTGTGTTGAGGTAAGTTGGAGCTAATTTCTGCAGCACCCCTGATTTAAAACTTCTGCTTCAGTGTGTTTGACTGGTAGAGCAAGTAAAAATTTTTCCTTTAAATTAAGGAGCACCTGTTCTCATTCTCAGCCTTAAACATTCAACAAGTCACATTGGGTTTGAATGCTGCACAATAAAGATTAATATATGTATTCATCTGGATGCTTTATTTTGTATATATCTTGCTAAAATATTTAAGGAACAAATTGTATATTTTTATGTTTAGTAGATGAATCTAAAAGATGATACATTGAAACCAACCACACAGACATCACCGTTTAAATCATCTTTTAGATATTTACAGCTCACATCAAGAGTGCTGCTTTGCGATAAATTCATTATTAAAAGTACAAACAAACTGATCAGGTGTAGGCCAGACTCAGGCAAAGCCACAGAAAAGGCAAGCCTGCAACCTTTTGAATGCTTGTGGTGTACCCTCCTTGTGAAGGGTGTCAGTGATTGTCTTCTGGACAACTGTCAGATCAGCAGTCTTTCCCATGATTGTGTAGCCTAGTGAACCAATCTGAGAGACCGTTTTGAAGGCTCAGGAAACCTTTGCAGGTGTTTTGAGTTGATTAGCTGATTAGCTGATGTCACCATATTCTAATTTGTTGAGATGAATTGGTGGGTTTTTGTTAAATGTGAGCCAAAATCATCACAAATAAAAGAACCAAAGGCTTAAACTAATTCAGTCTGTGTGCACTGAATTTATTTAATACACGAGTTTCACAATTTGAGTTGAATTACTGAAATACATTCTAATTTATTGAGATGCACCTGTATATGTAAATTAAGTACTGTATATCAGAACGCCTTTACTTTTGATTGAATTGCCTAGCAACTTTTTGATGGCTGTTTTTGTAGTTTTTTTTTTTTTTATTAAATATTATTATTGAATAAATAATATTTTATATGAACAATATTCTATACAAATAATATATTTAATATTAGTATTTAGTATTAAAAACTGTGCGTGTGATGGTGATTTTAGTTACATTATTCCGCCTTTAGATGGCGACAAGAGACTGCTTTTATGAGTGAGTCGGCAGTAAAGAAGGGACATTGGTAAAGACTTTTATTAGTGATGCACGATATTGGATTTTTGCCGATATCCGATATGCCGATATTTTTCCATCTCATTTTGGCCGATACCGATATATATCCTTTTGTTTGGAAAGTTTTTAGCAAGAATGCTGTATTATATACCGAATAATAAATTACGGAACATTTAGCAAACACTAAGGTATCAAAAAAAAAAATAAAATAAATAAATAAATAAATAAAAGAAAGCCTCTATAGTAACATGAGGTAAACAGTGAAGATGAAAACAAAAAGAAAAGTAAAACTAAACTGGCTGACCGTGACAAAAAAATTATCTAAAATGCGACAGTTTTGGTCGCAGTCTAGAGCCCTGCAATACAAAAGCATTCAACATGGAAAGTAATAGAAATGTAGTCACTATGTCATGTTTAATTATAATTTCCCCAGATAATTATTTCATATGGTACACTGCGCTTTGACAGGGCTGCGGGACACGAACAGGGCATAATTTATTCCTACAACTTGTAAATTCGTTCCTACGATTTATTAATTTGTAAAGTGAGGGAACGAATTAAAAAGTCGAATTACATTATTGGGTGAATTCTTAATTTATTGCCACGAAATCTTTTATTTCCCACCCGCAGTTTACCACAGTAAAGAATACGAAAACTTGGATCTTTTATTTCCCACCCGCAGTTTACCACAGTAAAGGATATGAAAACATGGATTAAAAGTGAAGGACAAGAAAATAAACCTGCGAAATTAAAGGGTGAGACGGTGATGATTTGGGAAAAGAAACTATAAATATTATTAAGCTCGTGGCAATTCGTGACCAACCGGCAAAACAGGACACATAGCCGCTTATGGCTTTAAATGTATGGGCTCGAAAGGCATGAATCCAAAAGCATGGTCGCTACTAACATTTGCCTGGTAACCAATTATTTATCTAATAAAGAATGCTTTGTAGCTCACTTGTGTCATAATATTCACATAAAAATGTTTATGAGCAACAGTGTGTTTTGCAGTTGTGCCGCCGGAGAAAGAGAATTCACTGACCGCGCGCCGTAATTACATTTGGGATCATTTTTTTTAAATGCGGATCATGTCATTTGCAAACATTGCCACTGTGTTTCAAAACACAACAAAGAGCACCACGAAACCATTTAAAAGGTGCATTTAGCGATCTAGTGACTGGATATAAAACAGCCAACAGTAAATGACTGCGCGCTTTCTCCAACGGCCGCTGTTGCCACTGCACTTGCTATTGCTACACCTCATTCTGTATGTGCATTCTCAGTTTAAATGCAGCGATCCAAATCAGTGAATCTATTCCCCATTGAGGCAAAACTTTGCTTTAAGAATGAGCCACACTGCTGACGTGATCTAATCCGTCAGCACATGCCAGTTAACATATTCCTCTTATCGGCAAGACATATCGGCATAATTTTTCATATCGGGCCGATGCCGATATTTACATTTACAGCCATTATCGGCCGATTCCGATATCAGTCCGATAATATCGTGCATCCCTAGATACTAATACTTATTTTAAATGTTACTAGTAAGATTTTTTATTTTACTAGTAAAATGTTTAACTGAACTCTACTTTGGCCATTCGGACTAGTCATAACATAAGACGAGTAAAAATGCAGACCTGACTAGTAAGATAAAAATTGTCACTAGTAATAATTGTGAAAGATACTAGTGTCTAATAAATAAGTTCTAGTACCTAATGAATACCTACTAGTATATATTAATTAGTTACCAGTATCTATTCAATAAGTACTAGCATCTAAATGAATGCTTACTAGTAATATTTTAATAGATACCAGTCACTATTGCAAAAATTACTAGTCAGAAATGAAATGATGATATCAAAAACAGAATAACTGCCCTTCCCTGTTCATTTGGAGATATCTTTAACCTCATAAAGTACTAGTAAGAATGTATTTGGAGATCTCTTCTTTCAAAAAGATCATTACATAAACATGAGTACATCTCCACCGTCCAATCACAGTCCACATGGTAATACAATACATTAACTGACTGAATTAATTTGATTGTTAAGTAGGGCTAAATGGCTTTGTATGTTAGCCTACCTTGCTAATTGGTTACCATGAAAACACAAGGAAAGATTACAAACCTGTTGTCCAACAAAAGTATAATGATATGTTTAGTCCAAATACACTTCACAACATCAGTTGAGTCTTTGAAATAACATATTTTTTGTGATGTGACATGGTTTTATTAAACAGAGGCAGAAATCATGCTACTTTATACTATTCTAAATGGTGATAAAGGCTATGTCGGTTAGCACTGTGTTTTAAATTTACTTTATTTTTATAAAAAATACCAGAGATGGCTTGAAGAACACAGATAAAAGCCATATATTGTCACAATAATTGTTTATTTTATTCACGTTTCATCAGTAAAACGTCTATCTGCATATTATTCAGCTACTAGGCTACATCTACAGCAAAAGCTGAAAGCCTTTGTCCATAGAAGGGATTTCCTGGAACGTCATCAGTGAGTCTCACTTGTGGAGGGCGCCCTCCGGCGACGAGTATGAATGAAAAAGAAATTACATTAACTGAGTACTCATTATTGCTCACAAAACCCTGATTTGGCTAAAAATAGCAAAGATAATTAAGAACTTTGAGGTAAACATTTGCAAATCCTTAAGTTTTCCCCAGTGTAGAGAAGTGTACTTTTTTAAATTTTTCTTGCAGCTATATTTATTATTATATTTATTCTTAAATGCTCAGTTTTTTATATTATAGTGAAATAGTGTTATTACAAAAGTAATATTCCTTATTTTGTTTAATGTTTCTATATAGAACTAATAACCATAATCATTATTAGTTATATTGATATATAAAAACAACATTTTTGGCCAAATTGTGCAGCCCTAGAAGTACAGCACACCTTTTTTTTTTTCTTTTTTTTTATTAATAATATTTTTTGTCCTTTTTTCCAAATAAAGAAAATGCTTGTCTGAAAACCATAAGGGTTTGGAATCTGTATGCCCTGCACAGAATATTTATGTAAAAACATTCAATGTCTGTAGCACCAGTGCTATATGCAAAAAAAAATTAACGTACAGCTCTGATATCATATTCATTGTTTTTACTGGAGGAAAAAAGAGGAAATTAATAGATAATAAAATTGGTGTCCTTTCTCCATTCTGCCACCAGAGGGCACCCGATGACCAACCAAACACACACTTTAGGCTACTATATTTACAAAATTACAGTGTCTACAAAACTGGCAAAAAAGAAAAAAAAAAAAAAAAAAAAAACAGTTCCCCTTCGGGAACTCGAGCTGCGTCCGAAAACGCTAGGGGAACGCCTTTGGCGGAACCACGCTCTGAACACATATGAAATCTGACCAATGAGAAAGCGGGACGTCACGGGTGGGTGACGTCACCGACCAGGAAGCATAAAAGCACGTGCGAAGCCGGCCGGCGTCAGCTTCTGTCTTTCAGCGGAGCGCTCTGTGTGTGAAATTGTCTGTCTACATCGACCCTGTTTTTCTGTGCCAGTTTGCACTACTTTCTTTTGAGGGCGATGTCGAAGAAAGCTTTAGTTAAGAGTGGCTCAAGTGGACCACGTTACAGGCAGTGTGTTCCTCCCTGCAAAAGATATATCACTAGCGGGGATACACACAGCATGTGCGTGGTCTGCTTGGGAGCGGAGCATGCAGCGGCAGCCCTTGAGGGGGCTGTTTGCCCGCATTGTGAAGAGCTTCCTTTGCGGACGCTTCGCTCCCGGAAGGATCTCTTTGAGGAGGGATCCTTCACCAGCGTTCCTCAGGGTGCTGGTCCCGCTTCCGCTGAGGCGGAGCGGGTACTGCATTCCTGGGGTTCGCAGTTGGATCTGTTGGAGGGAATGGAGACGGGTGACCCCCTATCTCCCTCCTCACCCAGCAGAGACCCGCGGCACTCTAGACCGGGGTCCTCTAAGGCGAGGCCCGACCTGCGGGTCGTGCTTCAGGCTAAGAGGGCCCCGGCCCAAAAGCGGTCCTGACGCCAAGCTAGGACCGCCGAGGGTAGCCCCTGCCGGGGAGGAGTGGGTTTTACCGCATTACACGGTACCCACCTCTCCTCGGTGCCCTCGGGGGGTCAGTCTGATGTTTCTGCCAAGGTTACAGAACACAGCGGCCTCCGACGAGCGCATGCCCTGGATCTTTCCGCCCGGTCTCGCAGCGGAGCCAGGACGCTCGTCACCCCCACGGGGGTCTCTAGAACAGTTAGTTCGGCAGTCTCCTGCCGGTCCGTCGTTACAGGTCTCCGAGCTAGCAGTTCAGTCAACACCAGAGGCCAGCCTCGAGCAGCTGGTTCCCTTAGTAGACTATTTGGCAGCGTGGAAGCTACTGCCAAACGTGTCTGCATGGGTCCTGCGTACAGTAGAAAAAGGCTACTCCATTCAGTTCGGCGCTCCGCCGCCGCCCTTCGACAGGGTTTTTCCCACAGTGGTGGGCCCCGAGCAGGCTCTGGTTATGGAGCAAGAAGTAGTCACCCTTCTGAGGAAGGAGGCCATCGAGGTGGTCCCTCCTCACGTCAGGGAATCCGGGTTTTACAGCCGGTACTTCATTGTTCCAAAGAAGGATGGAGGGTTGCGTCCCATCATAGACCTTCGTCGTCTCAATCGTTCAGTAATGAAACTGAAGTTCAAAATGCTTACAATCAAGCAAGTCGTCTCACAGATCAGGTCCGAGGACTGGTTTGTGACGATAGACCTGAAAGACGCATACTTTCATGTCTCCATCCTTCCTCAACATCGGAAGTTCCTGAGGTTTGCTTTCAGGGGCGAAGCTTATCAGTATCGGGTTCTTCCGTTCGGCCTAGCACTCTCCCCCCGCACTTTTACGAAATGCGTGGATGCCGCCCTGGTCCCTCTTCGGCTCCAGGGCATTCGCATATTAAACTACATCGACGACTGGCTGATCTTAGCAGCGTCCGAGAGTTTAGCGGTTCAACATCGAGATGTTGTTCTCGCACACATGAAAGCGTTGGGCTTAAGGCTAAACGCCAAGAAAAGTGTGCTTTCTCCATCACAGAGGACCACTTATCTGGGCGTGGTATGGGATTCGACCACGATGCAGGCACGTCTGTCCCCTGCTCGGATCGAGTCGATCCTTGCCGCAGTCAAGAGAGTCAAAGAAGGCCGGTCACTCACTGTCAAGCAGTTCCAACAACTGCTGGGTCTGATGGCAGCTGCGTCCAACGTGATACCTTTTGGCCTGCTGTACATGAGACCCCTTCAGTGGTGGCTCAAAACCAAGGGGTTCTCCCCGAGGGGAAACCCGCTCCGCATGATCAAGGTCACGCGCCGAGGGCTACGTGCCTTAGATATGTGGAGGAAACCTTGGTTCCTAAATCAGGGCCCGGTGTTGGGAGCTCCTTGCCGCCGTGTCTCACTAGCGACGGATGCATCCCTCACCGGTTGGGGGGCGGTCATGAGTGGCCGCTCCGCCCGGGGTCTGTGGAGTGGTCGCCATCTCAGTTGGCACATCAACTGCCTCGAGATGCTGGCCGTATTTCGAGCTCTGAAGTACTTTCTTCCAGACCTGAGAGATCGCCATGTGCTGGTGCGCACCGACAGCACAGCGGTGGTCTATTACATCAACCACCAGGGAGGTCTGCGTTCGCGCCCCTTGTACAAGCTAGCGCACCAGATCCTTGTGTGGTCCCAGGACAAACTCCTCTCTTTGCGAGCAGTTCACATTCCTGGGCATCTGAATGTGGGAGCAGACATCCTGTCGAGGCAGGGGCCGAGGCCCGGGGAATGGATGCTTCACCCCGAGGTGGTGAAGCAGATATGGAGAATCTTTGGTTCAGCCCAAGTAGATCTCTTTGCCACGAGGGAGAATGCTCAATGCCCCCTCTGGTTCTCTCTAGTTCATCCAGCTCCTCTGGGACTGGATGCTATGGCACAGACGTGGCCGAGGCTACGTCTGTACGCCTTTCCCCCGATTGCTCTGCTCCCAGGAGTTCTGGAGAGAGTGCGCCGGGACGGAGTCAGTCTACTGTTAGTAGCCCCGCACTGGCCGGGCCGAGTATGGTTCTCGGACCTGATATCTCTCCTCGACGGCTCTCCATGGGAGATTCCCGTCAGGAGGGATCTCCTCTCACAGGGGGGGGTACCATCTTGCACCCCCGCCCGGAGCTATGGAAGCTGTGGGTGTGGCCTCTGAGGGGGCACAACTCATAGCTTCCGGTCTCTCAACCGAGGTTGTTGAGACCATCCTCCAATCCAGAGCTCCCTCGACGAGGAAACTGTACGCCCTGAAGTGGAAGCTGTTCACTTCATGGTGTGGAGAACGCCAGCAAGACCCAGCTAACTGCCCAGTTGGTACAGTACTGGAGTTTTTGCAGGCCCGCTTCTCCACAGGGTTAGCCCACTCCACCCTGAAGGTTTACGTGGCGGCAATCTCGGCCTACCACGCCCCTCTTGGTGGCATGCCAGTGGGTAAGGACCCCCTGGTAGTATGTTTCCTCCGCGGTGTGCTGAGGCTGAGGCCTCCGACATGACCCCTTGTCCCTACTTGGGACCTGGCTGTGGTGCTTGATGCTCTCTGTAGGCCTCCATTCGAGCCTATAGAAGAGATACCTGATCGTCTTCTCTCTATTAAGACAGCCTTGTTGCTAGCTCTTACTTCCCTCAAGCGGGTAGGGGACCTGCAGGCCCTTTCGGTGGCCCCTTCTCATTTAGAGTTTGCTCCTGGTATGACCAAGGCATTTCTGTACCCCAGACCGGGGTACGTACCTAAGGTCCCCACCAACACACCTCAGCCGGTCGTGCTCCAGGCTTTCTGTCCTCCTTCCTTTCGGGAGCCCGACCAACAGAAGCAAAATTGTATCTGCCCAGTACGTGCCCTGGATGCCTATGTCCACAGAGCTGCCCTGTGGCGTAAATCGGAACAACTGTTCGTCTGCTATGGCCCCCCTAAGAAGGGGCATCCTGCTACCAAGCAAACTATCAGTAGATGGATCGTTGATGCCATTTCTACTTCTTATGAGTCTTCGGACCTTCCTTCACCTATGGGTCTTAGAGCCCATTCTACTCGTGCTACGGCTGCTTCCAAAGCACTCATGTTAGGTGTCCCAATTCAGGACATCTGTAATGCTGCGGGGTGGTCCACGCCACTTACCTTTGTCAGGTTCTATAACCTAGACACCAGAGCCACTCCTGGCTCTTCTGTCCTTGTGTCCTAGCAATTTCACTAGGCAGGGACTTCGAAGTCTGGTGGCGTGGGCATCTCGTTCCCCTAGCGTTTTCGGACGCAGCTCGAGTTCCCGAAGGGGAACGTCCCAGGTTACGTATGTAACCATGGTTCCCCGAGGGAACGAGATGCTGCGTCTCGGTCCATCCTTCTGGCATCCCTGCCGAGCGCTCGCTTCATTCTCCGAAGCTGACGCCGGCCGGCTTCGCACGTGCTTTTATGCTTCCTGGTCGGTGACGTCACCCGCCCGTGACGTCCCGCTTTCTCATTGGTCAGATTTCATATGTGTTCAGAGCGTGGTTCCGCCAAAGGCGTTCCCCTAGCGTTTTCGGACGCAGCGTCTCGTTCCCTCGGGGAACCATGGTTACATAGGTAACCTGGGACGTTTTCTATGTGCTTGAGTACAAATGATTGTTTTTTTTTTTCTATGTGGTTTCATCAAAAAAAGTACATCCGTCACCTTGTTTCCGTTTCCTCTCTAATCTCTTTCCTATATGTTGCTGGTTCATTAATATTCAACATACGATTACCATACTGGCAGAAATGCAAATTCAAAAAGTACTAGTGTCTATTAAGTTCAGGATATCTCTGGTCTAAAAAGTTACTAGTAACTAAAAAATAAGTACTAATTCTATTTTTTCTTAACAAAAAGAGTGTAATTAAAAACTAGTCACTGTTGGAATAAGTACTAGTATCTAAAACATAAGAACTAGTATCTAATGAATAAGTACTAGTAACTTTACAAAAGGCACTAGTAGCTAAAGAATAAGAACTAGTAGCTAATGAATTAGTACTAGTACTTAATGGAAAAGATACTAGTATCTAAAAAATAAGTACTAGTAGCATGAAAATATTGAGTTGCTTCATTGAAAGCTTATTGTATTACTGCATTAGAACCTCACTGTATCATGTATGAGTATTATGCGAGAGAGGGATGGACTGAGCGAGTGTAATTAACGTACCTGCATTTGTTAAAGCATTCATTATTCATATTCACTATATGGCCAAATATATATGTATATTCAGGTTTTTAAATGTATTAATTTAGCAAGATGCTGCTATTCAAAGCACTGTTTTAAGGCAAAGCAGTTAATCTAAGGACACATGACAAAGTTACAACTGTTCAGAAGAGAAACGAATGGAAGAAATACTGAAATTATAATAATGTGTATATGCACACACACACACACTGTACTTCACATAAATGAGTACACCACCTCTAACCAAAAAAAAAACTAATATTTTTTTATAATGACAAATACAGTTCATAGAAAGATGGCAAGATTGAAAGATATTATATATTACATATGCTTAATAAAAACAAAGAAATATGTCATTAATATCTGTAAAATAAGTCAGTAGACAAGAAGTCAGTAGATTAGCAGACAGCTCCAAAATCTCTCTCTCGTGTTTTTTTTTTTTTTTTTTTTTGTATGTTTTAAAGTTTCTGTCAAAAGGTTAAAACGATTTGGCCTTTCTGCTGCATAGACAGTCAAATTTTATTAAAAACCTGTCTTTTCAGTGGTGAATTATTCCTTTAAGTACAGAAAAGATGAGTTTTTAGCCATTTCTAGAATATTGTAACATAATCTGCAAGCGGGCTTGTGAAGAGCAGTGAGGGTGCCTTTCTGTGATGGTACCACAAGGTGCTGCAAACTCACTGATCGCAGGCTTCTGGAGGGGATTTTATTTTTCCATGGAGTGAATTAGGCCTGTCACGATAGCAACTTTTTGTTGTGCAATATATTGCCCCAGAAATAACTGCGATAAGTGATGTTATTGTCATTTTAAGACCATTTTATGCCACTGAATATACCAGAGAAATATGAGCTAACTTAAATGTTAACATTTCATTTAAAATCAGCTTGAGAAAGTATAACAAAACAGAAGAATACATTTGAGTAAAGAAATTTTTGTTGTAAAACTAATAAAATGTTATGTGTCTTCATTTCTGTGAAGTGAAGTCTTGTGCAGTTTCTCTTGTGCTCCTTATTGTTTAAAGAGCATCAGTCAGATAGTTGCTTTAGAAGTGCCTCCATCTGATCAATCTCTCTGGAGACATCTAGAAATATATGTATTAGAAAATTAATACAAAGTGTTGTACAATTTACATAAACATGCAGAGTGTTGTGATTAAGAATAATCAGCTGATACCTTACAATGCAATGTGTCTTATTTAGTTTAAAATGATTACATTTTCTCTTACCCATCAATGTGGTATTGCTGCTTTGTGACAGTGAGAGATCCATTGCTTTCTTTAGTCCTGGTTCAAGAACATCTTTTATGTTCATCTGCACAAAGAAACAAAAGAATCAGTTTAATCATTTCATACATGCTTGTCTTAATACATGCTTGTCTTATTAAAGGTGAGATCAATACCTTCAAGTGTTTTAGCTTTTTAAGCATTTCCATTTTGGCTTTGTTGAAAATTTCTTGTTTTTTCTCATTGACTGTGTTTACTAGCAATTCTTGCCTTTCTTTCATGGATCCTGTTCCTGTCAGAGCTGCAGCTTCTAAAATAAGAAACATTTAGTTTGTGAATATTTGTTTGCAGCAATTAGAATAAATAGTTTGTGATTAAATCACATTTTAATGCTTGCTTACTTTCATAGCAGGGAGCCATTTCATTCTGAATGGTTTTTGTAATTGATGAGTAGATTTCTTTCTTTAATTCAACAGATTCTCTGATAAGTGATGCCTTCAGTTTAGCTTCCTTTTAGAAGGGAGTGGAAAAAAGGCAGAAAAGTCTTTTTATCAATGTACCTGATTGTCCATTAATATATTAACAGCTTGTTGAGTACATTTCATCATTCTCTGGTTTATTGATATTCTTCATATTTTGTGTGGTGGTCTGTTCACACTGATAGAAATTAATCTTTTCCAATAGGTTTAAATAGATTTTTACCCTTTATGGCCATTAAAAAGACATTTTTTCTAAAAGTGTGCATTATCTTTTGAGTCAGCTTTTTATGTTTGGGCTGTTACCAAGCAAATGAAATCAGTAACAGCAAAATTTGTCTTTGCAGTGCAGAGGATGCAGAATCTGAAGTGGCATTTAGATGTAACACTGTTTAATGCAGGTCATGAATGCATTTGACCTGCAGTTAAAATGCATAAATAATGTTTTGATATTTTAAACAAAACGTTGAATATACTGACAAATGATTTAAATCATAAAAATATACTGTACATGTTGAATTAAAACCGCCAGTAGGTGTCAGTAAGTCACAGTTAATAAGTGAGTCATTGAGATTGAACCGAATCATTTAAACGGTTGAATCAGGAACGAAGCACTGTCATGTTGCTCAGAGAAGCAAAACAGTGCTGTGGTTGTATTTGTAATGATTTTGTTGGAGAAATTGAGCAAAAACAGGGAATATGGTGTCTAATATGTAAGTAAGTCTCTTAATTCTGGTCTGTTGAGAAAAATCAATATCACACTTGTAATCCTGGTCATTTCATGAAAAGAAAAATACTCATTGTCAAATTGAACATCGTTAAAACATCAATTACGATATTAACGCAGATGATATATATCGCGCACCTATGATCTGCAAGTGTAAACTTTACTGGATGAGATGGCAAACATAAACCTGTTGATAATTATTTTTACTCACAGGTCATTTATTTTTTACATTGTCAGCCTTAGGCATATAAAGGCATAGTCCACAAAAAATGAAAATTCTCTTATCATTTGCTCACCCTCGTGTCGTTTTAAACCTGTAAGACTTATTTTCTTTTGTGGAACACAAGATATTTTAAAGAATCATGGCTGAACAGTTTTAGTTATCATAACCTTATATGGACAAAAAGCACCGATACATTTTTTTGTTTTACTAAAGTAAATCTTACAGGTTTGGAGCAACATGAAAGTGAGTAAGTAGTGACAGAATATTCAGTTTGTTTAACTCTAGACTGTTTAATTCAGACTGTTTAATTCTAATTTACATTGACTAAAAAATAAAATAAATAAATAAATAAAAAACAGACACAGAGGACCAGGGCCAGATTAAATATGTCTAGTGCCCAACAACTTGCTGAACTCACCTCTGTTTTGATGAAGTTCTGAATGTGACGTACCACAGAAGATCTGAGGTAAGCAGGGTCACTCTGGACGATAGTGAATTTATCAATCTGTTCTTCCACTGACTTCCCTGTTTTTCCACTCACACTGAAGCCAAAAGATCAAAAAACAATTTATTATTTAACCAGTCTATTTTTAAAAGTATTGTTGTACTCGTTGAGACATAATAAAATTTTGACATAATGACAATTTTTTTTTTTTTATGTGAAACTGTTTGTAACACAACAATGAAAGCATTTTAAATAGTAGTATACTGCATGTCACATCATGTCACTATACAGCTGTATTATTATTATTTTTTTTATCTTAGATAATTTTTTATTTATTAACCTGTTAGCGTTCCACTGTACCACCGCCGGTACACTTGCATGTTTTAGGCTAATTACAGGAATGCTAAGGGGTTAATGTGTATCTAATACGTTACATGTATTTATGTAGCATCAAACAATATAATATCATCACTTTTTGTGAAAAATGGTGTAAATCGTCAATAATAAAATTGCACTCTAAAAATAAGATGGTTCTTTAAAGATTCTGTAACACTTAAGGATAATACTTTAGCATAGTGACCAATTCTGTTTAACTGGTTTCTTATTAGTGTGCCTATTATTAAAGGAGAAGTCCACTTCCAGAACAAAGATTTACAGATAATGTGCTTACCCCCTTGTCATCCAAGATGTTCATGTTTTTCTTTCTTCAGTCGTAAAGAAATTATGTTTTTTGAGGAAAACATTTCAGCATTTTTCTCCATGTAGTGGACTTCTATAGTGCCCCGAGTTTGTACTTCCAAAATGCAGTTTAAATGTGGCTTCAAATCCCAAATGCGGTTGTAAACAATCCCAGCCGAGGAAGAAGGGTCTAATCTAGCGAAATTATTGGTTAAATAATACAATTTATATACTTTTTAATGTCAGATGCTTGTCTTGTCTTACTCTGCCTGAACTCTGTTTTTTTCTGGTTGATGACAGTTAAGCCGGCCTCACACTACAGGATTTTTAGCCCGATTTTGCCCCGATTTTCCCCTCCCGAGAATCGGAGCAAAAATCTTGTCGAGCACTTTGATCGGTCCCGATGTTCAGAACGGATTATCTGCTAATGTGAGACGTTCACAGATCGAATCTTGCACCTCCCGATCTGCTCTCACACAAATCGGGGCTGCCCAGATCATATCAAACATGTTTGATATTCAGGATTTTAAACTGGCATGATCACGGCTATAATTACATCAGTACTTTCACAACAGCCAATGCGCAAGCGCAAAACAGCTGCTGTGCGGTCCATTGGATAGTGGAGATGGAGTAAACTACGTCTTACGTTTTTGTAGTAACACTGTCTGTAAAATATGTTGAAAACATACCACAACCGCATGGAGCAAGGAAAGCAATGCTCCATGGCCCGAGTCCGACCCGAGCCCATCTTTTTTCCCCTTCTCCCAAAACAGCTTATACTACTGTTTTAGCAATTAAAATAGTTCAGTTTTGTATGTAATGGCAAAGTGATAATATTTCGTTTCGCTTTTAAGTTAATTTAGAAAAACATTTGGAGCATTTTTTGTTTGTTAAATATACATTTTTGTTTTTTTAAATTAACGACCAAGCGGTCAGCGGCAGACAGTGAGTTGATCATAGACTATGTTTAATCAGTTTTGCCTTCTCAAATCACGACCTGCCTAAAGTAGAATCTATAGATATAAAACAGTTAAAGCATATAACAGTTAACTAACATTTATTTTTTTTAATTTTTTATTTTATTTATTTTTTTAAAATTATAAACTACAACAAAACATATACAATTATAACAAGACATCCAAATAAACAAAATGAATAAAAAAAATACATATATATTTGTAAACATTAGTTGCTGAAATGACGATTGGTTGCATAAGATTACGTGAGGCGCTCCCTCCTTCATGATAATCTTAATAATATCTTGTAGTGTGTGATGCGCCACAATTTTCAAATCTTGTAGTGTGTGCATGTTTAAGATTTCAGGGAAGATAATCTGCAAAGCTTCTCCTTATGTGTGCGCTGCAACCAGATTTCATAATCGGTTAGGATTTAAAAAATCCTGTAGTGTGAGCCCGGCTTTAGGATATGTCGAAAAACTCCCATCTCATGTTCTCCCTCAACTTCAAAACCATCCTATATCGCTGTTTTATCTTTTTTGTTAAGGGTGTTTGATCTTCTTTGCATTTTCACTTTTGCAGTGATGTAGGATGATTTTGAAATGATTTATTCTCTGCCAGAATAGACAGAGTTCAGGCAGAGCAAGACCAGATGAGCGTTGGAGATTAAAAAGTATTTAAATCGTTTTTTTTTTTTTTAAATTAAAATAACCGATCGTTTCGCTAGATAAGACCCTTCTTCCTTGGCTGGGACCATTACAACCGCATTTGGGATCATTTCAGGCTGCATTTAAACTACATTTTGGCAGAGATGGCAAAGTTAAAGTAAAGAAGTACAAGCTCTGACATGTACTGAAGTAAAAAGTACCCATTAATACTGCCTGTTTTAGTGTCATGCTGGTAACTGGACCTCACGTCATATTGACACATTAATACAAAATTATTTACATTTGAAATTTTGTTAGCTAATGAATGTATCAAGGCTGAACAACCACCATGTAGAACAGGGCAGGACTGGGACAAAATTTCAGGCTGGTGAAATCTTACACTCATTCAGGGCATCCCATTTACCCACAGCAAATTCTGAAACCACGGACGACCCTATTTTTTGTATGACCATCACATTAAAAAAAAAAAAAGGTTTAAAACCTAATAATTAAACAAAATAACTAAAGGTTTTCTCTTGAACTGCACCTTCATTTCCATTTTCCTTTTCAGGCTCTTTATTTTCCATAATATCTCTCTGCATCTCACTTAGAGTGTTTACTTTTTCCCACTAATTTTCTTGTACCTATCCTTGTACAACCACCTCATTGTATTCTGTTTCCAATAACGTAACTTTATTTTAGTTAAGTTTAAATTATCACATTATAACCATGTTTTGTTTTATCATAAAATTACTTAAATTCTATAGATTTAGTAAAACTATATTTTCTAAATTGCCTAAATGTCAAAAATAGTACAATAGTAATTACATTATGACAATATCTTTACAGAAAAATTCTAATACTGAACATGTTATTGCTTTATCATAAGTCATTATCAAAATTAACCATGTTTTTTGGTCTGTTTTTCAATCTGTTTTAATTTTACAACCATAGTTTTACTACAAATTTCATAGTTAGACTATGGTTAGTGTAGCAAAACCATAGTTAATTTGTGGTTACCATGGTTTAACTATAGTAACTATAGTTTTTGTTTTTCATTTTCCTAAGGGTTGTGTTATTATCTGCTCTAGCTCCCTTTAAATGTATTGTGAAACGATCTCTTATAACATTTGTTTGCTAAATTAATACTATAACTTTACAGCAGGTAATAATGTGAGTGATTGTAATTTAGTTTATTTTAGTTTACAGTATTATTAATCCTCTGCCAGTTACTGCTAAGAGTTGCTAGCACTTAACTAAGTAAACAAAGACAAAACTACAGTAATCTATTTACAGATGAAACTGACCTGCACTTCAAGTCCTGGTCAACAGTTTTGCCTCTCAGATCCACTCCATTCTCGAGTCTCTCACATTGATTACTCAGACAGAAACCGTTTGGCGGAGACGCGGAGTGCGCGCTAGACGAATCACGTTACAGACAACCGATTCATGATTTAGAGATTTGTGATCGGAAAAAAAAAAAAAGAGATTTGTGATCGAATGGTGGTCCACCAAATGCAGTTTAAAACTAAAGTAACGAGCCTGGTTTAAAATTGTAATAAGTAGAAAGTACAGATATTTGTTTAAAAATGTAAGGAGTAAAAATAAAAAGTAGTCAGAAAAATAAATAGTGAAGTAAAGTACTGATACCAGAAAAATCTACTTAAGTACAGTAACGAAGTATTAATTACTTCCCATCTCTGCATTTTGGAAGTTCAAACTCGGGGCACCATAGCAGTCCATTATATGGAGAAAAATCCTAAAATGTTTTCCGCAAAAACATAATTTCTTTACAACTGAAGCTAGAAAGACATCCTGGAACATCTTGGATGACAAGGGGGTCATTACATTATCTGTAAATTTTTGTTCTGGAAGTGGACTTCTCCTTTAACTCATTGGCTATTTATCAGTACTTATAAAGCACATATTTTGCATGACCATACTCTACCCAATACCTAAACTTAACAACTAACTCACTATTAATAAACAGCAAATTAGTTTATTACCTCAAAAGTCAAAGTTATTGGTTTGCTAATGAGAATTGGACCTTAAAATAAAGTGACTAAACACTTCAGATTTAAGGACTAAATGTCAGATACATATCTAAAACTGATTATGCTGATTTCCTAAACATGCCTTGAGTCATTGACCAACCATTATATTGTTTTTTATTCTGACCTAAACAAAGGAAGACTGAAAATAGAATGATAAAACAACTTACGGGAAAATCTGGCTGAAATTATCATAAATGTTTTCATGCAGGGGATCTGCCAATTTCTTGTTCAGATCTAGGACTGCATCCCTGTTTTTTTGCCAATAGAATCCATAATTCTTGCACAAAGCTTGGAGGGTTTTATGGAAACCTCTTCCATCTTTTTTCTAATTAAAAAGAAAAAAGTAAAGTGTTAAAAGGGCGTAGCAATGTTGATACTTTCTATATATTTGAATCACACTCACAGGTGCTACCAGTGCCCTTGCGGAAGCAACACATGATTGCACTGATTCTTCCACTCCCTTTGAGAGACACTTCTCCAGATCATTATAAATGTTGTCAAAATATTTGTCCATTTCAATTAGTGCCTTCTTTAGATTATTTTCAAGATCCATGCGGACGGCGACTTTCGTCTTAGCCTAAAACACATCCATACAACAGTAGTGAATTACAGAATAATATATATTGGCAAAATTCTGAAAACATCTGCATGTAAAACATGTATAATTTTGATGCATACTGCTTTCTTGTCTGTATCCAGCTGGACACTTTGGATCAGAGACAGAACTCCTTTTGCCTCAGAAACATAATCTCTGGTCAGTTCTCGGTTAATGCTCTTGTTAATGCTCCTCAGAACATCCTGCAGCTTTGGGATTTCTACAGAAAGGTGTGATTTTGATGATTTTAGTCAGTGCTTTGCCTGGCACATCTAATGACATTTTGCCTGACTCATTTAAATTTCAGGTTGATTAAAATATGCAAATAATTACAGATTTTTTTTTTTTCTTGTGGCTGGATGATATGGTAAAAAATATGTATATATATTTTTTCTTTCAGAAAGTTTGAGCTTTTCTCTAAAAAAAACACTCTTTATTTCACTCATGTTGTTCATGATCACTCATCATGCATTCGGATCATTGTTTTCTCTTAACTGTTATTATTACTAGCATATTGTCAATGTGTCTAAAACCAATAACGTTTTGTAATATTTCAATATCCTGATTCCTTGATTTATAAAAAAAAAAAAAAAATCATGGCAAAACATTACATTTGAATTAAGAGATAATATTTGAAAGAAAAAAAAAACAGCCCTACTTTGTTTATGATTTTTTTTTTTTTTTTGTGTTCTTATGAAGTACTGTAGTGTAGCAATAAGGAGAGTTTACCTGTTTCAGCAGATTCCAGATTTAAGCTGGTGTCGAAAAATGCATTGGAACTTACAGTAAATACTTGAAGAAAATCATTGTCAGTTCTGAATTTTTTCTATAAATAAATAAATATAGAGGGAAAGTAAATAATCAGAGTTAATTAATTAAAATGATAGTAACAAAAAGAAATGGTGTTAACGAAAATACCCTGATTTCAGATTTTTCAAACTTTTCTTTCATCTTTGTCTTGGCTTCTTCATTTCTATGATGTATGCACAATATTTTCTGATCCTGAAGAATGATTAAAAACAATATGTAAAAATAAGGGGCATAGTAATATAAGGGAATCTGAAACCTGTTTAAATAACTGAATATACATATACACATCAATTACCACATAATGATAATAATAATAATAATAATAAACCTCAAAAGATTTTTAAACATATACGAAATATATGAAACATAAGTTCCAGTAACAATCCCATTTCCCCAGAGAAGTTGGGATATTTTGTAAAATACAACAAAAAGAAATATCTGTTATTTGTAAATTCTCTACCTTGTCTTTTGGGATAGTAAGCCGTGCAGATCTAAAAAGACAGATAAAAAAGTCAAAAAGGATTGCTTTGAAATTCTGGGGCCATATTTACAAAACACCTTGAGGCTAAAAGTAACAGATTTAGTCTTAATTTAAGGACTCATAAAAACAGCTCCTAAATCTGTGGAAAGATAGGGGTAGTTAAAAGGACCTCTAATTCACCAAATCACAAACCATCCTAAAATGGATTTTGCCCACAAGCCACCTCAGAATGTAAACACTTTAGAAACATTTCATGATAATTTGCTTTATTTATAATTTGATTATTTCCTTAATTTCATGTACAAGTTGGGCAAGAAGTAAAAGAAGTGGCACATGTAGAGTCAAAAAAGCATGACCCACTCTTTGATTCTTTTTTGCTGTTTACATAAGGCATCTGTCACAGAGACACTTTTCTCAGTGGTACCTATTTCAGTAATATCAGGACAGATTGTAAGAACATTTTGATTTAGGCTATATTTTATGATATTCAAAAAATAATACTACGTACAGCTTAATAACAAATATATTCTAATTCTAACCTCATATAGGATACTGGATTGATATCATCAGTTTTTGTACAGATGAAGTTGATGTGTTTACATTCTCCTCCTGGTCCCAGTTCCTCAATGCAGTGCTTTAATATCCCCCAGGGGTCTTTGTCATCAGTTGCTCGATTGATACCACTTACAATCCACACAGAAGAGCACTCTCTCAGTTTCTACAGGATTTGAAATAGTTAGTTAGAGGACAAGCTTGTAGTAACATTTGATTGTGTGGTTCTATAATATTTATTTTGAGTAAGTAATATATTTACAGATTTCCACAGGTCATCTCTAGTCTTATTGCAGTCTCCAGTCCCAGGAATATCAACAATCACAATGTGTTCCAGAAGTTCATGACAATCTGGAATCTTGATATTCACGCTCTTCACAAGCGGCCAGTACCAGTCACCGGGACATGCCTTACTGTGTTGTATGAATCGTGCAACATCACTAGCAAATTCAGACATCTGTTGAGGAAATAATTCATGTTGATTTTACTTAGAAATACATTCAAAATGCATTATTATTAACAGTATTAGTAGTATTAATGTTATTAATATTGATCTAATGAAATAGATTTTAGAAATATATGAAAAAAATCAGTTACATCACTCTTTGAGATTGTTTTTTTACTGATGGACATTAATTTTTCAATCTCAGCATATTTGTCATCTTTCTTGAGCTCTTCTAATGTTTTCTGGTCTGCATCAGCTCCATACAGCGCAGTGATCTTTTCTTCAGCAATTTCAATCAAGTCCTCATTCCTGTCCTCAATGTCATCTTGTAAATCTCTGAAAAGATCTTTTAGCTCTTTCTCCCACTCCTGCACAGGCACAATATAGAATATAGGTTTTATTTCTTTTCCTCCAGTCTTATTTATTTGCATATTTATTAAGAACTCCCATTAAAGTCATTGTAAGATCAGTGTAAATGAGGAAACCTCTTTAGAGATGAGTTCGATCTCTGCTGTGTAGTTGGAGTCAGTCAGATTGGCTTCCACCTGAGTAACAACAGATGTACAGGCACCAAAACAACCAGATGGCAGGAGATCTTTTTCCCCCAAGATTGCACTTAATAGGGAGCTTTTTCCTTCTCCTGTCCTTCCAAAAATTCCAATGGTTGCCTTCTTTCTGTTGACTGTATTCATTTTATTTATCTTTGAAATGATGTCATTGTGCATAATGATTGTGTGGAGTAAGTTATCAGTGACTCTTCTCATGATTTTTTTTGCATTCTTCATGATCTCCATATCTGTTCACAATGAAGAAGACAATTACAATGAGGATTATTGATTAAATGCATTATATGAAGTGCATTATGCCTGTATATTTCTTTACAAAGTTGCACAATGTATTGTATGTAAAGTATTTAGTATTCAGTATTGTATTATATTCAGTAACACCTATTGCATACCATCAAAAACAAAACAAAAATTTTTTTTGCTTTAAAAAAAGAATTAAAGAAAATGACCTCTTTACATTTGTTGTAGCTATTTTATGAATAAATTATGTGGACATTGTAGGTTAAAGTGATCTGTTGCTCTAATAGTGTCTGAATAAGAGTGGACAGAATCAGAATGTACTTGCCTGCTGTCAGTGGTGAATCAGATGATTTATGATCACGCTTTCTTTTAGTACCTATCAGAGAATTTTAATTATTTTTCCTCAGTCACAGACTTTAAAGGTAAACACACAACAATTTTATTATTTCAGAAAAATGTATACCTTGGTTAGGCATTGTGGAATGATTGGAACGCCCTGGAGGTAAAACAAAACAAACAAAACAAAACAAAACGAAAAAAAAAAAAAAAACATTTACAGACATGGTTCTACCTTTAACATACTATTTTCAAATGAAAGAAAACATATTTTTTAAAACTTACAGCTTTTCATTAGAATAAGTCTAGTTTCATAACTATAACAAAATGATAACAAAATGATTTGGCTCACCATCAGAGAAAGTGCCAGGTTGTGAGGGTACATGCAGTAGTGAAGGGTGATTTTTTTTCTTCCCATGAAATGCATCCATCTCCTCTTCTGGTGTTTCAGAAAATATGTCTGATCTGATAAAAAATTAAAACAATAACAAAAAAGCTTATCCCTGCTGACATCTTACTTTTTAAGAATACAGTAAGATAAAATTGCTTCTATCTTGATATCTTCTTTTCTTCCTGTTTTTTTTTTTTTTTCCTGAAGATCTTGTACTAAACAGTTATATAACAGCGTCTAAACCAAAATTTTCACAAAGCCACTCCAAAACGTATATATTAGTGCGATAATGCAGGCGATTAATTTTTCCAGTTTAATGACGGTATAGGAGTGCATATAGCCCACCTTGCTGACAGAGGCTATTTACACTTATGGTGCTTTTCCACTACAGTGTCAAATCTGCGCTCAGTGCCGCTGGCAACGCTACAACACCACTGCTTATGGTGTGTTTCCACTGGCACGTAGCGAGTGGAGCGGAATGAGCGTTTGCCATTCATGCCCACGACCCATCTTCAATGCTCTTACTGAGGGAAGGAGGTTGTTGCCCAAAATCTCACGATACATGGCCCCATCCATCCTCCCTTCAATACGGTGCAGTCGTCCTGTCCCCTTTGCAGAAAAGCACCCCCAAAGCATGATGTTTCCACCCCCATGCTTCACGGTTGGGATGGTGCTCTTGGGATTGTACTCATCCTTCTTCCTCCGAACACGGCGAGTGGAGTTTATACCAAGTTCCACCGAGTTCCATTTTGGTCTCATCTGACCACATGACCTTCTCCCATGCCTCCTCTGGATCATCCAGATGGTCTTTGGCAAACTTCAGACGGGCCTGGACATATGCTGGCTTGAGCAGGGAGACCTTGCGCGTGCTGCAGGATTTTAATCCATGACGGTGTAGTGTGTTACTATTGGTTACTAATTGTTGCCTTCTCACCAAGCTGTTTGCCTATTGTCCTGTAGCCCATCCCAGCCTTGTGCAGGTCTACAATTTTGTCCCTAGTGTCCTTAGACAGCTCTTTGGTCTTGCCCATAGTGGAGAGGTTGAAGTCTGATTGATTGAGTGTATGGACAGGTGTCTTTTATACAGGTAACAAGTTCAAACAGGTTCAGTTAATACAGGCAATGAGTGAAGGATAGGATGGCTTCTTAAAGACAAACTAACAGGTCTGTGACAGCCAGAATTCTTGCTGGTTGGTAGGTGATCAAATACTTATTTCATGCAGTAAAATGGAAATTAATTATTTAAAAATCATACAATGTGATCTTCAGAATTTATTTATTTATTTTTTTGATTGTCTCTCACAGTTGAGGTGTACCTACGATGAAAATTACAGATCTCTCCATTCTTTGTAAGTGGGGAAACTTGTAGGTGGAAAAAAATCTGCAGTGTATCAAGTACTTATTTGCCCCACTGTATACAAGATGAGGGTAAATGCTCACGGGGTGCATTATGGGAGTGCCACACTTTTTTAAAATGCCAGGAGTGTGCTGAGCATCTTCTTCGCACTAAGCGCTGAGTGTTTGGGCATTTTTTTGGTCGCCGCCGCCGAGAGTTGAAGAATGCTCAACTTTTGAGTAAAACGCTGTGCTCATCACTGTCACTTTCTATTCAGCTAACCAATCAGAGTGGAGGAGGGGCGGGACTGAAACGACCACCCTGCTTGTACTATGGCTGAACAACATTGAAAAAGTTAATATTGCTTGTCTCCGAGTATTTATGTGTTCAACAGTCTGAATTACTGGACTACTATATTATTGTTATAAAAATAATTAAAAACATTTCATTTGCTATGCGTTTGCCATTACTTAAGCGGATATTTTGTATCATAACAACCATAGTGTCTCAACGAAAATATATATAGGTTATATACCTATATATTTTCTATTGAGACATTTAGTGTAAATAGCATCTATTGCACACGCACTTAAATTGCACGCACAAATGTGGCGTTGAGTGCTGTAGCCTGTATCATTTCGTATTAAAGCGTGAATGAAACTATGCATGTCAGATATGCGTCACATTCAGCAGTGGCAGCTCCTAAAATAATAGCAGCCAAATAACCTAATAACCCAGCTACTGTGATGTCTAATAATCAAAGAACAAAAGAAAAAGAGGAAATCAATAACTTTTGTAGTTTTGAGGATTTATGAATATTTCAATCTGTATTTAGTGTTTGATAGCTTTATTCAGTTTGTGTATATTTCCTACTCGCTGAAGGGCATTATACTGTAATTTTGAATGGCTATAGAAAGTTAAATATTAGGGAAAAAATGAAATTTTTCTAGAGACATCAGTAATATCAGATATCAGTGATACTCACTTTCAGTCATAAAAAAAAAAATGTAACAAAAATCAAAATACACTGTACTTATGTCGTTTACATTAATTTGAAGATTGAACATGAAATTGTTGAAACTGAAGACCAGAGTAATGATGCTAAAAATTCAGCTTTACATCACAGGAACAAATTAGATTTTAAAATGTATTCACATAAAATGTGTGCATATATATATATATATATATATATATATATATATATATATATATATATATATATATATATATATATATATATATATATAACATTAAAAATCATATTGATCGCTTTTTGAACTTTTGTCAATTTGGTGTTTGGTTTACACCAGATGTAACAGGACCCCCAAAACAGTTTCACTTTCATTTATCGGTCTATAAAACGTTCGAACATCATCAAGGTGTGTTTTGGCAAAATTCACATGAGCTTCAATGTTCTTCTGGGTTAGCAGTGTTTTTTGCCTTGCCACACAGGTGCTGTATTGGCCAGTGTCTTTCGGATAGAGGAATCATGAACAGTGACCTTTATTAAATGCTCTAGGAGGAATTTTGGAAGGTATTTTTGGCAAAGCTTGCTACCTTATGTTAGTTCCATTTGAAGATAATGGCTCTCAATACATGTTATACAATGTTATAGAAGTGTTTTACAAGTGTACATGTAATTAAACAGAGGTTGCAGTAACCAGGCCTGGTTGCATATAGTCCAGCTAAACCCCATTATGAATGCGGTTTTATAGATTTTGGAATTAGTAACTGCAGGGGGCAATTACATTTTCATATTAGATAACAACAAATGTAATCTAAGTCATCTTCATAATCCTCACCTTCCATCAACTGCCACTGACTGGTGTTCATTCTCTAATACTTTTGCATGATCAGTCTCTTCACACATCTTACTCCCATCATCCCTTTCATCTGCTTTAAAATAATTTTCTTCTGATTCTGCTTCATTATTCCCAAATGCCTCTGTGATCCATTCATCCAAGTCCTCATCTTTTCCTAAGCAGTTTAACTGTAGCAGTTCACCATTTCCTCTGGATAGTATCTCAATTTCATATACTTCATTAGTACTGCTCTCCACAGTAGCTTTGACTATTTCTAAATCATCAGATTGAAAGCAAACTTTCACACTTTGTTTGAAAATAAAAACCCTGATGCAGCACTTCGTATTTCTTATCTGAAAAATCTTCTTTTGCATCACTGAGGAGATTTTCTTTAATGAGAAGATCCTGGCTCAGAGTCGGGTTTGACCGTTTTTGCCGTTGTAGCTCATTCCTGATACAACTCAAGCTTATTAAGGCATAATGTGTTTTGGGAGTGATCACGACAGTAGCTGAATCTTTTGGTATTCGCCCCTTTGGAAGAGTCTCCATGACGTCTTCCACATGTCTTAAAAACATACCACTCATCTTTATAGCTGTCTATAATATTTTTGTCTCCAATTCCAATGTGCGTCTCTTGAAAGAAAACTATGTGTGCATTTTGTAGTTCTTGAAATTTCTGATCTCTGTGTTTAAGTCCATTAACATTCCAAGTGATCAAGTTTATGGTCTGTGTATCCATTGACAGATCTGCTCATACAGACCAAAGATTCCCTGTCAAAACAAAGATTGGTGGGGGATAGGAACTTTTTGTTTTGCATTACCAAGACTTTCATGCTGGACATTTTTAAGCAAAGTAATTTCAGTTGCATTTAGGGTTTTACACTTTATTAGGTCATGCATTCCCTGGGAATTGACAACCAAGTATGTTAATTTTTTTTTCCTTCTCCTTTCAGTTCCAAACTGTGGCAACTGTGGCAAAATTTTCTAGGTAAAGCGTCACGTCCAACAGTTTTAGTACACATCCCAATATGATTTATTCCATTGTAACAAAAAGAAAAATATTAAGACTTGAAACATTTTAAATAAAGATAATTGTTTTACCAAGTTCAGCATTAAGTTTGAGGATGATTCTTACAAAACTACATTTTCTGATGTAGTTTCAAAACATATATTTTTTTTTAATTTTCATGTATGTATACAGTGCAACAGCAAAAACTGAGAAAAAATAAATGTCATATTTTTTAGAGCATTTTCTATAACTACAAGTCAACTTTAACCTGACTGTATAGACCAATTCAACTGGCGGCAGAGTTATAAAATGGTTATTCCATAGTATTCTGTAGTAAGGTTTCACAAAATAAAACAGATCAAATAAAGTATAATGATAAAATTAAAAACATTATTCTTCCGCCAAACAATGTAGTTCCTCAGAAATGGTTGTGGTTGCAACAAAGTAGTTACCGAGCAACACACAGACGTAAACAAAGGTGTATGTTTGTAGAGTAATTTACAACTGCTAAGAACATGGCTCAACCAATCAGAATCAAGGACCAGAACTATCCATTGTGTAATTACGAGTTAATATCCCACATGTCTAGATTTTTTTCCCCTCAGAATTGACAAACACACTATTGTTGAGTTAAATCGAGTTAGAAAGTCCGAATTATGAGATATAAACTTTTTATAAGCATTATATAAGCATTTGTCATTTGTCAAAATTTGTCAAAAACAGTCATTACAATTATCATCCATCAAAACTTTACTGGTAAGATACTGATTTACTAGTCCTGACTCGTAGCTTAAAGATAATTAATAGAAGTATATTTGTTCATTGCGCAAGGTAAGTTATTATGAAAGCGTGTTAGTGCTAGCCCTTCTGGAACACATAGAGATTGCATTGCAGTGCCTGCAGTTCGAAGAAAAAAAAATTGTATGGAAGGTTATTAGAAAAGCAGAGGCGATTCGTCTTACTGCACATAATATGACTTGACACTGATTGGACTACTCAAGAACCGTGACAGCTAGCATAGCACTGTGGCTGAATGTGACAGAAAAAAAATCCCTCCCTTTAATAGTTTTGTGGTGCATCGTTCTATTGCTCTAATGAAGAAACCACTCCTGGTTGTAAACATTGTGGTGTACAAAAACAGAGATTTTTTTGTTGTTGTTGTTGTATTCTTTGGCTAAAGTTAATTTAAGACTTTGCTAGCAATGTTTGAAATTTTTTAGACAGGTTATCATGTATCTGCTTTTTCCGCAGCTCCTTGCCCTGCTTACCCAGGTGTTTAATTCTTACAGAGTGGCTTATGAATAAATATCAATAAACCATGTTACATCTTGAAAATCAAGAGTCTTTCAAAAACATCAAGAAAAATCAAGAATATAAAAAGATATTTAATCAAGAATAAAATATCTCATCTCGGCTCACGATATAAAAGCCTAAATCAATCAACCAAGGAATAGGGGATTTTAACTATGCTGTTATATAGCCCTCACGAGTGCCTTGATTGTTTTGCTTTATACAAACTCAGATATTTGATTAATTTGAATAGCAATGTGTATTTTTGCAGATTGTTTTAAAAAAAATAACCTTAACTAAGATAAAATAAGTTTTTACAAAGTAAGTTTTAGGATTTAAGCTAACTTCAAGCACTATAATATGAAAATGAAGATTACTACTATCACATAGAATTTAGGATGGATAGTATGCACATTGAGATGCAGGCCATGTTCTCTCATAGGTAGTGCCTAATCTAATCTGGCGGTGGTCAGGTGGTAGAGCTGTCACAGGTCCAAGTCATAACTCTCATAACATTTTGAGTTTACAAGTTGTAATTATGAGATCTGGAGCATGCGAAGGCTTTGGCGTTGATAGTGTTGCCATAGAAACACATAATTCAGCATGTAATCTGGTCATGTGCCTCCCTCCTCTTTGTGTTATGCTCTGATTGGTTCTTTGTTTGATTGTTCACAGGTGTATACCAACTTGTAAAGAATTCCAACTTGTAAAAAGCATTCACGCCCTCGTAGAAACACAGATTCATTTGGGCGCTATGTTTAGGCATTGATAGTTAACTGTGATAGTTCAGAGTCCGACTCCAAGGGTGAACAGCTCTAAGTAGAATGTCCCGTGTGGTTACCTCGAAATCACAGTAATTACGGCATGTGAGTGCAGCATAAAACCTCATGTTTGCCTTGTTAGTTTGTGTTTTATGTTGGTGTCTTCCTGCTGTTGGTGAATCCAATGTCAAGTCAAGTCTCATGTTTTGTCAAACCAAGTCTTAGTTTATTTTGTATGATTCATGTCAGTTATTAAACTGCATGTGACACTGAGAAAAATGTGAACTCTAACTGAAATAACTATCTAATAATGAGCGTTTTTAACTTTAATATATTAGTAAACAATGATTTACAGAAAGGTAAGTTTAGGTTTTGATGCACTAGAGTCACTGGCAATTGTTAGTTTTGTGTATATGTGTGCCTCCATTTATGTATGTATGTATGTATTTATTTATTTATTTAAATGTGTAAAATTAAGGATGTTCAAATACAACATGATTGCTAGTTATCAAGTATCAACTATCTTTTTTTTTTGAGGATATAAAACCTCTTTTTGAGGGATATTATGAACATCATCAGTTTTTTTGTGCTGCAACATTGTTTTATCACAATGAACACTTATTATTTTTGAAGTGCACACCCAAATGTCTTGATAACCTAATCTAACTGAAGGCAAAACTATAAAATTAATTTACATTCGAGAGTAGAATGAGCAACTTTACAAAACCAGACAGCTGAATACCAGAGTTATATGTGATATAGTATAGTAGTGTGATTGGGAAAAATATAATTGTGTACTAGAGAATAGATATGATCTTTATTTAAAAATAAACAATAATTTACAAATTAATTCTTTTGCTCTTTCAAAGGTCAAATCTTTTGAAAATTGTATTTATTTATTTTTATTTATTTGTTTTTTTGGAACAAAATGCAAGTCTGTTACTTACCGTTCTTTCTGTTCTTTGATTTCTTTCTGCATCTCTTTTGCCTTCTCAAAAGTGACTGCAATAAGATAAATATTTTATCATATTATTTATGAACATTTATTAGACAATACAAAATCCTATAATAAAACAGTTATTTTCAAATAGTGGCATTACCATATTCCCTGTGAAAGATAATATTTAATTTCTCCCATGGTTTCCCTCCTGTTTCAGGTTTAATCCTGTTCTGAACAGCTTCCGTGCACTTCTCTGTGGATTTGAATGGAGGCCAGTAACATTGTTTCTTGTCTGGGCTCAACCAGTTTGTTGCTGCCACCATCACCTCGTCTGACTCTTGCAAGGTAACAACTGCATACATGGTCTGCCTTGAGGGAAAAGAGAGAGAGAGAAAAAGGGAACAAAAACCAGACAGCATTTAGCTCTGATTAAAATATAAATATACTTAATTTTATAGTAAATTGTAAAGCTGACCAACCCAATCCTATGAAGTCGGGGGGAAAAAAATCGAATTTGTCAGAAAGTAAATTAAAGATGATCTGACTGGTCAACTTTTTAAATTACCTAATTTACCTGTAATTTTCACTTTATTATTTTTTCAGTATCTAGACAAGTAGATCCCAATGTTGAGCTATTTTAACATTGTGCATGTCATCTTAATCAAACACAGTCAATTCAGGTAAATTTTGACAATTACTCAATGGTGTTTATACCTGTAAACTTATCACCTTTCTGTAAAATTCTGTCAATGTTCTGACACTGGCCATTCACATGACTCATGCAAATCCAAAGAGTTTGTTTTTTTGTGTTGTTTTTGTGAATGTATCTCTGAGGGGACTGTCTTTAGAAAATTTTACACACTTTAGAAAATGGATATTTGGAAAACATCTTATGTTTACATAGCTGTTTCTCTGAAAAATAATGTTATAACCAGTAATTCTACACTGAAATGTGTGTTTCGTGCAGATTCCGGGGTGGAATTGCGGTACCCATTTCAACTGCTAGCTGGGAATATTACATACTGCACATGCTCTACGAGCATAGGAACATTAAAACACAGTAAATCAACTCATCAAATTACAGTGCAAGGCTCATTGTGTGTCCTCAATCTGGCAAACCCCATGTGAGCGTTGAGTCCGAGTAGGAGGAAGTGAGAGAAACGGCTCTCTCCAATAATTTGAATTTGGACTGCAGTACGCATTTCAACCGCTAGCTGTCAATCTTACATACTGCACCTTTCATTTAAAAACTACAAAAACAAATTATTTGTGTTACGAAAACTGGCCAAGTGTATACACTATTAAACACATTTCTCTCTGTGGTCAACCTTGTTCCATAATAAAACAGTTAGAGCACAAAGAGAAGAACAAATCAGCAAATGTGATCTGATTCATCTTCATTATCCTCACCTTCCATCACCCTCCACTGTAATATCTTCTTCCTTATGTATTACAAAATCATGCTCTTCATACACTCTACCAGACCAACTAGCTTGTGATTCTTCCTCTACGTTATTCACAAATGTTTCTGCGTCCATTTCATCCCAATCTTCATCATTAAACTCATTTCCTATACACTTTAATTGTTTACCATTGATATTTCCACTGGATTTCCCCAAGGTCCTCAGATTGGATGCAAAGTATCATGCTTTCTTTGAAAACCAGAATATCATGCTGTTTTAAATGTCCAGCTAATTCAGAGACAAAGCATTTCAGTGCCAGCGTAATGAGAACTGGGATCAGCAGGCAGCCCTGATCCAGCAGTTTGTTTCTCTCGATTGAAACATCTACAGATCCAGTATCTACTTCTGGTGCATCTCTGAGAAGGTTCTTCACAATGAGGAAATCCAAGTGTTTTAGTGTCTGTCTGATGGTTATAAACACTGACCAAAGTGTACAGCTGACCGTCCAGTTTACATTTCAACACAACATAAGTTTCACAATGATCTTTTTCATCACTTATATATTCAGAAATCGAATCTTTTCCTCACTAGTATGGCTGTTCCCTTGCTGGAGGAGGTGTACTTTGTATAGAAAATATGCCACTAATCCTTATAGTCTTCTATAATATTTTCAACTCCAATTCCAATGTGCATCTCTTGAAAGAAAACTACATTTGCATTTTATAGTTTTTGAAATTTCTGATTTATTTTTCTGTTAACATTCCAGGTGATGAAGTTAATGGTCTGTGAAGCCATTGACAGATTTGCTCTCACAGACCAAAGATCTTCAGTTTAGTAAGTTCCCTGTCAAAACACAGGGTAATGGAAGGTAGGAAATGTTTGTTTTGCATTTTGAGAGAATTGCTCAGACCTTCATGGTATTGTGACAGCAATAAATCAGTTTTATACTTGGCAGACATTTGTGATTTAAATTATATTCAAGATGTCCTAGAACCAGTCGAACCAATGCCTCCAGTTTCACTTTATGCACTTTTCCCCTCTTATGAGTTCTAAAAAATGTACTTTCCAAAACCATTACTTTGCCATTACTATTGTCATTGTTGGTTATGGTATGGGTTTAGCATTGACACTTGTTAACAGGTTATCATGTGTCTGTTTCGACTACAACTGCCACACCCTGCTTTATCAGGTGTTAGTCTCTAATAAAACCATGAGCAGCATATATGACACATGCATATGAATAAAACAATGTTACCTCTTGAAAATCAGATGTCTTTGAAATATATAGACTCTTTTATGCATCTGCTTCCATTATTTATCTGATTCAGTTAATAAAGGCTTCCACTTTTTCCATTGTTCCACAAATCACACATATTCGTAATTTTCAAATGTACATTATAGTCTTAAAAATTTACAACTGATAAACCAAAATAAGAATTTTAATTAAAACCCATCAGATTTGTTTTTAAATGTATAGCCTTTTTAATGAATGCTATTGAATATTATACCCCATGTGAGTGCACTGAATATCTTGGTTGTATATAAATCAACTTGATTATAAAGAACAGTAGAGAGGGATAAAAGCTAAAGCTAAAATGTTGATGTTGAATGCTTTTTGGATGAACTAGTAGTAATTTGTATGTCTGTAGATTGTTGTGAAAAAAGTAAGCTAAAAGAGAACAGAATATATTTTTGACATAATAAGTTTTGGAATTTTTGTTAACTTTAAGCATCTTAATAATTTGAAGGAAAAGTTACCTTTTATCTCCCAGGTTAATGTCTGTAGAACAGGACACTGCCGTCGATTCAGCTCTCACGTTGAGCAGAGTGAGTAAGTGACGTTAGATCTCATTCAGCTTTGGGTGTGGACTTCTTGGAAAGTGAAAGATAAATGAGAAAAGAGAAACTGTCTCCTTAGCACATGTTATTTGACTTTTATACTGAATAAAATCAGTATCAAACATATGTATAGTGTGTATTTATAATTTTAGGGACATTATGAACATCTTCAGCAGTAGTCATTTTGTTTACTGTAGGGTGCAAGGGCTAATAAGAAAACAAAAGAGTGTGTATTGTTGTTGTTGCATAGTCATTTTCGAGTGTAAGCAAAGCTGTGATGATATTTAACTATTACTGAATATTAATGTCTGATTACTAAAGACAATTCTGTAAAAAATGACTATACAGTAAAAGACTGTAAAAATGCGAAAGTAAAAACCTTATAACTGGTTAACAGTAAGTTTCTCTACTATATACGGTGCAGTTTAGTTAATTAAGTCATTAGTCCCTCATTTACGTTTGTATAAAGTCTTCCTGTTCTGTTCATTCAGTGGTCGGTGAGTTTACTTGTAATATTAAATTGCAATTAATTTGCCCCGCAATAATTTCATAGCGCATCACCGCATGACATGCTGTGAGGATAATAAAATATTAGGCTACTACCTCATTGAAAATGTTTTTAAAGTAAAACAAAACAAAAAACAAAAAAAAAAACCAAACAAACAGGTTTATTCATTTATACAATGAATTATAGCATCACTAACATTTTCTTCAGAAAATGTACATATGAAATACTATTATTATAATACTATCAATATGGTATTTGATTATTTATAAGTGATACAGAATTGTTGACAAGGGCTGGAAGTGTAAAATGCTTTATGCTCAGGAGTGCATAATTATTATGCAGTTTTTTTTTTACTGGTCAAATGCGCCGAAAAAAAAAAAAATAATAGATTTAGTTCACGCTGAAAAGTCTAAATTAAATCACGGCCACTACTTTTTCCGCAACTGCCACACCCTGCTTACCCATTGTTTCACAAATCACATTACAAATCAAAATACATTATTTTTATATCAATGTGGGAAAAGCACTAAAACTTCCATAATAATAGTAATAATACTGTTATACAGTAGCCTACATGAGTGCCTTGATTGTTTTGCTTCATACAAACTCAAATTATATTTGATTAATTTGAATAGCAAGGATTTAAACTTCAAGCACTATACTAATCTGATGGAAAAGTTACCTTATATCTCTCAGGATACTGTCTGTGGGACAAGACAATGCTGTTGATTCAGCTGTCAGGTTGAGCAGAGTAAGATTTCGGACATTACATTTCATTCACCTGTGGGTGTGGATACTCGCTTTGTTAAACAAAAAGCAGGGCTCCGGGAAACCCCGAGCATGGGTCTTAAAGTAACATACACCCAGACAATTACAAAGTTTATGTCATGTCTTTTATTTTGTCATTTGTCAAAGTCATGGTTCCTATTGTTTATAACATAATTCTGCCTTCACGCCATGTCGTAACTATTGTAATTCCAAGATGACATCACATGACGTTCTACTCAGAGCTGTTCATAAACACCCTTACAAAATTAACCATGGATTTACTATAGTAAATATGTAGTAACTGTAATATTTTATTTGATTTTTTCCACTGACTGATTTCCATTTGTATTACCACAGTTTTACTACACATGCCACACTGTCAGAAAAAAGTTACAGTTCTGTCGTTGGGCTGGTACCCTAAGGTACAAAGTGAAAAGGTACAAATATGTACTTTTAAAGTACTAATATGTACTTTTAAGGTACCAATATGTACCTTCAAAGTACGAAAATGTACCTTTAACATACTAATATGTAGAACTGTACCTTTTTTTCTGAGAGTGCATGGTTAATTTTCATAAGAGCGGTGTTAAAATAGATGAATGAATGTGCGGGCGTTGCCTTAAAGAAATAACAATGTTGAACATTTTAGCTAATTAATCTTAAATAGTATAATGCGTTAACAGCGTGACTTCGAGTATTAATTAAGAATTTTGGCATAAATATGTGAATTACATACAGTGAAATGACTGTGAATGAAACAACAGAATAAAGACTAAAATTTAATACCAATGAATAAATATGTTGATTCTGATCATCAGGTCTCACACACACCTCAGCACTGACGCAGTGTTGTGAAATCACGCATGTTTACGAGCCATGGGTTTCTCAGATCGGTAAGTTGGATTAAAAATACAAGTTCTGTGCACAGTAATCGTCAGAATATCTCTTCGCCTGTCTCTGAAAATGTCCGGATTTTGAAATCATCCTGCAGATGCTCATTTCAACAGGCTTTTATTCAACTAAGTGATAACAGCATATTGAAAAATATACATCGGTACACTGCTTCGTCAAGCACTTCCGGTGTTCAATTCCGGTGCAATAAATGTCCATTACTACTATCACATAGAATTTAGGATGGATAGTATGCACATTTGGATGCAGGCCATGTTCTCGGACTCATAGGTGGTGCCTAGTCCAGGGGTGGCAAACTCCGGTCCTGGAGTGCCGCAGCCCTGCAGAGTTCGGCTCCAACCCTAATAAAATCTCACCTGCCCATAGCTTCCTAGTAACCCTTCAGACCTTGATTAGCTTGTTCAGGTGTGTTTGATTAGGCAAAACTCTGCAGGGCTGCGGCTCACCAGGACCGACGTTCGCCACCCCTGGCCAAATCTAATCTGGCGGCGGTAAGGTGGTAGAGCTGTCACAGGTCAAAGTCATCACTCTTAGAACATTTAGAGTTTACAAGTTGTAATTACGAGATCTGGAGCATGTGAAGGCTTTGGCAGTGATATTGCTGCCATAGAAACACATAATTCAGCATGTGATCTGGTCATGTGCTTTCCTCCTCTTTGTGTCATGCTCTGATTGGTTCTTTGTTTGATTGTTCACAGGTGTCTCTTGTTATGTCATCAGTCCTTTATTATTTATAGGTGTGTTCACATCATATCGTAATATACTACTTGCACAACTACTTCCGCATTCTACTCATAACGGCTCGAGAGTTTCCGGTAATCGTTTAGCGCACCTACATACAGACAGTTTCTCATGAGAACGCAGATTATTACTACATTTTAGGGCTGGCATTTCTTTAAAAAAACAATTAATCATATTCTCTGTGTTAACATTAATTATTTTCAACCTGCTGAAATATATTTACTATAAAAATATTTCCCTACGTTATGTGCATTCTGAATAATAAATAAATATATTTCCCCACTAACCTGCCGCATTCTGATGAACAGTATTTTTTTTTACTGATCATATTTCATACCTGATGAATGTACAGTTTTAAATGAGTTTGACTGATAAACACCCTTAAGAAAATTAACCATGGTTTTACTATAGTAAAAGTGCCATGTTTTTCCCATTTTTACCATTTGTATAACAACACTTTTACTGCAAATAGCCTACCATCATTAAACTATGCTCAGTGTAGTAAAACCCAAGTTAATTTGTGGTTATATGGTTTAACTTCAATAGCAATTTTTGGTTTTGGTTATACTCTTAGGGGATGATCACTTTACCAAACCAGACATTTCACTGATTTTTAATAATCCTCCAGAATTTTTTAAATGATATTTTTACTTTAATGATTTATAGGGTTATAATGTGTTCATGCAGAGGTGTAATGTGACAAAAGCTAAAGATTTTCACAGGGTATGATGATTTTTCTATATGCACTGTACATATTGTATTGTTTATAATTCATTAATATTTGTTTACAATACCTAATGAACATATCAGATAAAACACAAATGTGAATTTAGACAACTTGAAATGATGTACTGTATACACAAAATAACCCTCACGCTTCTCAGTGTGTATTAACTGAATTCAGAATATAAACTTCATCACAAACAAAGTTACAATACAAAAGAACTAACATAGTAATACAAAAACGTATTTATTTCGTGGTGTAGACTAATGCTGTTATTAAGGAACACAACTTGTATAAAACTTATGCAATTAGTTAAAAGTTTGGTGCAACAGTTTAAAGAATTGGGGATGTATAAAAGTAAAGCTTTAGGTGTGCTTTATAATACAATGACATTTATCCTACAAAGCTTAAAAAATGCTGAGATGTTTCTCTTATCCTTGCCCTCAAATGACCTCAGTCAGATAGCTTCCAGATAGCTGCCTCCAGCTTTTCAATCTCTCTGGAGACATCTAGAAAAGACACATTACTGGGTGTTCAGCCTGATTTTGAAGTATTTAATGCTTGTGATGATTTAGACAAGACCAATATTCAGAGTAATCACTCAAGTAGTTTATTATGCATAAGATCATTTCAAAAACTGTTCTTGATATTTAATTCTCTCTTACCCATAAGGGTGGTTTTGGTGGTTTGTGAAAGTGAGCGTTCCACTGATCTCTTTAGCTCAGATTCAAGGGTCTTGCATACATCCTCCTTTAGAAAGAAACAACAGAAAACACATAGTTAAGGCATAAAGAAAAGTAAGACAATTAAGTGTTGTTTGTAAGTATCTTTAGAGGAGCAGCAAAGCAAACAATATTGAGAATTTATGAAATACAAATACCTTTAAGTCCTTGAACTGATTCAGAACTTCCTTTTTTGCTGCTATGAACATGCTGTGTTTTAACTGTTCAATTGTTTCTGTTATTTTTTTCTCCCTCTTCTTCATGGCGTTATTTCCTTTCAACTTTGCAGCTTCTGTATTAAGTAACATTTCATATTCATTTAAATTTGTACAACCGGGCAACAGTTAAATAAATTGAAATTAGCATGTTGGTTTAAGCGCTTCCTTACGTTCATAGCCAGCAGTCATTTGATTTTGAATTGTTGTTTGGATTGATGAGTAGATGTTCTTCTTTTTTTGAACAACTTCTCTTTTGAGCAATGCCTTCACTTTGGTTTCCTAATCAGGAGATAAAGCAGATAATTATTAGAGACCTGTTACTCAATTGCATTTCAATCTTTTAAAGCTCTTTTAAAGGACAATATTTAGCTTGAGCATTTCTGCTTGATAATGCCTTTGCATTTTAACATTTGTTATTTTTTTGAGACGATGAAAGAGATTTGTTATAAAGACACTTTGTTGTTTGCACTTAAGTAATCATGAGCTACCTGTAGATACATGATGTATAAATAAAGCTGAAAGAAAGAAAAAAAGAAAAAGAAAGAAAGAAAGAAAGAAAGAAAGGCATTACCTCTGCTTTAATGAAGTTCTCCATGTGGTATAGCATGGACGATGATGAGTAATCAGTGCCACTTTGGATGATACTGAACTTATCAATCCCCTCTTGCACTGACATTCCTGTTTTGCTATCATCAACACTGTAGTAATGAGGGGGGAAATAGAATTTTAATGACAGAAGACCAAATGGGCATTAAAACATATCATGAGTTCACAGTTAGTTTATATGCTGTAATTTTGTGTCAATAGTGTAATTTGTAACAAATACCAACTCACAACAATGCTGATTATATGTTTGTATACATATCTATACCACTAGCTGAAGTAGATATGCTTATACAGTCAGGTCCATATATATTTGGAGACAGGAACAATTTTTATTATTTTAGGTGCTGACCAAAGCATTTTCAAGTGAGAGTTATATAATGAATATATACTTAAAGTACACACTCTGGGCTTTAATTTGAGGGTATTCTTATCAAAATTGGAGAAAAGGTTAAGGAATAATAGATCTTTAATATGAACCTTTCCCCTTTTTCAAGGGACCATAAGTAATTGGACAGCTGACAACTGAAGTCAGCTGCAATAAAGGCCTGGCAAAGGAGGATGATGCAGTCCATGAGTTAAAATAATTTTTAATATCAAAATATTAAAAATTAACATTTTATTTATGATTATATTTATTTGTCCAATGACATTTGAGCCCCTAAAAATAGAGGGACTATGTATAAAAATGGTTGTAATTCCTAAGCATTTTATGTCATATTTTAGTTGTAAAACTTTGTCTTCACTTCAATTTAATCTTTATTATTATTATTATTTTTATTATTATTATTATTATTATTATTATTCTGTTCTGGTGGCATACAGAGTCAAAATGATGAAAATTGTGTCAGTGTCCAAATATATATGGACCTGACTGTATATTTCAGAACACTGTTGATGTAACATTCTAAATTGTTTTTTGTTTTTCTCAACTGAAGGTATATATTGAATAGGAAATGACAGCGAACATACGGAAAAATTAAATTAAACTCAGCATCGATGTTGTCGTGCATGTGTTTGGCCAAGCACATGTTCAGATCCAAGGGTGCATTCCAGTTTTTTGGCCAATAGCGTCCTTTGTTCTTGTACAGTGCTTGAAGGGTTTTATGGAATCCCCTCCTATCGTTAGGCGCAACCTGATTCAGAAAGCAAAAATATCACTGTCGGTAGAAACCCCAGAAAATGGCTTTTAAAACATTTTTAACATTTCACACACAACAGAATCACACTTACGGATTCAATCATTTTGTTTTTGGTGTCAACACACAGTTCCACTGATTTCTCCACACCTTTTGAAAGACATTGATTAATAATCTTGTAAAGTGAGTCAAACTCACAACCCAACTCCTTCAGTGCCTTTGCTAGATTCTCCTCCAATTTTTTATGGACTATACCTTTTGTCTCCACCTAAAACAAAAATAAATGTAACAGTAAATTACTGTAAAAACCTTTTGGCTGATTTAAGAAGGCGTCTGTAAGTGAAATATCAATAATTCTGACTCGTACCATTTTTTCATCTGTGTCTAGCTGGATGCTTTGTATGAATGACAAAACTCCCTTTGCTTCATTAACATAATCTCTGATCAGTTCTCGGTTAATTCTCCTGTTAGTGCTCTTCAGAACATCCTGCAGCTTTGGTATTTCTGCAGATAATTGGCAAGAATTCAATATTCAAATAAATAAAAAGTAATAAAACTTTCTCTTTTTTTCCAATTTTACTTGATTACCTGTTTCAATCGGTTCCAGATGTAAACTTTTATCTAAGTATGCCTTGGAGCTGACAGTGAAAACATCAGCGATGAATTTGGCTTTTTTTTTCTGAATAAGAATAAGAATAAGAATAAGAATAAGAATAAGAATAAGAATAGGAATAGGAATAGGAATGAAAATATGAATGACAATGTTTGAGTTTACATATATACCATGATTTCAAGATTTTCAAACTTCTTTTTCACAACTGTCTTTGCACGGTTGTTCCTATGAAGTATGCACTCTGTTTTTGAGTTCTGAAAAAAAAAAAAAAAAAATAAAAATATATATATATATATATATATATAATTTCAAATGCAGCCGGCAAATAGCTCACTGAAGACTGCATTAGAATACAGAAAAATATATTTGCGTGTACATTTACCAAAATTTTGTCTCCAGAGAGGTGTACAGATCTAAAATAAATAAATAAAATGCATTAAACAATTACAAAGGATGAACGAAAAAGAGTAAAAACAATTCTTAGGTTAAGTTTATATGTTATGTTAAAGAAATGCAGATTATTGACAAAGATCTCTTTATTCTAACCTTATATATTCATTTGAATCAATGACATCAGTTCTGGTACAGATGAAGTTAATGTTTTTGCACTCTCCTCCTGGTCCCAGATCTTGAATGCAGTGCTGTATTATTCCCCAAGGGTCTCTGTCAGTGATTGCTCGATTGATATCACTTACAACCCACACAGAAGAGCACTCTGACAGTTTCTATGGAATTCAAAAGATAAAAACTGCATAAATATATGCATATCTGGGAAACCTCTAGTATTGCACATTTGCTTATGTTGAATTTTTTTATATGTATTACAATGTTAATGCCATCCAAAACCATGAATTCATAAATCAGACTTCATTACTTCTCTTGTAAATGGTGCAAGCCGATGAGAGCGAGGGCAGATTTTTTTTATACATAAAATAACTTTTAGTCTGTCTCACAAAGCTGCCATATGGCTTGAAAAGATATGTAACTGAATGCACAAGTGTTTTGAGACGCTTTTATGATACTTTTAGTGTTTGTCTTTTGTGCCCTTTAAAGTCTCAGTCAGAGCTGTCAATACAATAATTCTTCAAAATCCTACTTTTGTATTCCACATAAGAAAGAAGCTCATACTGGTTTGGAATGACGAGGGTACATTGTAAAGAAATTTACCAGTTTCAACTTAAAAACTTAAGTTAAGCAGCTGCCTTAAAATTTAACTTAAGTCATTTAAACTTATTTTATTGTAGTGAGTTGAACTGACTTGGACTTTTGAGTTGAATTACCTTAAAGGCGAAGTCCACTTCCAAAACAAAGATTTACAGATGATGTACTTTACCCCCTTGTCATCCAAGATGTTCATGTCTTTCTTTCTTCAGTCGTAAAGAAACTTTTTTTTTTTTTTTTGAAGAAAACATTTCAGCATTTTTTTTCATATTACGGACTGCTGTGGTGCCCCGATTTTAAACTTCCAAAATGCAGTTTAAATGCGGCTTCAAACTATCCCAAATGCGGTTGTAAACATATCAGTCCATTATATGGAGAAAAATGCTGACATTTTTCCTCAAAAAAACAATTTCTTTACGACTGAAGAAAAAAAGAAAGACATGAACATCTTGGATGACACGGGGGTGAGTATATTATATGTGAATCTTTGTTTTGGATGTGGACTTCTTTAACATTTTAAGGCAGCTGCTGAACTTCAGTTGTTAAGTTGAAACTGGAAACATTTTTACAGTGTAGTAAATTATGACAGAATTTTCATATTTAAAGTGTTTTTAAAAGAGTGTAATGTTTACAGTTTTCCACAGGTCATCTCTTATCTTGTTGCAGTCTCCAGTCCCAGGAATATCAAGAAGCACAATGTGTTCCAGGAGTTCATGACAATCTGGAATCTTGATCGTCATTCTCTTCACAAGTGGCCAGTAGCAGCCACCAGAGCTTGATTCATTGTGTTGTATGTAACGTGCAACTTCGTCTTTAAATTCAGAGAACTGTTGAAGTAAATAACATTGAATTATATTTTCCTTCCTAAATTTGACTACTCTCAATTAATTTTATCATTTAGACAGTATTATCATGTTTTTACTATAAAGTTAACATCAGAGCAGAACTTAGTTATAACTGATTGATTTAAAGCTATAGTGCCTTGACAGAAACAGACTTTCTAAATCAAATGTACCCTGAGAAATATTTAGTGGACTAAACATGTGACCAGGTGCCATGTGTCTACATACAGTACAGTGTAAAAAATAAAAAACACAATTTGTTGAGTCAGCTTAAAATAATTTGTTACCCCACTGCCTTAAAATTTTAAGTTCAGTCAACTAAAATAAGTTTAGTCAGTTTGAAATGTTAAGTTGTACTAAGTAACAGCTTAGATATTTGTGTTTGCTAAACTTAATAGATGGGTAAGTAACCCAGCTGCCTTGAAATTTTAAGTTGATTCAACTCAAATATTTAAGTTGTCACTTAGTATAATTTAACATTTCAATTTAAATAAACTTTTTTTGAGTTGACTGAACTTAAAATTTTAAGGCAGCCAGGTTACAAATTATTTTAAGTTGACTCAACAAATTGTTTTTTACAGTGTATGTATTGAGCGCTTACTTCAGTTTGTGAAATTGTTTTGTTGATGGCAGACAAAAGGTTATCAATTTCAGCATATTTATCATCTTCCTTAAGTTCCTCCAGTGTTTTATTATCTGCATCAGGTCCATACACTGCAGTGATACTTTCTTTGTTCCTGCTATCTTCTGAAGCAATCTCATTTTCCCATTCCTGCCAGTCAAAACAAATAAAAGACTATATATACACACACACACTGTGAAAGAAATAGTTTTTGGGTTTGAATATTACAAAAAAGACCTCTTTAGAGATGAGTTCAATCTCTGCTATGTAGTTGGAATCAGTGAGATTGGCTTCCACTTGAGTAATAACAGATGTACAGGCACCAAAACTACCCGATGGCAGTAAATAGTCTAATCCCAAGATTGTATTTAATAGGAAGCTTTTTCCTTCTCCTGTCTTTCCAAAAACACCAATGGTTTCCTTTCTTTTGTTGTCTCTATCCATATCGTCCATTTTTGCAATGGCATCTCTATATCATGATGAAAATAATTGTAATTGAATACTACGTCAAAAGTATATGTACATTTTACATAATGCTTCACAAGTACTTACAAAATGTTGTTTTTTTGTTCAGTTGTTGTTTGGACTGTGCTGTTAATGTTCTGAATTCTAGTTTTAACTTCTGCCATGATCTGTTTCACACTCTTCAATATGGACATATCTGTGTTCAGTAAAAGTGGTAGAATTCATAATGAGATTGATAAATTGGCACAAAATTTAGAGTTGGTTTGATTGATAATCATCAAAACATTGTACAATTAAGCAGTCTGAGGATGGCTGTAACACTTTATTTGCTTTAACTTTTTTTTTTTTTTTTTGTAAATACCCCTATTTATCTTAAAGAGATCCTCAAACTTTAAATTAAATGTCAAGTACAAAGAGTACTCTTTTTTTTACAACCTACCCCATATTGATTCAGTTTTGTACATAGTTAATTAACT